>VZSF01000873.1:984841-1006423 GCA_013398295.1 Chionis minor
CGGGGGAGGGAGGGGGGGGGGGGGTGGAGATGGAGGGGTGGAGAACAAGAAATAATAATAAAAAAGAAACGAGAGAGAAGGATCAACAAAGCAATTGAAGGCCAGCATGGTGTGCTGAACAAAGATTCAAATGTTTGTGCACACATGCATAGAAAATCATATTTTGCTTTCGACCAATTGCACAGAGCCTAAACATGGGCTATATAGAAGAGCAGCGCAAGATAAATCTGCTGTGGAAATGCAACTCAGTCATGACCTCCCATGCCAGCTTCACTTGTGTGCAGTACCACTATTCAAATGCAGGAAGTACTATTCTAGCTACCTGTTCCTATTAACTCTATATTTACAGACCTCGAGTAAAATCACAACCTCTCTGCACCCACCCCACCCCACCCACGCAGGCAGAGCCAGCTACAGGCAGGCGAGTGACCGCACTTGTTGTCACCCTCTCTCCCCACGATTTACGTTTGCTCCAAGATGTTCTGGGTATTTCCTGTCTTGGTTTCTGCTTTCCACTGTGGGTTGCCTGACCTTCCCCATGGAACCAGTTATTAATACTCCAGCCTCTACCGACAACGCAAACAAAGTAGGTACGAGCTGATGCAACTCTGGAAAGTGCCGTACCAAACGCTGATGCAACCCCCCCGAGAGCTGTGATTACTCCCCCGGAGCACGTGGGACAGGGATGCCCTGCTTGCTTTCAGCTTTACTCTCGCTTTCACCTTTGCCTGCCAGCACAAAAACTGACAAAACCCACGTCTTCCCAGTCTGCAGCTTGGAAAAACTCTGGTTTTACCCTCCTGCTAACTACTCCCGGGTAGAAGCATTACGCAGACAACGTGCTTTTCCTTTGTCACGCATGTGACTTCACGGTCAAACTGAAGTGCATTGCCTTGGTCGTGTTTTTACCATCAGGATCGCTTCCACTTCTTACCAATCAATCATAGTAAAGCAATAAAACCTTCACCTTCGTAGCAAGGGAGGCAGCGCCTGAGCATCGACTGGAGAACCGAGAAGCAGACAATAGGCCTGTGGCTCCCCTTCCCCACCCAAAGCATGGAGAAAGGCATCGCACGGCATAATTTGCGTACTAATTGCCAAAACAGGCATAATAAGTTGCTTGAACGTCCACTACGATGCTGGTGTACTTTTTGCAAATTATTAACCAGCGTAGACTCGCTGCCTTCAGTGTATGCGAGATATACGTAAAAGCTTAATGGATTTATATCACTACAGTTACTACTACTGCTCACTGACACATTTTAGTATTTTTATTGCTTTTTCATAGCTGACATGATTCTGATGGTATGTAATTAAATATTTTACAAAGATAGGGTCTGATCCGACAACCTTAGTGCACATGAATAATCTCATTATGTTCAATGCTTCTACTAATGTACCCAAACCAGGCAAGACTGGATTCCTACTGCTACAAAAGTAAATTTTTTTTCCCCTTCTGTATTCCCCTTTTGGGATTTTGATGGAATTAATAATAATAATAATAATAATAACAACAACAATAATAGACCCTTAAAACTCCTTCACATTTATTTTGTGCATTGAAACCTTCACCTAACATTTAAAGAAACTACAAGAACGCTGTAGTGGCAGTTATCTTTGGCCAGGGATGCAAAGAAGTAAGAGTTTGTGTTTTGTCACAGACTGAAAGACGTATTGCTTTTTTGCAAGCCTATATCTTAGTGCGGTTTCCTGACACTGATTGAGGGCTTGAAGGGGATTTTTTTCAAGAATTCATGACTCACTTTGAAAAATGGTGTATTTCAGGCATGAGGGGGATTGCCCAAATGTTGTGGGGTTTTTTTCATTTTACCTGCAAAATATGTAACAGTCATATGCCTCCTTTGAACTGATACACATGCAAAATGCTCACACGTCAGTGTCTTACAGGCTGTGCACATCCTGTTCCTCACTCATCCAACACATCCACGTGTTCACGGGGATGTTTTGCCTGGCTCCAGAAAGTGGTGAGCCTGACCCAAAGCTAGATCAGGACCTGAAGATCTTTGTTACAAAGCCTCGTTTGGGGTTGACTGGTTGTAAAACCAGCTTTTCAAGTTTTGATTCAGATCTGAGCCTACAGGCAGACTTGTCCCAGGTGCGTTGCCATGCTGGCACCTGGTGAAACCCATTGCTACTCACCCAGAATATCCCAAAACAGTTGGGCAAGAGGGAAAATGCACAGGTGGATCTTGGGATCTGAATTTTAGATTTGGATTCATTTCAGAGAGACATATTTAAACCACTGCAATCGTAACCAAAACACAGGCAAATGGAGAGGGCATCAGGGCCACTGTAAAACCCAGGAAAAATACCAATCCTAAATAAAAACTTGTCACTTTGCAATGCCTCTGCAGCTGAATGAAGATTTGTTTGTTTTTGTTTTTGTTTTTGTGTTTGTTTTTTGTTTTCCCCCAGCAGGGAATGCAGGAAGGCTCTGAACACAGCCAGAGAGACTTTCTGGTCATTTTACACATATTCCCTTGCATACTCCCTTGTTATTTTGCTACCTCTTGGACCCCTGAAAAAGCCTCTCTCCCATCTTTGGACAAAACGGGAACCAAATATGAGCTTCTGGAAACAAACACGCCTTTTAAATTACAGCCTACTGAGTTATTAGCCTCGTATGAAAACCAAGATACTGCATAGTTGCACCTAGGGAAGCATTAATCCCGCCCACGGGACTGGCTCTGCCGGGCTAGTAACTTTGAGCGTCACTAAATGGTAAGCCATGACATGAGGTGGAGTCTCGTCAGCACACAAAATGTTGAAGAGCTTTGGTGCCCGGGCAGGGGTACGAAGCCCTCTCCGGGTGCTGTTTACTCAGCAGGGGTCGCACCACAGGCTAATCCCATTACCTTTCAGCTGCTGCACCCTTTGCAGTCATTTACTGCCGCACCGCAGAGGGGTGCTTTGAAAGCAAGTCCAGCCAGAATCCGAACTCGGCTCGTGACAATGATCACAAAGTTGTTGTTTTGAGACGCAAATGGAAAGGAAAAGAACAAAAAGTCACTTATAAATGGTCTGATCCAGTAGTCGTGACCTGCCAGACGTACAGTAAGGGAGCATTACCCTGCCCCGGCAGCTAAGCCTGGGAAGGGGATGCTGCTTTTGAGGTTCACCAGTGTCACACAGCTGGGCTCTCTTCCTCCATCATCAACTGTTGTTCCAGGATCTGTTTAGAAAAATCCAAGCCAACCAATCATCTTCTAGCTTCCCCATCGTTATATTTCCATCACTGTGGGGAAAGCGGCTGTCAGACCTGCGCCTCCTCTCCTTTCCTGCCCTCTGGATGGAGTGCACACTTGGGCATCAAGCCTGCTTCCCTTGGCCTGACCCATTGCTGCCAAGTTGCCGTCAGGGACAAAACTGAGAGCACCGAAATGGCAGGAGAAAGCTGATCCCATATGACGCATCGGGGAAAGACAGCACACACCAAGGCCTCTGGAAAACAGACGCTCTCCTGGCTTCCCAGCCATGTACAAATTTATGAGGTTTGAATGAAATTCAGCCAAAGCGTCCAGGCCAACAACTGTTTATCCAAAATGAACTCAATCACTGGACATTTGTCCATTTAAAAGTCACCTGATCATGCTCCACTCTGCCTAGGTTGAGCCCCATCAGTATCTGAAATACCTCAAATAACAGTAACCCTTCTGTTGGCACTGCGATGCAGGAGGAACCTTTCAAAAAACTTTTAAAAACCATGATCAAAACACACAGATCAAGACACTACTGTGACCCCAGCACATGGATGTGTCACAGCCCTTCAACAAGTCAAGGGCAGCACTTAAGAGAAGCGGAAGCGGGTAGTTAAGTGAGACACAAGGTTTACTTGCCCATATACATCCATGAACATGAACATATGGATTTCTTTACATCTTGACCCCAGAGAGCACACAAAAAACTTGAAAATTGCCACCTGGTTTCTGTGGTTATTTTTCCATTTAGGGATTAAACAACATCTAAACCCATGTGTGTGTATTTTTCTGTTGCAAATAGGCAGCACAGACAATTGCAAAGCATGGAGATGGGTGTGAGAAAGAGGATTTCTAGTGTCCCAGGGGGGAAAAAATAAAGGGATGAGTCCGGACCTGCCAAACAGCTGGTTAAACTTCAGAGCTCAGTTTAAGGCTGTTCTGAGATTTGTCTACCGACAGCAGAAAAAACACCTTCTCCTCTGCCTGCCTTTCTTTTTGCACTACTCCCCCTACGCCAACACGCCAGAGCGTGCTCCATGCTGCATGATCAAGACTTCTCTCCTCACCTGGGTGAAAAAGCAGCGTGTTTTTAAACATTGTTTTCCGAGAGATGTACAGGGGGCCCGGTCAGACGAGTGCTCAAATGCTTTTAATGTGTTACCACTCCTTCCTTCGGCTGTTGCTGGCTACTCCCATCCCCTCGGGCTCACTGCTAACCCATCGCAGTGCAACCTGCGGTGGGGTTGTTGAGCCCATCTCGGCACCACGCCAACCCACCGCTGCCTTCGTCTTGGCTGGGGTCCTGAGAAGAGACTGCAACACCTATTAATCACAAAGCCTGTTGATTAAATCCATCTAGCTATTCCACTCAGCTACAACCAGAGGTGAAGGCTGTCCTGCAAGCAGCTCTGTCCTGCGATCCAGCTGCCCAGCTGTGCACACAAAGCCAAGGGAAGAACTGGGTCTTCATCCACGTTGAATTTGAGGCTGGTCCTGGGTTTTCCACCTGCATGCCACCATGGTCTGACATTGCCAAGTGTGAGATCTGTCAGGATTAGTGGAGAAGCTGAAACTTCCACCAAGCCCTGAAGGAGACTGTTAAATCCGTCATGGAACGTTTGCAGGGGTGAGTAAGGAGGGATGGACCCTGTTCCCCTGCTGCGGACTCCGGACTTCACGCCCTGGGAAAAGGGTATGCTGGGATCTCGAGCACAAGTCCAGAGCTGTTCAGAAAATGAAAAACAAAGATCCCTCGAACATTTCTTTGTTTCTATTCATAACCACAATTTCATTTGCATTGATGTTTCCTGACCAATTCTCTCCTCAAGATAATTGATGGGGAAAAGATCAAGAGATGTAATTAAAAGAGAAACAAACAGAAAACAAAGGGAAGAGGGTAAATGGGCATGCGACTTCAGGTCAGGGAAGGAAGAGGAGCAGGTGGTGGAACTGATGAGGGAGATTTAATGAACTGCGATTGACTTCGAATAACAAAGGAGGAGGAACCTAATCCTACCAGTTGGATCTGTACACATATGGACTTACCATAACAAATGGTAATCAATCCATCAGCCTTAAATTAAAGATAAGGTGGGCAGGAAGGAAGGGACAGAGTTTATTCCCTCCTCCCCCCCCCANGACTCTCTTGTCAGAGTTAGCGTCTGCCATCTCCCCCTTCTCAGCTGAAGCTGTCACCTTCCTGTGCCTCACTGTGCCACCACGGGCAGGTCGCTTTGGAGGCTGCCCCAGGAATTTAGGGCCCTGGTTACCCTGATTCTGCAGTATATTTCAGTTGACAGCGATCGAGGCTCAGCGGCCTCAGAAATACACTCATAGGGCTCTGCACGTAGACGCTCGCTGAGCTTTAATCAAGTGCACATCACAGATAGTCCTGCGTGACAGAAAGCAGAACCGCCAATCCGCAGACCTGCCAAGAATAGCCTCATCTGCTATACAAGCGTTTTTCCTCTTTTGGATCACTTTGGCCCTCGCTTTCTCATTCTAGCACAAGCTGCGGAAATATTCTGGGGTTTTATACGTTATCTCCTTGTTTCAAGCTGAAGGCAAGTTCACTAGATTTTCTAAATATATACCCAGGGTTTATGAATTCTCATTAAGTTTTCTAGGATAAAGTTTCTATTTTAAGGCCCAGATCCTCCAAAGAGAGCTGCACAGTTGGACACCTTTCCTACACATTTGGCCAAGCATGGCTGTGCACATGGTTTTCTTTGCGGGATTTGCGCTTGTGCTTAGGCCTGGCAGACAGTTTCTCCCAAAGAAAATGTTTCTAACCTGGTGTCTCCAGGGCTGGTAACTAATACTCATTTCTGCTTGACCGGTAGGCAGAAAATGCATGAGCAGTTCATGAAGATCACTATTGCCACACATTTAAGAGTAAAAGCTTGTGACTTATGGGGTACTATCAAGGAGCTAGGGAATATAATTTTCTGTTTCTGCTCTAACCTTTCTATGAGATTTCCTAGCATGATCCGTATTTCAGTATATTCCAGTTATTCGAGAAGAATACTGCCAGCTGGGGCATTTGCCAGTTAAAATAATTCAACCAGGTCTCCTTTCCCGAGGAAAGGGCAGGGCAGGCACAGGTGGACAGGGGCACAATGTCAAGCCCTGCCACGTCAAATCAAGAAAGGGGGAAGAGCAGGGAAAACAGAAATTTGTGAAACAGTCATCGAAGTTAAATTCTTCCCCCTATTTATAACTCTGCAAGAGGAGCAGGAGGAACTCAACCCAGGCACTGGCTTAAACATTATGTTTCCTGTTTCCTTGCTTGCTCAGGTCCTCTTAACCTGTGCACTGACGTCCAGGTGTCCCAGCTTCACAGCAGGTGAGGAGCCCCTACCAGAAGCACCACTGAGGTTGCCAGAGCGGAGGAGCATCCCTGGCCCCAGGCACACCAGCAAGCGCTCTGCCCTGTCAGCAGAGACATCCCAGTGCTGAACTATTCCTACCTGGCCATCAGGAGAGGGGCTTGGCATGTTGGATGGGAGTCGTGGGAATTTGGGATACTGTAGGCACACTCCAGGGAAGTACAGTCCAATGCTCAGCAAATGCTAAACCACAACACTGTAGTATCTGGCCTCTGATTTTTCTTCTCCTGATTTCCACATCCTAAATGACATTGCACCTGAAGCGGGAATTTGCACCACGTGGGCGTTGTTGCTGCTTTTCGGGTACTACGTGGGCTGACCAAGACCTGAGGTGGCACATCCCATCACCCCGAGGGCTGCCTGCCCTCCCACCAGCCTAGCAGGGGCTGGGTCCAGCTCCGCAGCCTGCTGCACTCAGATTTCATTACGCCTCCACCAAAGAGGGCAATTCCCCCTGGCCTGCTGAAACGTGACCACACAGCATCCCGAGAGAGGGATCATTTATCACGACCCGCTCTCGAGAAGACAGACATTTTCCAGCGAGAGCTCAGGGCAGTGTCACTCACCTGCTCCCGCAGAAGCAAACGCCAGGATTTCGGGAGGAAACGTTCCAGCGCACACACGTGTTAGTAAGTCACCACCTCACAGCCCTCCGCTTCCTTCTGTTGGCAACTTCAATTTTACTCAAACATTTTTGCTAAAGGGCTTCTTCTCTTACTTATTGGTCAACGGGGGCCTGAAGCAAAGCACGTCAATGGCGAAGGAGGGAGGAGGTCAAAGCGGAGCTCAACAGCACATGATCCCCCTCTCAGTCTTGCAGTTTTGGGACCTCTCCCGTCTTCTTTTCACCTACGAAAATCTGGCTGCTCGCCACGGAATAATATAGCAACGGGGGAAAGAGAGGAAGAAGGCTTAACTTTTATTTATTTTAGTGCGATCATTAGGATTATGTCAGGGGGAAAAAGCATTAATACATAATCTTTTCCCTGTGCTATACAACACTGGCTGCTTTTAATTTAGAATTAAATTGAAACACTCACTCAGAGCGGCTTTGAACAGCAGCCAAGGCCTTCTCTTGCATTGTGTGAGCAGCTGGGTAGCCTTTCCACTCTCCTTTTTTGGTCCACGGTGCCTCTTTTCAGACCTGCACTTGAAGGCCGGTCACTGAAGGTACTCGTCACCCTTCCACAAATGCTAAGAGTCCCCTTGGCTTGGTGCTGGCACAACGACCACAGGTGAAGGAGGAAGCCTTCCCTCTGAAGCGCGTGAGCGCAGCCCCCAGCAGACCAAACCTCAGCAAATAAAAGTTCCACAGCTACAACTATTTCACAAATTAAAGAGAGAAGAGACATATTAAAAAGCACATAAAAATGAACATTTTAAAAAATGCTAAATAGCATTGATTTATTTTTTTCTCAGCAGCACACGTTGTTTTCTATGCTTTGTCGCACATGAAGAGGCAAGTTCACACAAGGAGAACATGGTTTGGAGGTATAAACAGGACAGACAAGACTGGGTGGGGTAAAGCCAAATTTAGTTAAGTGGACGGGCCATCCTGTTTTGTTCACATGACAAGCCTGCTCCAGACGGTTTTCACCAAGCTGAAGAGAAAGGTGCCTTGGTCTCCCTGTTCATTTTAATCTATATAAATACTAGGTTTTGTCAGGCTAAAGAATCCACTGCAGACTCAAGCCTGTTCCTTAATTATTGGTATTCACTGAAATAAAGGGTAAGTTTAAAGAGAGGAAAAAAAAGAGATTGCCACCCTTTCAGTGCTGCTGTGAAGGGAGCTCTGCTTATCGCAACAGGTACAAAGGCCACTCACAAACACAGAAGCAGTTCAACACTGAAAAGCTAAGAAATTACTTATTCTCTTTGTCAGCTGCTCACAAGAGCAGGGTAAAGGCTACATGGAAGGAAAGAGAGGCTAAAAAGAAGGGTTAACATTTGTAAAAAAAAGGAAGGAAGGAAAGGAAAGGAAGGAAAAGAAAGGAAGGAAAGGAAAGAAAGGAAGGAAAGGAAGGCAAAGCGCACACAAGCCTGCAGGTTCACAGGAGACTCTAGGAGATATGTTGACCTTAAAAAAAAATAAAAAATAAAAAAAAAGGAGAGAAAAAAGAAAACAGAAACAAAACTACATCCCCACACAGAGCAGGAATGAGCAGCACCAGTAGGCTGGGGACTGGGGCAAATTTTAACAGTCTCCCACTCCAGCTGAATGGGGAGAGGAACAATGCCAGCTGAAAGCACAGCATTCCTGCCTCTTTGCCCAGCAAGAAAAGGGGCTGTGCAGGTCTTTCTGACAGCTCCCTCTAATTACGCTTTCTTGTGTATGGCAATTCATGGCCAGCTCAGAGAATGTTCCCTGTTGGAGGGGTGATTTGTATACCACACCTACAGAGTCAACATATTGGGGGAAAAGTTATTTTAAAAAAAAAAAAAAAAAAGAAAGAAATAAAACACATCTGATGAGGAGCCTACAGTTGCAGGGTTCTGTTTTCCCTTGGGTTCTTAGCTGAGTTTTTTTCCTCCACCCTTCCCCTTTCAAGATAAGGCATCAGAAGTAACTGAAACTAGAATTTCATTTTATAACACCCCTCCGTTAATCCCTAGATCTCTCTCAAGTGCTGCATAAATTTCACCCTCTCTTCACAGAGCTGGAGGTTATTTTACATCTGGTGCATCTTATTTTCTAAGGACGATGGTTCTGTTTATTTTAAGCAGGCCTGGAATGATGTGCAAACCAGCCATGCCTCTTAGATGCTGATTGTTCCCAGAACCAGATAGTCAAACCTTCCTCTTTTAAGACAGCTGACTCAAAGCCATAAAAGAAAACACCAAAAATGAAAACAATCATCAACAACAACATCAAAAAACACCCTGTGGTGGGAAAAAAATCATTTCAATATTGGCACTGTGAGAGAGAAAAAACGTAGAGAAAAGAGAGTGTTTGGTTTCCAGACGCTGGAGGTCCAGCGTGCAAAGGGGGGAATTCACTCATGGCGAAGTTTCCACCAGTGGCAAGTGAACAGGAGGAATTCCCTAGCTTAAATACGACAGATGTTCATACCTCTGCTGTTCAGAAGCAGTAAAAACCACCTGTGGTTATTCTGACTGCCCTGCTAAATGAATGGCGAGTTAGAGTACTAATAAAACATGGCGATTCAAGGAGACGCTGCCCACACCTGCAGGTTCTCTGATACCCACTACTGGTTTCACAATTTACAACTCAACCCAGAGGGCTTCAAGTTCATTTTAGCACCGTGAATAGTCGCTTGCCATTCTCGTGGTTCCTGTCTTTCCCAGGCCTTTTCTATTCACAACTGGTCCTAGTTTAATTGGGCCATTTTGCTGTAAGTCAGTGAAAGCCGCTGAAGGGGCACTGCTAGCTACAGTGTAAGGAGAACCACCACATCTTTTACAAAACCCGTCTTGCCCGTGGCAGGTTTAATGCAGTACAGGGTCTCGCTTCATAAAGCTACTCCAGCCTAGCTAAGTCTGAGAAAACCTCTGCTGGAAGTTAACTCTATCCAACATACAGGTTGCATGCAATCTTGCCTATGTGCAGCCAACTGCTTTGTTCTGGTTTAACAGAGCCAGTTCCTCCACACCTTGGCCAAAAATCGACATATGTTTTCACACCACTGTAACTAAAATGAAAAATAATTTTGAAAAATCACAGTCAGGTTATGGACAGAGACAAGATGCTACAAAGCAGCTTGTGACTTTTCCACACAAAGGTGTGAACTTAAAGCACATCGGCTGCTCTGCAGCGGTGACTGGTGTGCAAGCTCTCACCCTGGCAGACATAAGGGAGCTTCTCCTTCTTTGACTGTCTTTCACCTCTCCAGGGGAAACCAGACACACACCCTAAAAAAAATCCGATCGGTCACTTTCTCTTTAACGATCATAAGAAACAGAGCGTCATGCAAAAATAAGAGATGCCTGGATGCTTGCATCAACTGCTTTTCTTTAACATTTCCTTATATGCTATAGGAAGTATGCGGTCCCAGCATGAAAAGACTTTGTGAACATTGCAAGAAAGACAGAAAGCCCATTTCAGATGTTACAAGGGGAGGAAGGGCTTTAGACATGTTGATAGTTTCTAATTCAATTTTCTATGGCTCTTAAAAATGGCAAAGTCCAAGTTAAAGGATATGTGCTCTCTGTCTGGACCACTGCAAACTTACGCTAAATGTAAGACTAGATTTAACAGATAAGGTCACCCACAAGGCTGTTTACACTTGTTGAGCTGAAATCAGATTTTGAACAAAATTAAACTGCAAAGATTAGATAGGCAGTCAAGGTGTCAGTTCAAGGATTTCATGGGAACCTTGTGGTACTAGGTTGTAGGAGTCTTTCTGTTCAGATTAAAGAGTTTTGAATAAGGATGTTAAGGCGCACTTTTGCTCACAGGTAGGGCACAACAGGTAGGGAACCTGAGTTCAGCACCTCCTTCTGCACATAAGTATTCACAGACAGCAGTAGCAGAAATAATTGCATACCCTCATGAAGTATCTCCAAGTGTATTGTCATTTAAAAACATCCGTCCTAATACATGTCAAGTAAATAACAATAACACAGAAAATTAAGTAGATAATGCTGTTGAAGGTACTGCTGTTGTACGAGCAACTGGAGATACCGTGTAATGCCTGCTCTGGTCTGGGGACGTTCTCTATGTTTGCAGAGTCCCCTGGACAACAGGACTCTAAGCTCCTTGCCACCTCTAGACTCTGGCACAACGTAGATGTTTAATAACAAGGACCACATGCCTGGCGCACACAGTCCTCACTCGTCAATGTCCCGTATGCTGAAAAATATTTTCTGTGCTAATTGGCAAGGACAGCTGTTAATCCACCATAGAATAGCTCCCGTACAAACCTCAGCAAAATCCACTTAGCTTTGAGTCAGGCATACTTCAGAAAGTATTTGTCCTCTTGGCGTTGGGACTGAGAGTCAGAGAGAGAGAAAGGGTGAGAGAGAAATACTGGAAGTGCAGTAGGGCTTTAGTAAAACTTCAGAAATCCGGTAAGAACGTGAAAGGAGCCACAGGCCCTGCACTAAAGGAGAACAACTGGTAATTAAAACCCTGATACAGCGAGTCATTTGAGTTTATTTAAAAACTTACTTAAAGATAAACGCAAAGCATTTTGCTCAAACATTTTGAGGAATATGATCCTTAAGCAAGATTAACAAGTCTTTAATAACACTTGTGTTATGAAATGTCATTATAATCAAGCAGTAAATCAATAGTACAGTAGCACATGCTGCAGATCGCAAAGGTTGTATTTTGAGGAACAAAAGAAAGGGCAACCTCCTCATCTTCTATGACAGTGACACATGTTACATATACCCTACAGCTTTCACACAATGACATTTTTGGTACCTCTAGTCACCCGTGAGGCCATTTGTAAGGGCAAGGGGTATATGGAAAGGGATAGAAAATTTTTTCTTCAATTTACGCAACCTTGAAAGCAACTTAAAGGCAGGACCCGTCAATGCAGAATGGCTGCCTATACCAGTGCGCTGTCGTGTGTTATTCTACAGCTCCCCCGACCTCCTCCCCTTGCAGCAGCAGTGGTCAGACCTGGCACGGGGCTGCTGGGAGGGCTCAGGGGGCAGATGAGCCATTGCAAAACCCACTGATGCTCCCTCAGCTTAGAGCTGCAAGCGACCAGCTGTGGCCAGCTGTGCCACAGTGCTGGGGGCAGAGGTGATGCCCAGCCAGGGCCAGTGGATGGAGGTGAGGGCAGAAATACAGGGGCAGAGATTTAGCCTAAACTGAAGCTGTCAAAGCTACACTCTGGTGAGTGAGATAGTACATGCATCCCCCTGCCTGGCCCAGGCTGAGTTAGCACATCTGGGGCCCACATTTACCCCTGCTTTGGAGCACCTTTGCCATTAACACTAAAAACACATCCTGGAGGACATCAGGACTTGAGATGAAGGAGGTGAGAGGGGAAATAAGACACCTTGCCTCCCCCCTCACCTTGTTCCTCCCTCCTCCCACACGGCTCTGAAACACTTTGCGACTTGACTGTTGTCAATCTCCTTATGGGAGACATATATTTATAGAAATAGCCTCATCTCTGTGGCTGAACGCTTTTATGATACCAGATGTCGGAGGACACGAAGTTGATAAAATAAAGCATAGTCCAAGGAAAAGGGTCAAAATTATCTGCTGCCAGCAGCGAGAATTACATCTTCTCTGACTTCCGTGCGGCAGTGCCAGTTTACCCCAGTGAGAACTGGGGCCAGCAAGCGGGTACAGATGTAAATAATTAGGCTGAGTATGCTGTTCGGACAAGAAGATATTTGTCCTTTGCAGGAGAAGTTTTGCTAGAAAGGGTTAATGCCTTCTGCTTTGAAATACAGCGCGGCAGCTGCAGATGACATCAGATTTTCAGCCATACTGTTTTATTTCAATGCACACGAAGTATCCAGGAAAGATGAAGCACTGCTTGAGACTGTAATGAGAGCGATGGTCAGAGTTATCACAATAAATTATATCATTTAGAGATTTCTTGATCGCATGGTTACATCTAGAAACAGGGATATCTTCAGTTTGTTAGGAGAGTAACATGAAGATGTATCTTAAAAAAGCAAAAGCACCAAGGGTCCAGGCACCTCTTTTGGTAATTAACGCACAAGAAACACATGGATCTCAGGTACACGTGTGAAAATCTCCTGCTTTCAACTAAAGCCAGCAGCCCAGGAAGATGCCAGGGTCTGTAACGGAAGGATCCATGTCTCTGTATTTTGGCACTATGCAGCAAAGCCAAGGAGAAGTAGGTTAATTAAAATTCATATGTCATTTCCATTTCCTCTGCATGTCTACAAGACTGTTTATTCTCACCATCTGAAAGAGATTCTCACCATCTGAAAGAGATATTAATTGCTGCTCTTGGTTGGTGAGAATAAACACTACAAGGGATCAAGTTCCCTAGTGAAGCCTTCTCAGTTTTGCTTTTGAAACCCAATGGAACAGCTTGAAAGGGCCGCTTTTATCTGCACAGCAATTGGCTTAAGATGCAAGCCTAGGGTTAAGTCCATTACCACTTGTCCACCGAAATTTTACTGGAGAACACTAGAGCAGTGTTTGTTGTTTATTTCCTTCAGCCACAGCTCAACGCAGTAAGAAGATTTCGGCCGTAGATTAGGTTTAGGTGATTTGCTTCAAATAATCCCCTTTCTTCATCTCTTGTGCCAGCACTGTGGTTGCTGAAGTGATCAGGAGTGGGTAGGGTCCCAAAACGGGACCTTTCACACAACCTGGACAGGCACAGTACGGAAATAAAGCAAATATTTGCTCATCAGCATCTCAACATCGAGGCTGTAGCAATGCTGAGATGAGGTCTATCAAAGCCTGTGCTGCTGCACTTGGTGCATCTTGGGCACTGTTTATCTCCTGCAAACATAACACCTTGTAGTAATACAGAGTGCACAGTTTGGTGGCGATTTCTTCTTCCCCTGTACCAGAGATCGTAGTATGGTGTGTGGATAGTGCCAGCCCAGAGCTGCACGGTACCCGTGACTGGTTTGACTTTGGCATCACAGTCCAGTAATGCCTGTGTCAGAGGGACCGGCAATGTAGGCTCCTTCACCGCCAGAAACATGAGGCTGACAAAACTGGACAGAATCCAAAATGAGGTGTGATCTGCCAACTGTCAGGCCCCAGCCCACCTTACAGAGAAGCTGCTCCACATACTGCTCGTCAATGCCCGGGTGGAAACGGCACGGTGGGGCTGTGGAATAATACACCCGCAGACTTCACTGATTCCTGGCAGAGGGTGGCTCCGCAGCCCTGTGACCCACCCTACCAAAAAAATACGGTAGGAAAAATTAACACCCGTGGCAAAGCGAGGTGCTGTGAAGTGAAATACACTTCTGGGAAGCTTTCACCAACCCAGGGAAGTAATGTGTGTGTGCTACTGAACCATCCAGCAGACAACAGGAGGGAGGCTATATACAACACGCCAAAAAAGTTAGGCATCCACTGCATACGCTGCTGCCATTTCCTAGCTGAAAACAGCTCACATGCACCTTTTAGAAGGATACAGCATTCACAGATCTTTATATTTCACAGGGGCTTGAAAACATTAACATTACTGGACACCTACCAGCAGGTGAAGAAGGCCAGCAGGCCAGCCCTGCAGCAAGAGAAGAAAGGTTAGTGAGACAAAAGAAACGGGGCCACACTACTCATGTGGTAGGGTAAGGAAGCTCCAGCATCTTCAGCAGGCCTTTCAGCTCCAGGGAGAGCCACATAATACTAAGGGGTTTGCCAGGGCTGTAGGTCAGGCTCACAGTATTTACAAAAATGAAACATAGACTACAGAAATGTTAGAGGAATGTTAAATGTTAAAAAAAAAACCAAACCGACTGTTTTGAAAATTTGGGTGACACTTGTTTATGAATATGAAAATTCAAAAGTTGGTTGTGCAGTATTTGTTAGCCACTTGAGTTACACATGGTGTGGATGAAATGGATTTCCACTAAACGTAAAGAAAAGAAATTACTGTGGTGTGCTTTCAGCCAAAAATTCTGGAAAAGGGACAGAGATTGTAAGTAATGAATTTCTAAGAAGACACAGTCTGAGAATACTTCTCAGTTAACAGTATTTCTTTTGTCTCTCAACCGGTTATTTACCTGAACGCTTTCATTCTCAAGAGATCTGGAGTGATGCAAAAAACCTACCTCTCTTGCAGCATCTGTTTACAAAAGCTGTACCTGCTGCAGAGCCATCACAACAAAACAAATTTGGCTCCAGTGCTAATTTGCTCACCATAAGTGTCACTTGAGACAAAAGACCTGGAGTAATAGATAGCAATCTCCGTAAACATATCCAAGTCAAATACTTCAGTAACATGAAGGCTATGAAAACTGATGAGAAAACATACAGAAGTTAAAATAGTATCATCTTTTGTGCATTTTTGGGCAAGTCAAGGTATATGCAGGACCTTCCCTCTTGCCATTCTTTGGGGTACCTACATTACATCCATTTTGTGTACAGCCCAAATGCTAGACTGGCGCCTTACAACTCAGCCTTATTTTCTTGCATATATGACCTTTCTACCACTGCAAAAATACTAGGCTGACTTGACAGGGTGGGGAAATAGTATTTTGTACCCACTTCTGACCCACAAGAGGTCAACAGGATTTTTGTCACTGACTTAGAGACAGCGGTAACACGCTCTTACTCAGAAATAAAGAAAGGGTGTTTGTTATATTTGAACACATGTACCTCTGTTACACTGCAATTGTAATTTGCTGCAATTCTCTCAGGTCTATTTCTAATACAAACACATAAGCCAGCTCTATGAAATGCAAATAATGACAACTTGAAAAAAAGTTAATAAATCCTTAGGCTTTTGAGTAAAGGAAAGCACATCAGTGACTCGCTAATCAATGCACAGACCCCTTTGTGAAGTGCTAGGGTCTCTGTACATCATCATGTATACATGATACATACTTGCATTTTCCCCAGAAAGTTTTGGCTATGAAATGACACATTGAAAATATGGAATACATTTATCTCTGCATCTTCACA
This sequence comes from Chionis minor, assembly GCA_013398295.1. NCBI lineage: Eukaryota > Metazoa > Chordata > Aves > Charadriiformes > Chionidae > Chionis > Chionis minor. The sequence goes on from VZSF01000873.1 coordinate 1,000,999, forward strand.
ACAGTGCAACCTCCATTATTGGCAGTGCAGGAATCAGATCTTAAATCCTATCCTTCACTTTGAAAACGTCGCTGTAGTATGAGCCCGACAGCTCCAATGCACAGCCTCGCCTGGAGATACTCTAGCCAGGGTAGTAATCTGTAAAGCAGATATTTTGAACATCCACTTCTGAAACTTCCTCTTCACCTCAAGGGCAAACTTGTGCTTATTTATTATTATCTATAGGGCACCACAGGTATTCATACCTTTTTTTTTTTAAAGCATAATGCCATTGTCCACCAGAAACAATCACACTCAGAGCTATCCCAGTCCACAGAGAAGGCAGTGATCACCTGGAGGCCAAAAAAGAAGTGGCGTTTCCAGAGTCCCTTTCCAATACAGTTCCTGATTGATGAGCACAGTTATTTACACGACTACAAGGCATGCTGCAATAAGGCATATTTTCCCCCTTGACCAGTGAAACATCTGGGGTTGCCCCCAGGTGTCTGTAGACACCGGTCCTACACCCATCAGAGCAATATTGCATGCATGGCAAAACTCCAGCAAAGAGCACCAGGAGCAAGGTTAAGTATCAGTCAGGGAGGTGCAACACTGAATAAAAGGTGAGATCCAGGGGGAGGAGAAAGATTATAGCAGTGCAGGATCCTGGGGTGCTCCTGTTACACGCAGCATCCTGAGAGCTCCTCTGTGCTTTTGGTTTTAATTAGCATTTGTTAACATATGGAGATATTTACCCAGAAGGAAGGTTGGTGGAGAGGTTACCAGAAACAGCTTCTCTCCCTTTCCCCCATCCCCTTCCCACTGGGGCGCAGGGGCCAGCTCTCCAGCTGGTATAAATCTGCAGTGCTGCACTGATTTACACCAGCTGAGCATCTGGCTTCAAGACATTTCCGATCATTTATAAAAAGAACAGCATCGCGGTGCGCTGCTTATAAATCTCTCTCCTGAGCCAAGTCTGTGGTCCTCACCTGTACCCTGCCTGGACACGTTGCCCCATGCCATGCCATCTCTCCCATGGCAATCAGATGGTCACAGCCAGGCCCACCCCTGGCTTCTGCCACCCGGGGAAAATAGGTGCGGGATCATACTTCCCAACTCCTCTTACAAAATGGAGGTGGGAGAGAGAAGGGGAAATCCCTGCCCACTCGCTCCCCCGGCCGTGTGGGGAGGACTAGTTAGCCAGTGTTTATAAATCGCTCTGAAGGGGTCAAGTGCGGGAGTGATTGATGTCAGCTTCTCAGCACCGCGTCTAACAGCTGACCGAGGGTTGCTTTTAATTTCACGTAATATCAAAGCAAATGGCACCCACCGGCCAGCCTCTGGCTTGCAAGGGCAAAGCTTGGCCCTGTGCTGCCGTCCCCCGTGGCGCAGCAGGCATCGCCTGGTCCTCGCACAGATCCCAGGAAGAGGCAGCACAACTCCAGCCATCCTACTCACAGTTCCCGGTGGAGAGCACTCACTTCCAGCCCAGCCCCGCTGCCCCCCACCCCAGCACCTGCCTTGCTCAGCTTTCCAACTGCTTATTTTAATGCACGGGGACACCTTTCCTCCTGAGCCTGGTGGGATGGGTGTGAGCAGGGGAAGGAGCATTTGGGCTCGCTCTGTTAGGTCCTCTCTGCCTTCTGCGGCTCAAATCTTGTTCCCAGCAGAGCCATTTCAGTTCAACACATGCCCGCAGTTCTCGTCAGCATTTCCCCATGGGCAAGGAGGGGGAAGGTGGCATATCCTCTCCGCTTTCCTGCAGACCACATTTGTGCCTTTGCACCAACATTTTTCCCGATCTTTGCCTCATTTTTCTGAAGAAAAACCGATTCCATTTCTAGCAGTAAAGAAACTTTCTTCAAATTAGGTTGCCCAGGGAAGTTGTGGAGGCCCCATCCCTGGAAGTGTTCAAGGCCAGGCTGGATGGGGCTTTGAGCAACCAGGTCTAGTGGGAGGTGTCCCTGGCCATGTCAGGGGGGGTTGGAACTTGATGATCTTTAAGGTCCCTTCCAACTCTAACCATTCTATGATTCTATGAATTGTCTGGCACTTGAGTCATCAGGCTAGGCAGGCTTTTAAATTGATTTTAATTCCTTTTCCTGCCTGTTCTTTATAAGGAAAATCCCAAATTTCTATGTACATATTTCAGTTATATTTAAAGCCACATTAATTTCAAAGATAGCTTCACCGAGAATGAAATTAAAAGAAAATTTGATATACTAGAAATCCTCTTACACTGTGGACACCATTTTTTGCTGATCCTTCTGCATTCCTGTGAAGAAGGTGACTAATCTGCTCACCCATATGGCAGTGCCCACCACCTCTGGAGGGAGGCACAGAAGAAGAGGATGAATCATCTCAAGTGAGAGCAAGAGAACAATTTGCTTGGCCATGGTGGATATGGTCACTCTGGCTGATGCCACAGCCAGCCATGGGGGCAGGAGATGATCCCTGTCATGGTGGGTGGTAGACCTTGCCATGGGTTAAGATGTGAAAGAAAGAGAACCTGAACTGGTAGCCACCCCACCTTCTCCAGAGCCACCAGAGCAATTTTGTGTAGGTCTCTTGTGGACAGAAAGCCAAAGTACTGCCTTTCCTCTGGATACCACAACATGGGGGCAGCTACACTCTGCCAACAGTGGTATCACAGCACTCACCACATCACTGAATCTGTCCTGTTTCCTCAGAGAGGTGACAAGATATTTGGCTTTAGAGCAGGCAAGGGTGCAGCCTGTGTCCTGCTCCTCCTGAGGTCCCTGGGAGTTTTGCCACTGGCTTTACCAGCCAGGCAGCTGGGGTCACTGCGTGGTGCTTAAGCAGCCCCTCTGGAATCGCAGCCCTGGACTGCAATTAGGGCTGATTTATTCTGGGTGACTGCAGTGCAACACAGACCAGTGCTGGTCTGGCTGCCACAATTCATCCTTGAGATTTGCCAGTAAAGGCAGCAATTCTTTTGATCTTCCTAATGGAGAAAATTGGAGAGCATACAATTAGCCTTTTTTTTTTTCCCCCACTGCCATTTGGATACAACTCCAAGTAGTCTGACTGGTCATCCAGACCTGCTGGCCATGTAACGTCAAAGGTTTCAAACGCTCCCAACTCCGCTCCCGAACATGTCAAACACATGTAAGGGGAAAGAGCTTGAAATAAGAGTGAGGGCATTGCCTGTGGCAGAGAGGATGGAGTGACAGAGGAACTTCTGGTATCATTTGACTGTAAAGCATCTCATTTTACATAGCTCGGTGGCTTGGTCTAGCAGGGATCAAGGCATGACCTAAATCACTGGCTCTGAGCAAGTTCACAGCAGGGTGAGAAAAGAGCCCAAATCTGTCCTTCTGGCTCCTTTGACTAGGAGCTGCTTGTTCACTGCTCCTCCGGTGCGACTCAGAGGAGGGCAATGGCTGACCTGTACTACACCATCTCTGGATAAATACAGCAGCAAGTCGTCAGCAGGATATAAAGAAGCGAAAAAGAACATTTCTTTGGCTACAGGAAATGAGAGATATCCAGGACACGTATCCTACTGTACAAAGGATCTGCCGAGACAGTGGTCATTTATTCACGCTCTCTGCATTGCCCTTGTCCTTGGAGGTGTTTTCTGTGTGCCGCTCAGCGTTCGTCCAGTCTGCAGACAAGATGTGATTCCATGCAACAGTTGCTATAATAACAGTTGTCCTGGGCTGAAAGGAGTGATAGCAAGCCCTTTCTGAAGTGGGGCAGAGGGAAGCAGAAGTCACCACCCCAAGCAGTGGGTTAGGAAGCGAGGCTTGAACAGAAGCTAAGCCACAGGAGGAGTGGAGCGGGGGCTCCTCCAGCAAACTCCCAGTGAATTAGTCCCGTCCTCCCGCCCCCCAATATGGTCGTGATTATTTAAAAGCAGGGGAATACCAACCATTACATCTGTACAAACACGCCACAGGAAACCAAATTGTAAAGACATCAGCAATCAAGACCAGACTCTTGGTTTGTTTGTTCGGATATCAACATCCACTGAAGACAGCCCCCATCACGGCTGTAATTGGCACGGCAGTAAATGTTCCTGGGGCGATGTGGAAGGTGAATAGGGCAAGGTGGGCACAGAGCAAAGCTGGTCTCTCTGGGATCCCCTGCTGTTTCAAGAACAACTTGTGAACTGTTGTGGAGCAGGGCATAACTAAATTAGTCTGGGGAGGAGAAGGGTCACGCAAACAAGTCCCAGTCAGCATCCTTCACTCTGGTATTTCACTTGACATTCATCCTGAAGTTTAAGCCAGGAAGCAACCAGGGAAACCATTCGGCTACAAGCTTTTCTCTCTCCTCATCAAATAACCAGAATATTACTCACAACCAGAAGCGTGCCTGCCATTCCTTGTGAGTCTTGCAAAGTATAAGGCATACTTTTACCACCAACAGTGATAAAAGGTTTGTTTGTTTGTCTGTTTGCTTTAATAATTAAGCATTTATCCTATAGGGGATTTCTTCTTTGGAGGTTAAAATAATGAAAGAGATCAGAATTTTTTTGAACAATTCACCTAATGTGGCCCAAATGTTCATCTGTCATCTCTGTTCTTGAATCTTGGGCGCAGATTGAACATCATACCTACTATAAGACACCCAGTTATAATGCAAGCATTAGCATTTAGCACACATTTACTCAGAAGAAACAAACCCATGCAAACTATGAATATCTCAACTTCAAAAAAATCCAGGAGAGTCTCTTTTAAAAACCTCCAGGAGGAGACTTCCTTTAACGTTCTGAGTGCCTTCAAGTCATTCACAAACAAGCACAGAGTATTAATAAACTGAGTAGCTTAAGATGTGCATGTGGTCTTACTCTCGGGGTGAGGGGGGCCAGAACCGTGCCTTTCTGCATTAGAAGACCATACCAAAAAAAACCCCCAAAACCATAAGGCTGCAGGGGATTCAGCAGCACATGTTCCTCCGGTGGTCTTCCACTGTCACAAACAGCCTAAAAATAAGGGGGAAATTCTGTTTTTTCATCTGTACAGAAGAAAATCCATCTCTTCTGCATGCTGTATGTCTCTGTAGTGCATCAAGTGTAAGCACGCACAGGCATGAAATATAGTGATAAGATTAATAATAACAATATGTATGTGTTGCTACAAATGCATTCTTTTACATCAAGACCTCAAGTAAGTTAATCACTTCAGTAAATATTTAAGAACATGCTGCAGCCAATGGGACTTACGCGCTTTCCCTCACTGAGCCCTCAACACGCAAATACAAGCATCTATTTGATCAGCTCCCAAAATCAAGTAAATAGTGAACGCAGAACTCACCAGATTTTCCCAGATCCCACAACACTAGAAACAAGGACACTCCTTGAAACTAGTAACAGTTTAAAACAGATAAGGAAAAAAAAAGAAAAAAAATACCTTTTTTGTTTGTTTTTGGTGTTTCTTTTTGGTGTTTGTTTGTTTGGGGTTTTTTGGTGGTTTTTTGT
>VZSF01000873.1:1006469-1067765 GCA_013398295.1 Chionis minor
TTTTTTTTTTTTTTTTTTTTTTTTTTTTTTTTTTACACAGCAGGTAATGAATTTCTGGAATCTGTCCCTGTCTTGTCTTCTTTCCTGCCCCTTGTGGGATGGAAGCAATGGTGCTTACGCCTTAATCGTTCCCAAACCTCAGCTACCATCATTCCCCAAACCAGGGAAACTCACGCAGCAGAGGGGAAATGGACATTACTAGAGAGAAATGTGACAAGTTGAGTCACTTTAAGAACTAGAAAAGATACCAAAAAATAGATAAAATAATATTTCTCTCCTGTTTGGGGAGGGAGAGAGAACCTAAAAATAACAACCAACAAACCCTAAAACCAGTTTGCTCTAGTTATGATAATCCAGGCATAACATTTATATGAGAACATAAAATACAGCACACAGCTGTAAGTAAAACAATATGTGTGTTCCTGAATAATGGGAAAATAGCTTGCCAATAAGGATATATTTTGAGCAAATGAAAGATGACCTGGAATTGACTCTGGAGTAACAACTTGATTACTTATAAAAATAGGAGGTAGGGGAAAAGAAAAAGAGAAAGGAAGCAATGGTTGGGAAGAGCTTATGTTATGTGGTATTTGATGTATTTACTTTGAAAAGTTCCCTTTTGATGAATAATAAAAACAATGCCGTAACAGCCACCTTCATGTCAAAAATTGAGATTGGCTAGGGATTTTACAACTAAAGCGGCTCTACTCACCCAGATTCTCCATGTCGGAAGGCCACATTTAAGCTTAGATGGTGAAACTGGAGCAAAAGAGGTTGGATAAAGAACGATTCTGAAGGCAAAGGGAGGGAAGAGCATGTGGCACAGCTCCTTGAGAGAGTGCTTACCGGTTCTGCTGCCTGCAAATTGTTTCCATGCTGGTGTGCAGAGCAACACGCTAGCATGCCTTGGAAGAAACCCAGCTCGCTTACCAGCTAATGCATTTCTTTCTTCTAATATTCAAGGTGAGCTCAGTGTTCATAAAAGTACAAGATTGCCAGGCTTGTTGGCTGAAACAGTCCACCACCACGGGTGAGACATTCTCCCTCTGGGCTCTAGGTCTTCCACGGATAAGGCAGAGCCGCCACATATGTGGCAGGGGGAAGAGGGGGGAGAGGGGGGACAATACAACCCCACGGCAGGTTATTGCTGGGAAAGCTTGTTCTGCACACTTGCAAAATACTTGGGAGGAGTGTTGTGATGCTAGGCCCTGGAAAAAGCCACGGGTAAAGGCTAGCACATTCCCCTGTACTTACCCAAGCAATTAATGCCCAAACTACCTCTACCCTCCTCCACCCTCCATCCCTCAAGGACATCAGTGCTAAGGATGTCTCTGCATCTCCCTGGATTCTCATCTTTCTGTTGATGCAGCATGCAATGGTATTTTCTCGATCAGCACTGGTATAAAGCAAGAAAAAGAGGGAGAGTCAACCCATTTTACACCACTTTCAAACTTGTCTACAATTAAAAAACCCGGAGTGGGTTTCTTTTAACCTGACTCTGATTTCACCCCTTGTCCCTCTTCTCCTTTCCCATACGCGTAATGGACTTTTTCCCTTTGCTGGTTCTCTCCATCCACTTCAGGATATTTGCCCATCTCTCTCTCTCTTTATGAGACATTTCCTTATTTTTAAATATCAGGCTTTCTCTCTAAAAGTCTTTCTCTCTAACCTCTGTAGAATGCAGTATCAAGATCAACTGCAATGCATTTCTGCCTAGCTCAAAAGCTGAGGGGCTCCCTTGAAAAATACCCCAGACAATTGCTTTTATAGTGATGAGGGAGCAAAGTTCAGGCCTTGTCCTGATTTCCAGCTAATCTGAGCTTACATGAAAGCTCCCCATGATACACAAAGAAATATTTACTATATGAATTTAAGCAACATTTCCTGCTTTGCAAAAACAAGATTGGTGTTTGAGCTAGATCTTCTGTCCAGTGGGTTTCTGATATACGGTGCTTGTTATGGCATCCTGACAGGTTTCTTCTTCACTTTCTCAGCTGGACCTGTTCACAGGAAATAGGAGGACCAAGATTTATGAACTTAAAGCAGTATTTTGTTGCTTTACTTGACTAATTCAACAAAGGTCAAGCAGTGAGAAGCAAAGAGTGGAGGAGCAAGGACAGAGGCAACACAGAGATGTGAATCCGATTAATTTTTCCCTTGGAAATACTAACTGGAGAGAGGATTGCTTTCCTTGGAGAACATGAGTTTGTAACAGAGATGTTGCCATCATTACTGGAATGACTAAAATATGGAGTGCAACTACTTCATCTTTTATACAGCTCTGTGTCCGCAGAGGGTAAAGCCTTTGGAAAGCAATAAGCCAGCAGAACGTCACAGTTATTAATCTGGGGTATTTTATCTCTTTGCTCTGGGTACATCTATTAGCCGCACATGTGACTCCTTAAACAAAACCCTTTCCTACGTCCTTTTCTTACGTCCCCCTCCTTTGTTCTTTTATTGGTTTAAGCTGTAACTTTCCGGGTCAAGAAAATCATTCCCATTTTTATTACAAGTCTCTATAAATAATAAGTCATACATATGTTTGGAGTAAGAACTAGAAGTAATTATTTGCCAAGGTCTGTCTTTCCTAGCAAAGAAAAAGCAGCCATCATTTGTGCCTTTTTTTTCTTCTTTTTTTTAAATAAAGTGGGTTTGATCATGTGCACTGAGCAGAGAAAGGCCCCATCAGAAAGAAAACAAATGGGAAAGAACCTGTTGGCACCTTGGCTTTGGTGAAGCCATATTTCAGAGGGCTTTTCACCAGTCATTACTGGGGTGGAGGAATAGAGGCTGCAAGTCACATTCATTCTCAAATCACCAATGACACCTTATCACTCACCTTGACATTAGGCTTTTTTATTCTGTTTTATAGGAAGATAAAGTATTTCTTTATAATTCATTGCAGAAGCCTACCTGCACTCCCCTCGTAACTGGGTAGTTGATGAGAAAAATACCTCTTCTCTCAGCTACATTGAAACTTCAGTAGGTGCAGCCCTAAAAGGGCAATCCAACTCAGATTAAAACCTGGATTTTCTTTCCTTGTCCCTGCATACACTAGTAGGTCTCACGGGAGAGATCTGGGTACCGTCATGCCTTCCGGTGACAGCTGTCCCCAGCAGAAGCGTGCATTGGTCAGTGCCAGCTCTCCCCACTGGAGCCCACTCTCTTCACTCGTATCCCCCTTGCTTCCTCTTCCTCCTCCTCCCCCCCACATTGGAAAGGGTTTATTTTCAGTTTTATGCACTCCTTCAACCTTCAAGGTCTCAACCAACACTCTTCCTTTCCTGTGTCAGCACCTGGTTAAACCAGATACTTTAATGAGGTTTGCCATTTAGGCTGTGAGCCTTTCTCTTTATTTTGGCCATCGGCCACCTCAGGGGTATGAGGACCAATGGTAACTGCAAAGTTATGTCAAAGTATGTCTTTGTCTTTCTGAGAGTAAGTTTCTTTGCTCTCCAATCCGCTGTTATAAATCACATTCCCTAAGCTTCCAAGAACTGCGCGGGTAAACGAGTTTCTGTACAGAAACACCCAGCATGTTTCTTCAACATTGCTCTGTTGCCTTTTTATTTTTGATTTTCTGTTAAATACACCATTTTACAACACATACATTGTTGCTACATTGTGACAAGCTTTTAACTAGTAAGGAAGAAGCTTTTACAATTGCATTTCTGAAAAGGCTCCAATTTATTTCTCATAAAGATCCTTGGGATAAAAAGCAGATTAATGTTCAGAAGTAAGTTAAATGAAAAATTGAGGCTGCTCAGAGGGAGATGTTAAAGGCTGACTAGCACAAAAGGGTACTTTCTGGCAAACTTCTTGAAGCACTAAAAGAAAAGGGTCAAGAGTCATCTGCTTAAGTAATGATCTCCAAGGCAAAAATATTGGCTGGCCAATCCCATAACTACAATGGACTATTATATCTATGTTCTATAGGCTGAATGCATCAATTATACTCATCATGTGGCTTCTTGAACATGCTTAACTTGCTATTTCCTTTTATTCAATGCAATAGCACATAAATTAATGCAAAGGCATACATGAGAGTATTTTATACCTTCTCTCCTCTGTTTTACATTTTGAGGATCAGTGGTTTCGCTATGAATAATTTAGAGGGAAAAACTTTCAGAACTGAGGGGGGTGGTAGGGCACGGCTGTGTCTACGAGAGAAGTTCTGTCCACTAACCACACTTATGCAGGATGGGAAACAGCTTTGCCAATCAATAGAGCATCATAATTCCTCTCCTAACAGGAAATGAGGACTCAGTGCAATACTGCAGTTTTAATTTTAATGCAATTTAAAAGAAAGAAAACACCCAACACCAGATGCTCGTCAGAATACCATTAAACGTTATTACTATATGCTATTTCCCTTAGGAACTCTCATGGTTAAGAATCAACAATAAGAAGCAGCCAATACCCTTTTATAATAAGTATCTTCAGCTGCAGTTCAGTTAAGAGGTCTGACAGGTCACAAGGCTCATCACAAGTTTGATTATTTCTCAATAGGCAAGCTGAGATGAGGATAATTGCTATGTTCTTACAGACCTTCTCACCCTCACGCTCTCCTTCCTTGAACCTGACAAAACATGGCTCAAACACAGCTTTGCACCCTCTCCATTTTTTCCACTGCGCTTTCCCAGACACACGTGCTGTTTCATTTCTCACGAAGGACTGAGCACTGGCCTGTTCACCTGCACATGGCTTCCTGCAGGAAAGAAACAGCAAACCACAGCTGGCGGGTGGGTGGACACACCTCCAAGCGGGGCTCCTGCACCAGCAGCTCTGCTTGATTGCCACTGCTCTCCTCCTTCCCCATTTGACCACAGCAGAAGGAGGTCTCCCTTCTAGCACACACCAGTCTGGCTCTCCTGGCACAGAGTCAGTGCTGGAAAACTGGTTGTGGCAATGCTCCAAGATTTAGTACAGCAATAGGAGGACCTAGAGTTTTATGCGCTGCTGGTTTAACAGCTTCCTGGGAAAGGAACCAAGGATATTGTTCGGGCTGCAAAGCTGCTACAAACTTAAACTAAGGGAAAACCTGTTGCTGGTTTCTTGCAGGATTAAGTCAATGGTTTACAAGAAGCGAGGAACTACAGAAGTGAGGAAGAATGGTCAGGCCATGCAGTAGTCAGAGCCTCTGCAGGCTTAGGTGACTTTTCCTGCTCTGCTGCAGTCTCTTAGAACCCATCAGTCAACTGCAGCAGTCTTAGGGACTAACAATGTTACGTGAAATAGGGACATTGGTACTTCTCCATGTCACAGGGATGTGAGGATGGATGCACTAGAAACTGTGTGCCGTTCAAAACCCAGTGATTCCAGAATAGCCTTATAGTGACTTTACATTATTAGGGCTTTTTTTAGCTCCACATACTCCAAAAAAGGCCATATGGAATACCAGCACCTCAGCTCTGAATTTGAAGAGACTCTTGATCCACAAATACCAATCTTCTCAAGCCTCTATAACCTTTGGGGGACTTGAGCAGCAATCACTCTTCACCTGCTCACATTTCTTTTCCTCAGCCTTCAAATAAACATAAAACATACTCACCCAAGAGTCAGCAGTCATTTTCCTCCCATAATCCCTGGGAATGGTAGCATACTGCAGGAAAAAGGAATGCTGAAACCTCTCCAGCCTCAGCAAAGAAGGAGCGAGGACTCTTAGCATCCCTCCTAAGCACAAAAGCACAGACAGACAGACAAAGACTCTGTTCTTAGGCACTGGCAACAACATGATACATCCAACTCACAAGTTAAACAGAAAGAAGCAGTTTGTGGTGTCAAAGAAGCATCTGACACTTCTTTCTGTGAGGAGGCTGGTGTTCAAATAGTACCAGCTTCACTTTTACAGCAGACATCTTTAAGCAGTCAGCTAAGTAACCCCACTGCTGCAGTAAGACTGCTGAGAATCTTCTAGGAAATTAAGCCAAACAGCTACAGCACCTTATTACTAAAAGTAATTGAACACTTTGATATGATAATTGATTATTGTGCATTGATTAAAGCTGGCAAGAAAGCATACACTCTCCAGATGACTTTCAACTTACAAAGCCACAAACTTCAAAGCTTATTTGGATTCACACAACAAAATACATTTTGTTATTTACAATGAAAAAAAAAGTATCCTCGTAAATGAGGCAAGAATTTTAGAACAGTGAATGGTGAAATGGCACAACTTGAAATAAGGAACTAATCAATGCTATCAAAATGGCTTCAATCTGTCCTGAGGACTCTAATCATTTCCAGATGATAACATGGGACTGATTGGATGTCTCTGGCAGCAATTCTTATCAAGGCCTGATTATAACAGCTACAATAGAAAGAAGAAAAATTGGTTGGTAGAGGATGGTTAAGAAGGCCTGAAGAAATGTGCAGTTGCTCAGTTTGGTGTAAATCTACCTGATCTGGTGGTTGCAAGTAAAGACAGGAACTGCTGTTGGTCATTTCCAGCCATGCTGAGATGCTTTTCATAAATTCAGACAAACACACACTGGAGAATAGTTTTACTTCATGGTAAAAGCAAACCAATTTGCAATGACATGCAATTTCTACAGACTAGCAAATCATCAGCAAAGCATCTTGACTTGCCTCCTGGTTTTAAAAGCCTTTTCAAGCTCTTCTTAATTGCACATTATTCCACCTCTAGAGCTGTAAGGAAACCATGCAGTTGTTACTATTTATTTGTATTATTACTCCAGACAGGAATCAAGACCAAGTTTTCCCTGCCATAATAAAAAACTTTATGAAGATACGACCCTGCTCAAAGAGCTTTATCTAAATCTGCATGACCAGAGGCAACAGGTGGGCCACAAGAGACCAACAGCAGCAGAAAAAGAGCTCAGAGGAAAGCAGTGGGCTCAGTACAAAGTTAGTCACTTCTATCACTGCTGCAGTGCTGCATTTCTGGGCTGAAACCAAATGCTGGAGCATGCAGCTCACATAATTCAAAATTTGGAGATTACCCAGCTTTTCTGAAGTTTCTTTAAGGTTAACCAGATTTCCTTAGGCAGGCCCTCCATTGCTCAGTTGTTTCGCGTTGTGTTGGAAGAAGCGTTCCCAGCAATATGGCTTTTGATGCAGCCAGGTGAAATCAGGTGTCTAGATCAAGGCTGGGATTCATTTATATCGGAAAGATATACAAAGTCATTCAAAGCAAGTAGAACTGAGAAGTTGGAGTTATGCCAGTGCCAAAATTGCATTTTTAATTTCTAACTAAAAGTTACTTCCAGAATGAGCACAGACAAGACCAGTCGCAAACCACGTAACACTTGCTGCTTACCGAAGGTGCAAAATAACCACGTAAGAAGTGCTGTGGGCACAGGCGACCGGATCTGACTCACCAAGCTGTCATATGGGAATGCAAGCACTGCTCTTTCCTTTAGGGAGAAAGTACAGACATTTTGCAATATGTTTACACCAACTGTATGAGCCTCAATTTCTTCACCATGAAGGATGCTGCCTCTAAGCTAGGGGATAGGTTTGGGACAAGAGGTGAAACAAGAGGAGGAAAAAAGTATTTTGGAAAAGGAAGGAACATCACACTCATCACACTGATAACAAACATTACATTGTCTAACAGGAGCTTACTACTGCTGGCCTATCGTGTCTCCAGCTGGCTACATCTTTGTTTCAGAGCTTTGGTCTGTGGGGTGCTACTCCTTAGACAAGGACATGATGACCTTCATAGTGTCCAACGAGCCAGAGAAGTTTCGCTGTGAGAGGAAGCTTATTCAAGATGAAAGAGAATGCTGAAGCTCCTAAACACGCAGACAACATTTTAAAATACTTACTACCTTTGCTATCTGAAGCTCAACTCACATGTGTGAAAAAAACGCCAGAACTTTATTTAAATTCACATTTCTCGCTTGATGGCTACATTTGCTGGAACTTTTATAAAATTACCTTGTGCAGTTGCCATTGCAGAGAAAGACACGGAGTCAGTGCCACCAGTGTATCAGTATGGGGCAGTCCTGGTAGCTGAAATAGCATGACATGAAACAGCCAGGGGATAACAGAAGCTAACCGTATCAGGTCGTGTTCTCCACCACCAGTTACCTGCTGGTGTGTAGTAATATGAGGGTGAATCCATGCTGTAACAACTCGCCCTTTTCAACCACAGAACAAACACCACTTGTGGTGAGAACCTGCTTTTAATTAATCCTTTCTCCCTTCATTTTTGTTTCAGTCATACCTTGTGCAACCCAGGCGTAAATATTAAGTCAGCAAAGATCTGCACGTCAACAAAATACCCGGGAGGCAGTTAGTCTGTTCATCAGTCACCACCATTTCCCAGTCTCAGGGAGAGCACTGGTCCCTTCTCTGATACAAACACAAGGATTTACTTTTCCAGATTATTGGCAGATTTTTAATCAAAAGCTTCACGCTTATTGCAGCAATTAAATGCATTAGTCATGTATTCACTCATCTGGAAAGGTTCCTACTTTGTCTTATTGCTCACCAAGACCATATAAGGCACACTGTGAGGAGGAAATCTGTCCCAGGCACCATGGGACAGATTTGCAACCCAGGCTGGTTACAAATACACCTGAATTCCTCCTGTGGCATCACTCAGACCCATACTCCTCTCCTCCTTGTCTAAAGCAACTGCCAGTTTCCACTAGAGATGCTTCAGCTGTGCATCCTCCTCCCTGGGAGTTCCAGCAGGACTGCGCAGGGGGCTGCTTGCCTTTCTCACCCTGCTTTCACAACCCCAACCCTCTGTGGAAAGACCTATGGGGCAATAAATGCATGGCCTGCCCACCCCGCAGGGCCTGGAGAGCTGGTTGTGCTGCTGAGAGGAGAGGCAGAACTGCCTCTCTCCTCTACTGTGCCCCCCTGTGCTGAAAACCCACTATGGTTATGAGGTTGTAAGTGTGTACTGCTATGCAGGCTGAAGAGGAATTCATGCAGCTGGATTTGGAAGGACAAAGAAAACAGGTGTTCTACTATGATCTGATGCTAACTAGTAAAAAAAAACAAAAAACAAAACACAAATTTAAATACTGGAATTACATATAGAATCGTAGAATGGTTTAGGTTGGAAGGGACCTTCAAGATCATCTAGTTCCAACCCCCCTGCCATGGGCAGGGACACCTCCCACTAGACCAGGTTGCTTAAAGCCCCATCCAGCCTGGCCTTGAACACTTCCAGGGACGGGGCATCCACAACTTCCCTGAGCAACCTGTTCCAGTGCCTCACCACCCTCATGAAAAATTTCTTCCTAATATCTATTCTAAATCTCCCCTCTTCCAGTTTGAAACCATTACCCCTCATCCTATCTACTACATGTCCTTGTCAAAAGTCCCTCTCCAGCTTTCTTGTAAGCCCCCTTCAGATACTGGCAGGCTGCTATAAGGTCTCCCCAGAGCCTTCTCTTCTCCAGGCTGAACAATCCCAGCTCTCTCAGCCTGTCCTCACAGCAGAGGTGCTCTAACCATCTGATCGTCTTCGTGGGCATCCTCTGGACCTGCTCCAACAGGTCCATGTCTTATGTTGGGGGCTCCAGAGCTGGACACAGTGTTGCAGGTGGCACCTCATGAGAGCAGAGTAGAGGAGCAGAATCACCTCCCTCGCCCTGCTGGCCACACTTCTATTGGTGCAGCCCAGGATATGGTTGGCCTTCTGGGCTGTGAGCGCACACTGCCAGCTCATGTTGAGCTTCTCATCAACCAACACCCCCAAGTCCTCTCCTCAGGGCTGCTCTTGATTCATTCTCTGCCCAGCCTGTATTTGTGCATGAGATTGCCCCAACACACATGCAGGACCTTGCACTTGGCCTTCTTGAACTTCATGAGGTTTGCACAGGCCCACCTCTCAAGCCTGTCCAGGTCCCCCTGGATGGCATCCTGTCCCTCCAGTGTGTCGACTGCTCCACACAGCATGGTGTCATCAGCAAACTTGCTGAGGGTGCACTCAATCCCACTGCCCATGTTGACAACAAAGATGTGAAGTAGTACTAGTCCCAGTATCAACCCTTGAGGAACACCATTTGTCACTGCTTGCCACTTGGACATCAACCTGTTGATTGCAACTCTTTCAGTCCGACCATCCAGCCAGTTCCTTATCTGCTGAGTGGTCCATCAGTCAAATCCATGTCTCTTCAATTTAGAGACAAGGATGTCATGCGAGACAGTGTCAAGTTCCTTGTACAAGTCCAAGTAGATGACATCTTCTGTTGCTCGCTCCATATCCACCAATGCTGTAACCTCCTTGTAGGCCACCAAATTTGTCAGACACAATTTGCCCTTAGTGAAGCCATGTTGGCTGCCACCAATCACATCCTTATTTTCCATGTACCTTAGCAGAGTTTCCAGGAGGATCTGCTCCATGACTTTGTTGGGTACAGGCATGAGACTGACTGGCCTGTAGTTCCACAGGTCTTCTTTTTTATCCTTTTTAAAAATGGGGGTTATGTTTCCCCTTTTCCAGTCAGCAGGAACTTCACCAGCCTGCCTCGACTTCTCAAATATGATGGATAGTGGCTTGGCAACTTCATCCACCAGTTCCCTCAGGACCCGCGGATGAATCTCATCAGGTCCCACAGACTTGTGCATCTTCAGGTTCCTCTGCTGGTCTTGAACCTGGTCTTCTCCTACAGTGGGCGGTACCTCTTTTTCCTGGTGCCTGCCTTTACCTTCTGCAACTTGGGTGCTGTAGTTAGAGCCTGTATCAGTGAAGGCTGAGGAAAAAAGTTGTTGAGTACCTCAACCTTCTCCATGTCCCAGGTGACCAGATCTCCTCTCCTTCCACATTATCTTATTGGCCCTGACATCCCTGGCCAGATTTAACTCTATCTGGCTTTAGCTTTCCTAACCTGATCCCTGGCTGCTTGGACAATTTCTGTCTTCCTCCCAGGCTACCTGTCCTTGCTTCCACACTCTGTAGGCCTCCTTTTTCTGTTCGAGATTGTCCAAGGGCTCCTTGTTCATCCACACAGGCTGCCTCGTGTTTTTGCCTGCCTTCCTCTTTGTCAGGTTGCATCACTCCGTAGCTTGGCAGAGGTGGTCCTTGACTATTAGCCAGCTAATATATAATAATATAATCACTTGATTATTCATTCTACTTAGTACTGGTTCCTCGATGCATTTGGCTCTAGCTTCTAACAAATATTTCTTTTTAAACAATACTAAGTATATTTATAACACAATGAAAGGTAAGCAACTGAATGAAATTGCCACCTCCTTCTCCTGTTTTTGTTCACCTTAGCACTGCACTTTGCATGAGGAGATGCTTTACATGAGAAGCTTTGCATGAGCTTTGGGATTTGGATACCTAATGTCATCTTATCTAATGTAAACATCTAAAAACCTCTAATCTTTTCTTTAATAAAGCTTCTTACAGACTTCTCAGAGCTGATTGTGTCTTGTGAAAGTGAGTCAGCTTCCTGTGTGAAACAAAATTTTCTTTAACAGATCATACTGTCCTGTTTTCTAGTCTCTGAAAGTTTCCGATGTTGGTTTCTGTATGAATGAGTCTTTAGAATGCCTCGTTAACTTGGTCTGTGGTGTCCTTTCATACAGCTCTCTTGCCTCTTTCTTACCCATTTCCCTTGTAACCAGTCACAACCTTTATGATTCTTCATTGAAATGAACAGTGCATGGAAACGATACATCTCGGGGCAGTGTGCACGGTGGTATTGACAACCCTCTCACGAGGCCAACTATCATAGCTGCATGTAGTGGGTGTCTCAGACCAATATCTGGAACTTGATGATCAGCAGATTCTTGTCATCATAAAAACATTCTTCTTCCCCCCAAATACCTCAGAAATTCAAAGTCCAGGAACGGGACAGGAAAAGGGGTGAAACCAGCAGCAAGAAGGCCCCAATAACTGGACCTGATCCCATTTTCCACACCCAACTTACCTAAAAGAGGCTCTGAAATCTCTGCACTGTGGGTCTGCTCAAGCTAACAGGGCAGTGGAAGTGGAAGGTGTTAAGCCCCTGCAGAAGAGAAGCTCATACAATGGGCTGATTAGGTAGAGAGGTGGCAACGGTCAAAGCACCATAGCTATCAGAATCAGCTGAAGCAGACAAGAAGGGTAGTGAAAATGAAATCCTTGAAAGTGGTATGGTTTAAATAGACTAAATTTCTGACAGGGGTAGAGTGGCATATGGTTGGAAAGGGCAGTTCTGCAAAGCTGTAAATTCCAGAGATAAGTGAAAGACAAAAACCAGAACAAAGTCCCCAAATAAAAACCTCTCCTTCGAGCCGGAATTGAACCAGCGACCTAAGGATTACTTTCTAGTCAGAGCCTACAGTCCTCCGCTCTACCAGCTGAGCTATCGAAGGAAGATAAAGACATTGTGCCAAGAATGAGTCAAGAGTGTATCAGCAATAGCCTTAGGCTTTAATGGGTCTCCATATGTATTGCTTTTCAAAACAGCAAAACACTATCCAAAAAAAAGGCAAAAAGCTAACTTCCCTGCAAAACTTGATTTTAGTTACAAAACTGCCAGTTTTCTGCCAAATAGTTCACAGCTCTTGTAAGACTGTTGGTGGTGGTAGCATTAAGGTTGGAGTTCCTGTCATGACCCATATGAAATCTGTCTACGGCTTGACAAAGAAATTTGCCCACTCTTTGATGACCTTGCCACATTTCCTAAGCTGAGCTAGAAGAGGGAGAACTCCCCTCCACACAGTTCCCCACAACAGTTCTCCAGCCAAATCCAATAAGAAAACAGCAAACAAATCAGTTAAAACACTCCCTGACAGCTCCCGTAGCGAACGCAGAGGAACAGAGGAAAAGGACGTAAAGGAATAACCATTGAGGTTTTAATTCAAACCCCACCAGCTCCCACAGTGCACGTAAGACCCCTCTATACAGATGAGCTTGCAATACCTGGCATTGAAACCGGTGGCCTCCCCAGCCCCTGGGCCTGGGAGGCTGAGCCCTTTGTGAATCATCTGTGCGAGTGCCGCAGCTCACAGCTGTGGCAATTGAAAGCCAACTACACTCTTTTTGAATTACAGCGATTCACGAGCATCCGTCTGAGCAGCAGGGTGGGGCGGAAAGCTGTGAGCAGACACCCTGTTTGCCGAAACTACGCCATGCTACTTGTGATGGGAATGTGCGTAGCAGTGTTACCTCAGTGCCCTACAGCATATCCATCCTTCATCCATGCTTACCTCCGCCTCCTCCTTGTGACTCAACCTCAAACGCTGGGCTGTTTCAGCAAGCATGTAGCCAGCAGGTTGAGGGATGCAGTTATTCCTCTGTATTCAGGACTTATGAGCTTTCATTGGGAATGTTGTGTTCTGCCTTGGCTCCCTGGTACAAGACAGATGAGGACATTCAGGAGTGAAGCCAGTGGAGGGCCACCAAGATGGTCAGGGGGCTGGAGCACAAGATGTAGAAGGGGAGGTAGAGAGCTGGGCTTGTTCAACCTTAAGAAGAGACAGATAAAGGGTGTTCATACTGCAGTCTGCAAGTACCAAATGAAAGAGTATGGGGAAGGCAGAACCAGGCTCTGCTTGGAGATGCACTGTGAGAGGATAGAAGGCAAGAGGTACAAGCTGCCGCCAGAGAAATTTTGATGAGCTATAAGGGGAGAAAAATACCTTGAGAATAAAAATTTTCACCACTGCAAAGGTCTGCCTGGATAGTGGAATCTCCAGCCATGGAGATACTGGACCCAAGCAACCTGACCTAACTTTAAAGTCTACCCTGTCTGGAGCAAGAAGCTGGACCAGATGATCTCCAGAGGTCTTTAGCAAACACATGCAAAACTGATCCCCATGTCAGGAAGGTGACTTCACAGAGCAAATGAACTCACAGCAAAACCATCACCACGCAGTTCTCTGTTTGGAAAATACAGCTCTTCGTTTCACAATCGAACTCCCACATGCACATTTTATTTATTTTCATACTAACAGACATCTTAAGCCTCCTCTACTGCTAAAAGCAGCACAGATTTTGATAGAAACTCAATGTCTCCCTGTTTTTGTTCATGGGAATATAGGAAGGTCAGGAAATATTTGACTTACCTACAAGGTACCATTGCAGGTCCTCAGAGGCCTAATCCTGGGACCTGTGCTGTGTCATAACATTCGCGTGCCCACCAACAGCTATCAAATCAGCTGATGATGTAAAGAAAAACATATGATAGAGAGAAACAGAACTGCTGTATGCCCATCAGGGCAATGTCTGCACTCTCTGGGGTCAGATGGTCTTGGTGAGAGGAGGTCCCCGACATACCTGTATTCAAGAATGTGACATTAATCTTGTGTTGGAGAAACAACGGCATAACAGATCCAAGCTCCTAAATCAGAGCAGATAGTGTAGCCCCCGGGCTCTAATCTTTTCCAGTCTGCAGACCCCACAGCATTTTCCGAGGGCACTTCAGGCTCCTTTCAAGCCAATTTAAGCCTATTGTCATGAGTCTGCCTTATCTGAGATACCTTTCACAGACCCCTTAAAAAATAATTCTCTAGTTCCACCCATGCATTCAAGGACCCCAAAGCTGAAAATCACTGCTCTATACAGTTTAACTCATTGACACTGTCATCTAATCCAGTGGTGAGGTACCAAATACAGACTTCAGGGGAAGTATCACCATCTCTTTGCTGTCTGAAGTTGTTACGGGTGAAGATAACCCTAAAAAGCTTGTAGTTTCCTGTAAGAAATCAGTAGCAGTTAAGTGAAGATAAAAATTCAAATGGAATCAGATAAAAAGTGGATGCTGTTACTATCTATGCATGAACAAATGGGATGCAGAAACCACAGTGTTGCCTTGACAATAAAAAGCATCGGAGTTCTCTTTTTGTGGAACTTGCTAGCAGTGATGTATGGGTGATTTGTGAGAGATATTCTCCTAAACTACAAATGTACCCCGCAGGGCAGCTTTTCAAAGTAGATATTCCTAGGAAAAATTAATTAATTTTTTTCTTGATTTTTTGAACTTGGTAAGCTTTGAATGCCTAACAGAATTAAATTTTGGCATGGAGTTCATGAAAGATCTCTGATTATTTCGATTCTTTTAACTGATTAAATGAAGATACCAAGCTTTGAGAGCCATGTGACTGGAGCCCTGAGCTATATAAAGGGAACAGCTCACCTGTTTCATGTGGTGTAGAATAAGATAAAAGGAAAGGATGTAGCTTGAAAGCAGGAGGGAGAACAGCCAGAGGTAAAGCTACTAATAGCTGGACTGTATAATTACACTTGGTAATGCTATGTGTTTTGTTAAGCTCACATTAGCATATGATGGTCTCCAGTGTTTTGTATACTTACAAGCTGACTTTCTAACACAGCTTTAAATGGTTTAAAGGGTTTTTTCCAGTGAAAAGCTTTAAAAAATCTGGTTGATTCTGAGGGACTTGGGGGGATTGTTTTCTTTTCTTTTGAGGTGGAAATACGCACCGGCTCTGAATATGTGCATCAGATTGGACTCACAATGCATTTGTGAAATCTTCGCTTTTGTTTTAACTCTACCCGCTGTGTGTTACACGCCACTGGTTGGCTGCTGTGGCTTCTGCACCACCAGCTAGTGATGAACTCAAGATATCTCAATTTGGCAGTCTTGCGTGATACCCCTGCCAGAGAGAAGGAGGTTTTCCTAAAGACTGCTACTCACAGCAACTTGAATGGAGTGTCTGAAGCATCAGCAAAACAATCATCTCCCTCTGTCTATCTGTTAAAATTCAAGATAGAAATCTCCTTGGGCTGGACTATCTTTGTACTTAAAGGCTGAATAGCAGCTGGCACAACAGACCCCAGCCCTGTCTGATGCTCCCAGGCTCTGTTGTGATGTAAATAATATTTACGACTCCTTGGGCCAGCTTCAGAGACAACTTTAATAACATGTCAGCATGAATGAATGCCAAGGGGCAGGAAGGTGGGAATGCAGAAGGAAAAGAATTGGGAGAGTACATGAAGGTTTCATACAAAGGAAGTTTGATTGCATCGCCACAGTGTGAACTGTATTTCAGGAAACATGGAGTTTATAGGCCATTACTTACAGCTATCGGTTTTTGTCGTGCTCAGAGAACCCGTTTAATACTTCTGATGCTGCACCATTATCAGTAATAGACAACCAGAGGAAAGTATCCTTTGGGTATTCAAAACCTAAGCTGTATATGGTTATCCACAGATATACCTAGCTTAATTTTGCTACATGACAACCTTATTGGTCTGAGGTGGCTTTTAATACAAAAATATTTTCTTTACAGTTAAATTATTTTAATTCCATCCTCTTCCTATGTATGGCCAGTGCCATAAGCAATTAAAGCACAAAAACTGAAGACCCATGGCAGTGCCCAGACATCAGATTCAGATTGCACAGTCTTCCTCAAGCAAACAGCTTTAGCACCAGCAACCAGTAAGCAATTATACAAATGCCTGGGAGCTCACCCCATCAGCAAGCACGGAAAGAAGTACCCTCCATGTAATTGTCAATCTATTCTTCAACAAGTTAAATGTTCAGCCATACCAAGTCAAGCTACAAAATGCAGCAAGTAGCATTCCCATCTTCTCTCCCACAAAGGCTTCCACATCTTGCCCTTCTCCTGGTGAAAGACAAGACTAATAATGTGTGAGCTCTTCTGAGATTATGGTCAGCCTAGAAAGTTTTGGTAATTGCATGGCAATTAGCCAAAGTTGGGACATGACATTATTCAGATACAATGGACTAGCTCCTAGCTGCTGTAAAACTAAGTCGTCGGAGAGCCTGGCCCCTATCTAGTTTAGCTTAATTTACATACAACAGGTACCACATTGGACTGTTTAAGCATTGGTTAAGCAAAAGCTCAGCTAATCACCCATAGGCTCCCTATGCCCTGATTTCACCCCAAAACTAGGCAGAGGAGGCCATTTCTGGTTGATACCTTCCACTTTCCAGCCCTGTTTCTTCCCTCTGTGTGCACGTATTGCTTTGCGATAGCAGTTGTAAAGGCTGTGGTCTTACTGGAAGCTTCGGTGTCAGCAAAAATCCTGCATCACCTAGGGGAGGGAGGTGGTGCCAAGGACAAAAGCAGCACTATTTGGGACACGGGAGAGCCCGCCGCCTTCTGCAGCCACTTTCCTTCAGGAGGCAGCCCTTCCACCCAGCCGCTTCCATTTTCCTTGCTCATCAGGCCTCTCAAACTATAAAAGCCCTAATGAAAATGAAACATGCATGTCATATCTAACAAGGAGAGGCTCAACTGCTGGCGAAAAAAAAAGTGTGAAATTACAGTATCAGTGTGAGAGGGAGAGATATGAGCCCTCATTCCCCAGGAGAGAATTTGAAAGTGCATAATTTTTTTCATTCACAAGCGGTGTTTGAGGGGCAGCTTTTGGAGGCTGAGAGGAAGCACCAGAAGGAAAACAGCATTTACAAGCCAAGCAAGTATTTCTGCCCTACATATTTGGGTACAACTTTTTGGCTGGTTTTCCTCTTCACGGAAGAATTTAGCAGCCCTGGGTAAGGAGGAGACTTGCCTGTGTCAGGTCTGACTGTGGCAGGGGATACTAGTCTCTTGCACTTGTGAGAATCTAATTTATTTTTAAAGAGCGCTTGAATATAGCATAACAATATTACCACACATCTTGCTCAAGCAAAGAATTTTTCCAATCTATATTCAGTGCCAGATAGAGTAACTATAAAATGAGTTACTGTACCTTAAATTTCTGCCTTGGTTATAGTGACAGGAAGCTAATTAGACAAACTCTGACCGTGTCTTCAGGACCCAAATCCACATTACTTGGATGCATAAGAATTGCCAGCTGCATCAAAGCTCTGCTTCCAGAGGGAGTTGGACTTAAAGGATGAAATAACAAGTAAGGGAGTGGAGAATGATGGCCACTGCGGGGCCCAAACCAGTAAAGCAGCAGTGTTTAAACTCTTTTCCAGCTAAACTTTAACACCTCACAATGTGGCCAAAATATGGTAGAAGCATGTCTGAGGCATGAATGCTGGGCTCAGACCACATGTAAAACTAAGCTCTAAACAGAGTTCGACTTTTCCAGGTTATTCTTAAATTCCAAAGACCAGCATATTGGAGCAAACTGCACACACTAATCCTGATGGAACAAACCATGTATTTTGTAGCCTACGAAGCTACTGACCTCATGGACTCTGGTAAGCCTTGCTGGGTGGTGACGGACCTGGACCTACCAGAGCTCAACAGGCCAGGGAACAACAGTTTCAAGCCTGGGCTTCACGTCAGCCATCAGAAGCAAAAACATTTGGTCAGGCATGAGTGTTTTCTGATGCCTTTTTTGCAAGCACCTGTGCTTCTGGGAAATGACTCTTGAGAACACCTGTCTTCTTCATAAATAAAATCATCTGTCCTGTTCCCACTTCCTTATCAGAAGTTGGGCTGCAAACTATGCCAAGATGTTATGTGGTCCTCTTTTCTGGTATTCCTACCTCTACATAATCAGATCCAAACATTTCAGATATCACTATGTACCAAACAGTGAGAAGGGACAGGTCTAATATCAAATTTAGTCACACATTGAAACATCCTTTCTGAAAGGTATAAGCAACCTTTGAAGGTAAGAACAGACAGACAAAATAATGGCTGCATCCCTACATGTTGCACAGTCCTTCCTGGGCTACAGGATCTAATTGCTACTATTTTGTGTGTATTATTTGTATTGCTATAATGCTCAGGGACCTCAAACAGGGATTAGCTTCCCACTGAACTAAGCACTGCAAAAACAAAGACCACAAAAACAGTGACCTGCCCCTGAGAGCAAATCTTTGGCCATTTCTCTGCAGCATCTGGCTACAGCAGGGTATAAGGAAGCGTATTAGGTGCACTGCATGGACTACATGTAATCTTATTTCTATAACTCTTGTTCTTCCTTAACCTACTGGTGCGCTTCTGTTTGTTAACCTAACTCATCACCTCAGTCTAAATTTAGTTTGTGAGCTTCTTGGACAAATGCTTTTTGTGTCTTTTCAGTTGTTGGGTTTTTTTTTTTCATTTTGCATGGTTTTGAGCCATGAAAAATAATATACATTATTGAAAATATAAAACAAAACAACTTCCTTCCCTCTCTAAGGAAAAATGTATATGATCTATTTAAACATGCATCTTGAAATGTTATGATTTTGATTATGTATTTCCATAGCACCTAATGTAATCCTGTGGGTCAATGAGCAATGCAACTGGTATGGCAATATAAAGAAGTCTGGTCAACTTTGGTATAAATGCACCAATTGATTCTCCAGATGATATGCAGCCATAAATCCTGCTGGTTAAATACAAAACAGGCTGCTGGTATACTGCATTGTGATCGATAAATTGGCTTTGCAGGTCCAAATAAAGATAAAGGAAGGTGACAAAGTCAGGGCAATACAGTTTCAACATTTCCAGGACCTGGACCAAAACACAGGAGTTCTCCCATCTCTACAGTTCCTCCTTCCAGGCCAGCCTCATGCCTGCAGCGTCCTCTTCCCCTGCCTGCAGCGTCCTCTTCCCCTGCCTGCAGCCACAACAGCTTCAGTTCCACCAAGGGGCCATTTCTTGGCCAAGGAGGGTGTTGAGAATTGGCAGATTCTAACCTTTCCTAGAGAAAGGGGAGTACCTGGACAGATCTGTAAGCCAATGGTTAGAGTAGGGCAGTAGAGTCCAACAGCTCTTCCACCATCCCTCTCTCCATCCTGAATCTTATGTAACCCATTCGTGCTCTAGAGGAGGAAAAGAGAAAAAAAAAAAAAGAGTATTTGTTTAAAACAATGAACAATATGGGATGTTAGTTCACACAGACAGAGTACAGACAGTATAATAGTGCCACTCACTTCTGTTTCCCCTTCAGGCCACGCAGGTCTGCCTGATCGTCAGCTTTACATACAGTGACTCTTTCTTTTGGCTTGTGAACCTCAAGCCTTACGCCCAAACCAGCAGAGCGCATGATAAAGAGAGTGTCCAAAGAAAAGAAGGACCCCCTCAAATATCACTTTTCACCAGCCGCAGCTGAAGGAGGGGGTCAAAGCTTTTGAAGGCGTACCTGCAAGCAAGGGAAAGCGTGCAAGCTCTGTGAGCACGCTGCCTTCCCGGCCCGGAGCCCGGCATGCTCAGGGAGGCGCGGGGCAGGGGGAGCCCCTTCACAGCTCAGCAGTCAAGGCTGCGAGCTATTTGGATTAGATGAGGAATTTCAAGTGGAAACCATCTGAACGTGGGCGCGCGCCTGTGCGAAGCTGAACCATGTTTAAAGAAAACAAATGGCTTCTTATAGTACCTCCGCAAGGTCCAGTTCTAGAGGGGGCATAAGTAAGACCCCTTTTTTCCTGCTGTTGCAAACTTAAATGGGATCATCTAGGGGTTTTTTTATGTTCTGAAACTGGAGAATCAGGAAAAACCCATGACAGCAACAGTATGAATAAATTGGCAAGATATGCTGTAAATAGCTTTGATGCTAAACAAAAATAAAACAACAACAAAAAAATTGTATTGCAACCATTTTAAGATTTCGGCTTCCTTCTTCACCCCTGCCACTAAGCAGGCTTCCTCAACATGTGACAAGAAGAATTCAGAGGGACGCTTGCCAAGTGTTTTCTGACCCAAATCCTAGAGGTATCCTCCATCTGCAGCAACAGACAGCTCGCTGTGGTCTATTACCTTCTGCTTGGTTTTCAACACCAGCTACCCTAGTTAACGAGAGAAGATGCAACCACTGAAGACAATGAACAGAAAACGTTAGCAGCATTTCTGGGAAGCTTTGAGGAAGGCTTCTCTAATCTTAAATAGGCCAGAATACCGAACAATAATGACTGAGGCATGCATACACAAGCATATTGCTTTAGCAAACTGGGTTATCTCTGCTATTAGGAAAACAGGCTGCTGGTGGAGAGGATTTAAGGACAGATGATGAAATGATGACAGAAATTGAACTAACCATTCTGTTTCTGTCACAGCACCACACCTACCTACTTGGCCTCTATCTGTAGGCAATAAATTTCATAGCCTGAAAGAGCCAGGCAGTCAGAAATGTTTTTTTCCTATAGGACTGAGACCCAGCTCCACATCCATAATGTTCTTCTACGTAAATGTTTGCATGCGGCCCTTCACATCTAAGGTTTGTAGCAATGCATAGTATTTAGCCAAATGCCATTCCCCTAAAGGGAAGCATATTTTTGTTCTTATAATCTTGCATGGAAATTGAAATGGACATATTTTAACATGGGAAAAGTAAACACGCTTCCCAGCAGCCAGGCACTGCTGCACCACTGTGCTGGTGGTGATGGTGGCCTGAGATTTTTCTCTACACATTCCTGACCGAGATTGAGAAACCACCAAGGAAGAAACTTGCTGACAGAAAATTAAACCCCTCAATTTGACCCAGGCACTAGGCTGGGGATTGGGTCTACTTAGCCAGACAATATAGGCAATGCTGACCTCATCAGCAAAGCTCCATCATTTTGTTCTTCATCAAGCCTCCCTATTTGATGTAACAAACTCCCATTTACCTATGACGTAAACATGCTGTACTTAAAATGTTTGTCTTTGATAAACCATTCTCCCTTTTGAGGATCCATTAGACCCAACATGAATCAAGCCTAAAAAGCTACTTGAAGCTTTTGGAGAATTATTTGGATTTCCAGCCTCGCATTTCAGTTACTGCAATGTTTGCATTAAGATGCTTGTCTGAGTTGTGCCCTGCAGGATTCGGAAAAAGAAAAATGTTCCTTTTGTACTGAACACAACTGGTAGGTATTTAGCTATTTTTTGTGTATTATGACAGTACCATCTGGCATTCATCTGCCGGGTACCTCAGGAGAGTGTCCCCTTCCTACTTGCCTGTATGATGCCGGCCAAAATGATAGAGTACACCAAAGGTTAACTTCCTGTAATATGGTCTCTTGGCTTATCTTGAATGAGACAATAGTTCCTTTATATTCTTAACTTTGTGTTTCACATGTTCTCCTGCCTGCGTGTAAAACAGAGTCATAAGAGATTCTTACGGGTCAGACACCACCTAATACGAAGCCAGGGATAAAGCTAGCAAACTTAGTAACAACAATCTATAAGGCCAGTTGGCGATGCACATACAGAAGGAAATATGAAATAGAAATGGAAATTTGCCCAGTTAGATTTGTTCTGTTCCACTGAAATGCTTTGTACAGTGGAAGAATAAACAAACCACTGCCCTTAGAAGTCATGGTTCACCTGCTGACTCAAAAACTCATGTCTGTCAACCAGCGTGAGAGAGGCCAAGGGGACTGTCTGTTTGGGTTTCTCTTTTGGTCTCAGCCTAATTTATCTTGTCAGTTCTAAGATCTCCATTCCTTTCTTGAAAGGACGATAAAGGAAGTTTGGCTTAGCCATGCCCTCCAATTGTTTGATTATTTTTAAGCAAACAAACAAGAACTTTGTTTGAAGAAACCAATTCAGATTGACTAGTTCAGCTACTGAGTAATGTCTTAAAGCTATTTTCATCCTAACTCCTTCCTCAAACGGCAGTTCCTTGATGCCTTTCAGGATATATACTTTAATACTCCCAACCTGCTTCTTGCAAACAGCCTTTTCAAGAGAAACAAGCCAGTCTTGAGCAATTAAGACCTATAGATCTCCCTTCACTTCCTTCAAAGCCATTGTGGAGGTGCAGCTGAAACCCATTAAATTCAATTGAGCCCAAATGGCCCATAAGTCATATGGAAACTTCCTCTGGGCTTTTAACAAAGAGCTTTGCTTTAAATTCCAAATTACAAACAAATTCAGTCTGTTCAGCTTACACATAAAACATAAAAATTAAAGAAAACATACAGAAGAAAAGTTGCATCAAATCACAGGGAGCATTATAAGAAAGTACAACCAGTTACTCTTGTTCTGAAGTTACATTCTTCAGTTAGAAATGTCATATTAAGTCACGGCAGTCTTTTCTTTAGGCTGACTGGAAGCAAGCTTTATCCAGTGTATCACAAAGTAAAACTGGTGGCATTCACCACCCCATTCTCTCCTCTAGCTTTTCCCCATAATGGCTAGAATTAAAATATATTTACATATATATACATAATATGGTGTGTGTACATATAATGTGGATATATGTCAAATTATATTATATCACATATAGCTACCAGACTAATTTCAGGTTCATATTTAATAACTAGATAATAAACATTTATGTACTATATATACTTAAGTATTGCTTTATTGTGGGCCAGGCTTTTATCAACTTGACAAATTTTTTAATGTGGCTTTATG
This sequence comes from Chionis minor, assembly GCA_013398295.1. NCBI lineage: Eukaryota > Metazoa > Chordata > Aves > Charadriiformes > Chionidae > Chionis > Chionis minor. Next base: position 1,029,603 of record VZSF01000873.1, read on the forward strand.
TCGTAACTCCCAATCTGTCTAAGATTAGGGATCAATATAGGTACTGCAAGATCATAAGTCAGCTAAACATTGAACAGATCCAGGCAGATGCTGAACTTGAAAATTATACAGTAAAATTGTTCCGTAATACATCTTTATTCAGACCCCCCATGGGACTGGCATGCTGTGAAAGACTTAAAAAAGCCTGTACTTGAGGGTTAATTTCACCCTAAGGGCTCTGAGAATAACTGGAGGCCCAGATCTTTACGACTTTGTATCAATTAATGGGTTTTTTAACATTCTTTTTAATAAGAACTTGATGAAAAATATCCTGCTCTACCTATTCTATTTGGCACACAAGTAACAAGTCTTTAGGAGTATCTGGGTTTTAAAAGTGCTGTGGAGTAATATTTCCCAAAGACAATGGGTCTGAACAGCAGACACACACACGTGTTCCTGAAGCAAGTGAAATTGAAACAAAAAGTAGCAGACGTCTTTTGTGGCAAATCAGGACCATGCCGAGCACCGCTCCAAGACATACGGGCTCAGCAGTTGATTCCTGTGCAGATTCAACGCCTTTGCCGTGCTGGGACACCATCCCTCAGACGCAGAGGGGACAGGGTACCACTACCTGCTGACGGAGTTCGCCCCACCGCCGTAGGTCTATCAGGGCTCTGGGTTATCAAACCACACTGAGCAAGGCACAGCCTTTGCCCCCTTTTCATGCCCCTGTGGCAAACGCAGCAAAATCTTCCACTTACATTTGTACAAACCCATCAGTGAGGGCACAGTTTAGATTATTGCAATGAGACCAGCAGCTCTTTTTCTCCCATCCTTCCTCCTCCTCCTCCTCCAGCCATCTTTCCTAATCTTGTGTGCTCCACACCAAGTGTGCTCTTGCTGCTCCCTCCACACCATCCCAGAGCCACTTCAAGTCACCAAACAGGCAGACGAGCAACTCGGAGAAAGCAAACACTTTAACAGAGCCTCATACAACAAGCAAGAAGGGTGACAGAGTAAAGGAGGGAGGACTATGGAGCCAGAAAGAGAAGAAGCAGGAGTAAATTGTGACAACATGCAGCAATCAGCCTCATGGACCCACACCCTGAAAGACACCAAGTTTGTTAAATTAGCAAAAGGAAAGCAGAGCTGAAATGTGGTAGCTTGCAAGAAGGAAGGAAGGAAGGAAGGAAGGAAGGAGAGAAAGAGAGAAAGAGAGAAAGAAAGAGAGAAAGAAAGAAAGAAAGAAAGAAAGAAAAAGAAAGAAAGAACAGACAGCAATATTACCAACTTGACTTTCACCCCATTCCTTTCTCAACATTTCCAGAAATTCATTGGTAATTAGATGTCCCTCACTTCTGGGACAGCGATAACAGAAATTTATAGACCTTCTAAGACTGTGACTGAGGTCTGGGAATATTAAGCAGACAACTAATTTCACAACAATGAATGAAGTAACACCTCTTGGGAAAGTGGAGGGGGAGGGTGGACAACCAACCCCAAACACAAAAAGATGCTGAAATACCTGTTTAGAAGAAGTATGTTCTCTGGTTTGTTTTTTTAATTGCCCTGAACTGCAGCCATCACAGAACACTGTAAATCTGAAGAAGTGTAGATGGGACATGTTGAATTTCAAGTAAGAGGGGGAAGGAGAGGGGAGTCACACTCTGCTGATTCTCCACTGCCAGGCAATAGCGAATTAAGGCTGTCCGAGAAACCCAGCATGCTGAAATCACCCCTTCCGGTGGATAAAAGTTATCTAAGGACAAGTTCATCCCCATAGCTATAATACAGTTACCCTAAGTTTCACAAGCCTGAAAATGGCAAGAATTAAAGTAGTAAAAAATCCCTTTAATAACACAAGCCAGTATTCTAGCTGTGAAGGAGGAAGGAAATACTCCAGTATAATTCTGTTGATGTTGTTTAAGGGGAGAGATGAGGAATCTCGAGGTGAGTCTGCAGCACTGAACACACCAACAGCACTAAATGCAGCGACGACGCCTGTAGAGCCAGCATATCCCTATCTCAAGCCTGCCTCTGACCCAATTTGTCTTGGGCCAACCCAAATACAGAAAAGCACTGGCACTGGTCACTGTCAGGATACTTTTGTTTACAAGCCAACTCATGAGTGCTTCTCAAAACACTATTTGTTGGGGTTTTTTCCCCTGAGCAAAAGCCATGACTTCTAATTTGAAAGGGGATTTAAAAATGGTTGTGATTCATGGGGATTTATGGACCTTTCCCAGGGAGTTTCAAAAGCCTGGACTTTCTTCCCACAACTCCCAGGAAATGTAGTTAAAAGTCTCTCACAGGTCATTACTTCAGCACATTCGGACCAGCGATGCGGGACAGTCACCTGGCAGCCTCCATCCCAGCGCCTACCAAATGCTACCCAAGGCTGCACCCAGAAACAGTGGACTTGTGCGAAAGCCATCCCCCAGGGCAGACGCGACCAGCATTAACTTGAACAACAGTTACATGTCATTTCCATTTCTGTATGTTGCTTGTTTATAGGGAAACAGTGCAGGATTGGAGGCCAATGGAACATACTGTGGAGGGGCAGAGGGGATGGTCCCTCAAGGAAATGAACATTAGGAAATTTCTTAAGCCAAAAGCACACTGAGGACACCATTATATTTAACCTAAGAATGATTTTGCATTAATCCCGATTTAGCCAGTGAGATTTTCAGCTCTGACTGGTTACAGTAAGTAATGCACTGGAAAGCCCTGGGTGAGGCTTTCTCCCTCACCTCCTTCACACAGGACTCACTTCCAAGAGCTCTTTAAATGTCAGTCCTTGAGCAATGGGTTTAATACACAAGAGCCAGGTGCCTTGCACAATTTGAAAGGAGACCTTCCGTGTTTTGCTTTCCAGCTGCTTTCATGGTTCTGTTCACCCAGAACATTGCCTTCAGTGATAAAGCTGAAAAAACTCCACCCTTGCTCGTTATCCTGACAATATTTAATTCTGACAGTGCATTCGTGAAATATGGAACCCTGTGACTAATGTGGTATTTGCACGTAAGGGCCATATACAGTAAATTGCAGGGCAATAAAAGTAAGGGAAAACCATGAACTGATCAGCCAGCTGTTAAAATGATGCAAAGTGTGTCTTATTAAACATGTTGCGATATATCCAGATGCTGACTAGAACTCAGCCCTGGCTCCCTCCGCAAAGCTTCACCTTAAAAAACGATAGGTCTCCCTTTCTGTTATTACACGTTAGCTCCCTACTTTTCAAATACTGATGAAAAGTTCACCTCTCTACTGCCTCCCTGCTTTCCACTCATCATGTAAAGGGAGTACTATTTTGATTTTATGTGTGTGATTGCATCCGCTCCAGTGCTAAGCATCCTATCAGCATATGACCAAATAGCAAAGATGACATTTTTGCCATGATTATCCACAAAATGTGTTTCCTACCTCTGATTTACAAGAGCCCTATTCATGAGAAATGATTAATAGCTCGCTAGTGCTGCCAAAAAGCACATAAATCTAGACATTTTCTATGCTCCTGACGTGCTGCTCATCTCATAGATATGTTCAGATCTCTCTCTCCCTCTCTCCCGCTTATCCAGGTCTGATCCCCAGTGGGCACACGCTCGTGCTGATTAGGCAATACACTTGCTGAGCGGGACAATCTTGGGCTTATATTACTGATGGCACCCAATTAGAGGTTGCAGAAAGCAGTGTCCTTTCTGGCTTGTACTAGACAAGCATGATTAAGTGTTAAATGCCTTCTAAATTAACAGGCAGCATCACCCGTGTGTCTGTTACACTTATCAGGGTAAGAAACCAGCTCCATTGCCAAGTTTTCTCCGTTGGCAGTTAGTCTCCCAGGCTGCAGACTAATAGAGCTGAGAAGAGGGCAAGCTGCATACAAGCATACACCTGACTGACGCTTAACTAATTCAACACGGTTTTATACACTTGGCATTAAACATGCCTTTAAGTGCCCCACTCAGATGTGATAGATTTAAACAAGCACCGTCTGAACTGGGGGCCCATGATATCATTCTCCATCCCCTCCCCACCCCCCTACCCTGGTCTAATAAAAGCTATTTCACAGTTCTTGAGCATCCTTCTTCTGAAGATCCTAGAGTGTTTTGCAATTATTAAAGAACAGATCATACCATGCCTACCCATTTTATTCCATAATTTCAATGGGGCTGCTAGCACAGCAAGACACACACAAAAAAGTAGCTCATTGTGCCTAGTACATGAAGAGAATATCAAGGTTGCAGTGCTTTCCCTACATGTATCCACTATGGCACAAGCCTTTAATTGTACGACCATGTTCTACTTTACAAATAATACAGGGTACAACACGCCTTTCCCTTGCTGACTTTGATGCAGACGGGTTACAGCTTGCAGCCATTTTTCATTCCTCTATTCACGATGTTCACTGCTGTTACAATCCAGTGCATTTTTCGTTTAAGATACTGCCACCAGACCTCAGAATCACAAACGACTCCCACTGACTTCTCTGGAAACCCCAGCTATTACACCAGCTGTAATAAAAAAATAAATATTATTATCAATAAAATAATTATAAAAGAGCACTAGTTTCTGTAGGTGTGTTGTAATAATACTCAGCACTCAGAGTGCCAAGTTCCGCTCAGTTCTTTTCCCTCTTAACTTCCTCATGATTAGTTACTGGTCCAAGCTTAGAAGCAGCTATCAACTTTTGAGTGCACCCGCGCAGAATTTTGCCAGATCGTGCGTCTTGAACAGATCCTGTTTGCAGCTGAGTTGTTGGGCTTTATTACTGCACAACCTACTTCTCACGTAAATACCTGGAAAGAATTGCACCAATGTGAAGGGATATCTTGCCTACAGTCTTGGACAGTCTTAAGAAGTGTAAATGCTGCTCCATTCTCCACATACTTTTATCTTCCAGCTGTCTGGTACTGGTGTTAAGTAACAGATATGCTTTCTTTAAAGCAGTGCTCAACTGTTTTTTTAAAGAGTGAAGAGTGGCCTCTATAATTCTCATTGCTGTGCCAAAGATAAGAGAGTTATTAGTGTTGCTACTCTGGCCGTTGTATCACAAGCTCTTTCAGAAGAATATCTCATTGCTGTTTCTTGCCGTGACCTGATGTCCAGATACATGTCCTGCGCAGCTCTATGTGCAGCGCTAGCCGTGGGCTACATCCCAGAGAAAGATGAAGCTGACGATAGGAACAGGTGTTCACTGTGGTGGTATTTTCTGCAATGCTGTTTGCGAAGTGTATAATCGCACAAAGCAAAAAAATCAAACATTCACAGCCGCTTTCACTGCTCAGTATGGCCAAGCCTCCCTGGCCAGTGAGTCACAAGCCCCAAAGGGCCTTGACTCTGGTTACTCCTAAGCCATGCTCGCAGCTTCTTACCTGACTTATTTCTGCCCCATTTAGAACCGGTCTCTCAGACTTTGCGGCCTAATTCTGCTCAGCCTTTGCTTTGCTAGGATACTGTCATCCTACAAGCAGATAAAAACTGTTTTAAGTATTCCTGCCATTTAGCCTGAAGGAAAGCTGTTTAGCACATTTAACATCTTCACCTGGATCGGAGACTTTCTACACATTTACGAACCATCTGATGGCAGCCACTAACACCTTCCTGTACAAAAAGTTATTTTCTAAAAGAACAGCTACATGCAAAGTAAATAGGGAATTCTTCCATAAAACAACACAACTTGCTGCCCCAAGTGCAAAAGGAGATTTTTTCAAAATGGTAAGTTACAAACAATGAATGATATTTTTTCACTCTCATGTCTGTGATGTGTGCAAAGCAGAGCAGTTAGGAGGAGGTCTTAATTTTATCATCTTCCAAATGGCAGAATCAAGGCAAATGGAAACAGCGATGAAAGCTCTATCTACTGGATATCTACCCACCTCTCTGCTTTCCAGATAATACAAAACCTTTGTTTTCCTCCAAGACTGTGCTGAATAACCTAGAATTGGATAGATCACACACAAAAAGACCCACCCCAAAAACTTTCCATGTATTTTTTACCAGTCGTTATCTTTTCTCAGCCATTTCACTGGGAGCACAACACACCAACTTCTCTGACGTAACACCCCTTAGTGGTGCAGGGAGGAAACATTATCTATCGGGGTTGGCTGCACTATCTAATTGAGATCTCCCGAGAGCTCATCTTCACTAAGTTTCATAATTACGTGACCCCGAGCGTCAGCGATCCTCACTCAGCAGTTCCATGGGACCTTTCTCGGTAGACACCATTCATCATATTTCCTTTACTTTCTTTCTTATTTCACCATCTGCAGTACTCGGAACAGTTTTCAGATACCCTTTTTTCCACAAGAGATGGTGCTTGTTGCTTTGGAGACTCATATTGAAAGAAGTGCAGAGAGGAATAAATGACATTTGGGGTATTTCATTACAGCTATAATCTCAAAGGTAGGAGAAAAAGAGAGAGAAGTTTAAAATAACTTTCATTACTCTTGTCCACAAAAACATACTGTTAAATTACATATTTCTGTTCTGGCTGTAGATGATATATTTACAAGGGCTCTTCTGCCTGTCTCCTTTTGTGTAACAAAATGCTTTTACTTAAGGTTTGGGCTCTTTCAAGGACTGTTCAATGCTGGCTTATTCTAGGGCTAAACAAATGCACAATTTAACCAAGGAATGCCCAGAAGAAGTAAGCGTAGGAATTAACACTCAACTTGACCTTATCCTCCTTCGGCAGGTGCTGTACTTTCACAGACATGAATGCAGCTAGAAAAACTCTCAGGGAAAGAAAAGAAGGAAATTATTTTCATGGATCGTTTGCCCTAACTTTCAAAACTTGGTTCGTATTTATTTATAAAAATAAGTACAAAACAGCATTTGAATTCAGATTACTGACATAAAGAACCACAATACACTGAAGTTTCATATGGTACTGTGCATGTTCTGGGTGCTATTTCGGTCATTCTTAAATCAAAAGAGCAATCTGTCTACTGAAGTTCATGATGCCATTTTGTCAGTAAAGAAATTAATGGATACCAGTACCCACTAAGACTTGAAATGTAGGAAGCAACTTTCTCTACTGCTGCTCATTTTTCAAGAGCATGTGTTTAAACCTCAAACACTTAATGGGAGCAGTGTATACTCCCATCTGCTTGGCATATCTAAATGATACCAAATAAATTGTGACATGCTTTGGGAGAATTTTATCATTAAATATTTTGCACACATCATCTTCACCCTAACACAGCTTGATTAAAAAAAAAATTATCTGAGTAACAGAGAAGTTTTTTCCTAAGATAAGAGAGGTTTACATGACCTAAGCTCTATTTTCTTTACTTAAAACAAACAAACAAACTAAAACCCCATGCTTTGAGCTTGCTGAATAAATTAATCCTAATTAAATAAGGAAGGTAAAAGTTAGGTGGTTCTGGCATCAGCAGAATCAAAGCACGTTCCATTATTTAGCTAATACGAGCGATTTTGTTAAACAAACTATACCTTTGTTCTGTAAATTTTGGAAGCTAGGCTTTGCACAGATGTTCCCTGCTGGATGCAGACATGCCAGGGGAAGGTTATAGCCCCAGCTGTTGATCATCACTTCTTTGCAGAGGTTACTGCTCCCTCACTTTTGTTGGCAGAGCTTGCTTACAGGAACACTCCCCAAGCCACTTGAAGTTAAAGTGAGCAGCGGTACTATTTAGACAGTTTAAGCTAACTAGCCCAGCTGCTGAACGAGTTCCTGCTTTTCTGTACCTTTAAACTTCCACTGTTCACAAGACCGAAAGTTTTCACAACTTCTTGTCAAGGTAGAAGCTTTTCTCACCTTTTTGTGTAGCACTAGAGATCACATCCCAAATGCCACACTTGAATATTTAGCCTCAAACGCCTCCTAATTAAACACTGACAATTGTGTTAAATGTGCTAGTGAACTACAGTCCTGTTTCAACTCTTAACTTTGTGCTTTGATTAATTTTCAAATCGCTTTCCACCAAGCTGATGGTCTTAGAAACAACAACCAAAATCCATGTTATTTCACTGCACAAGGGCATCCTGCAGACCTGTGTGACACATCCAAGGATACAACACGCACAAAATGCAGCTGTGACACAGCGACGTTGGGAGGCAGCAGGCCATGGGCAGAATACAGTGCTTTTGACAGGTTGTGATGTTCTAGACTAGTTCCTCACCTTTCTCTACTATTTTACCACTGACAAAATAGTGAAACTTTTGCATAGTTCTTTGAAATCTGAGTGAAAAGTGCTATGTGTTTGTGTATGATAGTCGTTATTAAGAACATATATCCAATATTCCTTGGCAAGTTAAAAAAAAAAAAAAAAAGAAAATGCATCATACAAATATTTCGTCAACAGATAATTAGTATTGATATACAAATGGTTACGACTTTAGAATAATGCAAGGTTTATTTTCTCACTCTTTTACAAGTAATGTGTATCTATGAGTAAATTCCAATATATCTCTAATTAAGGGATGAACTGAATTTGCAACTGGTTTTTGAGGGATTTCTTCTGTTTTTTCTCCTGGCAGGATATCGATTGAGCTGCCTAAAATGTCATCCACAGCAGGCTATTTATGTGATGACGTTTCTATCCAAGTGAAATTGCTATGTCTAACACCTTTTTCCTCTCCAAGGAAAAATATTATTTTGCAGACAAAACAGGAAGTTATCCAAGGTTTTAAGAAAAGAATTTGCTGTTTCTTTACTTCAGTGTAGAGTTACTTTACTTTCATGCATTTGTCTACCTCCTCTACCGCTTGAGCTACAGATAATACCAAGTAGCAAATTATATGCCAAAAATAATATTAAAATAACATTACAGATACAAAGTCAATCACTCAAAACTTACAACCTTCCAAGATTTCCCAGAAAATTGCATTTCAGAACCCTTGGCCTATGCATCTCATGCAGGACTGTGGATGACATGACTATCTTTTCCTAAAGACATTTCCTCATTCAATGGACAAACTAAATGCTAATTATTACATATATCAACAAATCTTTTTAATTTTTACTGGTCTCCATGAGGCACCAGATCTTATTGACTGACCTGTACTCATGACTTGCTACAAAGTCAGGATTATGAGTGCCTGTGGACTTTTCTGTCATGCCATCCTTGTACTGCTCAGGAGCTTTGCAAGAAAAAAATGACTCATGATTTTGTGAATGGGATGAGTTTCCCCTCATTTCCACAGGTGAAAAGATCATATGATGGTAACCCGGAAAAACAGTAGCTTCACTTAAATCTCCACAATTAATTTACTTTCCACTATATTCCTTCTATGTTTCAACAGTTCTTGAGTTGTTCTTGCATGTGCGCTAGGACATTTGTAAAGCCCAGGCTCTCGCAACTTTGGTAGAACGCTGGTTCTACCTCCCAGTTACTGTTTTCTTTCTCCAAATTGTTGGAGCTCCTCAATAAAAAGGATAGACACATTTACTTTTAAGACAAGCAAAAAAGCAACACATTTCTCTTAAACTTGTTCTCAGGGAAAAAAGCCCCACAAAACCAGACATTTTTTTCTGAAGCTTTAGATATTCAGCGAGACGCAGTTTGTACAGTTTCAGTCCAAATAATATACATTTGACAAATTTATAAGCAACTGAAAACAGGGTCTTGTGACGAAAAGCATCAGGCAAGCTTAACTATAGGTGGCATTCACAGCTTCGCCTATGATTAATATCTCCTATGAGAAGTCTGCTGGTAATCCAGATGAGGCAGGCAGCACAAGGACTCTGCGTACCTACACAGAAGAGCGAGGCTGCATTAAGAGGTCTCATTCATTCCTCTGATGATCTGAAACAAACAGCCATCAAATTATTTATACCGTGTAATCAATGTTCACAACCTCAGCAGAGTACCTGAATACAGCACAGGAGCAAAAATGAGCATCTAAACCCCCTTCTCAACATTCCTACATACGAACCAGTAAGTCAGTGAATTATTACCACATAAGGAAACCAGAAAGGAAAACTTCATTTGCAAACAAACCACTTCTAGCTAGCTTGGAAGAAATATGCGACTTTGACCCAGCCAGTTTTTACCCTGATGAGTCACAGCTCGATCTGTCCTCATATGGCCAACAGTAATCACCAGACACATCTTCACATGGTTGACACTATTCCATAAAGGAAAAGACAAGAAATGAAAAGGCCTTGTCCCTAATAAGTGTGCCTCTGTGTGACTGTAAAGAGACCTTAAAATGTGACTGACATCTGCATTCCTCTTTGTCTTATTCTGCTAATGTTTCTAAAGCCAGCTTTTCTCCAGCTTGGTTCTGATGTGTGTCTATGGACTACGTGAGTAAATCATTGCTCTATCACAGCTCATTTACTCAACATACTACAAAGTATTGTAGTCCCATAAAGGGCTAAGAAATCCTTGATGATTTGAAACTCCGTAGTATACTAATGCACTTAGCAGAATCACTAAATAATAGTAAAATAAAATCTGTCGTTAACTGAATAATTGTTTTATTTCCCCCCATGGAAGTGGAAGGAAGCATATAAACAGTTCATGTCTTTTTATGGAAATGAAGACCAACACATTCAACTAGCTACAGGGTGGTTTCTCCCTTTTTTAAATCAGAAAAATATTTTTTAGCGCTTATTTATGTTTTCAAGATTGTCTTGACATCTGTTCTTAAAAAGCACAATGAAAGGCATACTTTTAACTACAAACACTGATAAAATATGGTAACGCTCTGTTTTTCCCTGCTTCAGAACTGCCAAGTAATAAGGATTTGCATGACTAAGCTTCTATTACGCTGACATATGCAAAACTGAGGAACAATCATTCTTTCTCATTTGACAACACTTAGAAGGGAAACACTCCTTTTATCTCCTCTAGGACATACTGGGCCTCAGACAAGATGAACAGTATCGTTCAACCAAATCAATTTTTAAATGGGCGTTTAAATGCTGAGTTCTCTTAAGCAGAGACACTTGGATAGTGACCTTACTATGTGAGCTAAAGGTCACTAGGGATTTGACTAACTCTTACAAACATACAGTATTTCATTTGGCGTGTCCCTACACAGAAACCACCACACCATTTGGAATCCACTTCTTTGAACTTAGATATGTGTAATAAATGTTTAAATCAGCTTCTTGAAGCACCTTTGCAAAACTCATGAATCTGTGATCAATGCACTGGATTAAAACAATATCCAGCTAAAGGATAAAAATGTTAATAAATGTTAAGCACTTAAGCGAATTTTCACACCAGTAACTACCATTGGCCAGTTCTCCTCTGGGAGCAGCATCTACGGGTCCAATCGACTTGAAGTGACTGGCAGGTGCTCAGCTGCCCAGAAGAGTATGATTTATCAGCCTAATCTTAGGCACAAATTTTAAAATGAACTCTTTCAGAATGGAATAGTTACTCATTATCTTCCATTGTACTGCACAGTATATCACAACTTAGATTTCAACACAGATCACAAGGAAATGTAAATAAAATGTAATCCTGGGCTAAGGTCCTCAGGGGTAATAAGGTACCGTTTCCTCTCTAGACCTAATCCATACCACACCTTACAGCATACATCTACTTGAATGGCCATAAACTCAGGTGCGTGAATCTCCCACCTGTCTAGAGCATATAGATACCACATACAAAATAAGACATATCCTTATCATTGCTCATAAAAAAAGTCAGTATACTTTTAAAGATAAAGTTGTCAGCTGCAAAATGTTTGGAAACTGGCTACCAGAGTACAACTGTTATGTCAGCTCTTATTATAACCTCGTGTAATCTTCCAGATAGAGTGAATAGCCTCTAGAAGTCTGTATGAAAGAAGCATTTCCAGGGAACACATATGATGCCCACATTTGTAAAGATGCAGGAAGAGGGCTGGCTTTCAACACATGCCAATCTCCGCCTCTTGCGAGGAATTAAATGGACTTTGGATGGTGAGCCCAACTCAGCCGGCAATTATGATTATTGACAAAAAGATCCTGAAAGTTACTGGAACTGTAATTAAAGCGTGGAGGTGAGAGGGAGAGGCCACTGCTGCGCAGCCTGAATGCATTGCTGGTGCCACCCCACCTTTGACATCTCATTGCTGCATTCTGGATAAACTTTCATTAATGTTAATCACCAGCAGCCATTTTCAGCTTAGTTTTGTACGTAATGAGGCTTAAATGATTGTGCTATCCACCTCTTTCCACTTGTTTACCTCTTACCGCTCCCTCCCTCTCCCCTCAACCTCCTTCTCGGAAAACTTTATGAGTTTTCGCCAACCCAAATGAGCGATTGGTCTGAGGAAAGAGCAGGCAGAGCTCAGCTGCTGCCGTCAGCAGCAACCAATTCCCCAGCCAGTACTGGCCATGCAGAGTGCTGGGTGAGACAAGGTGTGTGCCGGCTCTTTACAGAATGGCATGCCATAAAAGAAATGGAGAAGGGTCAATGTAGTGCACTGGGAAGGAGAAGGGACAAAGGACACCAAGCCAATAGAAACCACATTTTATTAGCCCCACTGCTCACAGACTGACTTCTTTCCATGGTGGTTTTCCCCTGGATGGTCTGTTTGCACTTGGTATGGACCCACCGACAGCACTGGTGCTGTCAGAGCAGCACAGCACAAAACGCACCGATGAAAAGACAGATTTGCTCTCCTAGTGACCAGTTACCAGCGGCCACCTGGAGCAACCACAAGACAGAAATGACGTGAGAAATGGAAAACAAATTTAATAATTCCAGAATAAGGAAGTAAGCCTCAGTGCAAATCTTTCCTAAGTAACTATGCATGTGTGTACAAAATTAAGATAGTTTTCTGCTTACTTGTTTTTCAGCTTTTCAGCAACTCACCAAGTATTATCTTAATGCTGAGAATAATAATTTCCCTTAAAATTTATCAGTAGATAGCAAGTGTCCTGAAGAAGAGACACATTTCCTTCCTTCCTGTTTGTTCCCCTCCAAGACCACTCTCCTCAAGCAGGGAGTCCTTTGTCCTAGGATTTAGGCTGAGAAACCCACACTCACAATCATAAGAAAATCAGATAAATAAGGATGGAATTAACCCATTAATTAATTATTTGGTAATACTGTCTTCCACATTAATGTCTCCTTTGGATTATCTGATTAATGCTATAGTTAACTAACTTTCTTTTGATCCTCCTACTGGGAAATATAGAAAGGATGAGATGGCGGGGGTGGAAAAATAATTATACTCAAGAAGATGACAGTATCTTATCCATACTAGGAAGGTTAAACTCAAGTAGTTCCTTCTCAAGACTCCTACTACCAAGTAGGGATGCCAGTGTGAAGCTGTTTAGCCAGTTTCAAATTGGTACATGTTCTCCAGCTCTTGCGACACCTGGCATATGATGAATGCATTGAAACTTGTAAAAGAACAGTGATTCATTGTTAATCATTCAGAAAAGAGCCAAAGATTCGTGGTAACCCTGTATTTCTGGAAAAGTACATCTACACCCCAATTTTTATCTGCTTTATAAGAAGCAAAAACCGCAGGTGAGGTTGAGAACAGAATTTGGATCCTGATCAGTTTTACAAATTTTTGGGGAGTGTCACTTAGATCCATAGTGCCGTGTTATGTATGGTGAGCTGTGGAGATTCAAGAAGTGACCCCACATTCAGGAAGATCTTCTAGGATGAAGTGTGCTTTTCAATGGCAGGCTCAACCTTACACACGTAGCTTCATCCATGGGTTAAAATGGATCTCTTCTCTTTTGTATTGTAATGGCTGAGTTCTATCTGGTTTGACACAATTACTTTTCACAAAATGATCACGTTTCATGCATGTCTATTCCAGAAAAGTATTGGTTTGCATTTGCATATGGAACATTTTAAGTAACTTTTTTTTACCAAACACTTGCCATTTCACTGTCTCCCTGTGATTTTCCATAGTTAAATCTCAGGGTCTGAATTCCACACTTTGATATCTCCAACAGGTCATTTTACCATTAAAAAAAAAAAAAACCAACACATGTTAATTACTTCTCTTGTTTAAAATAATTCCAGTGCTGCTCCAAGCCTAGCTGGAGAGATGTTCAGATTTAGCAGTTCCTGCACTTCCTTCCTGTCTCATCATCTCTGCTTAGCACCAGGATTGAGGAAATCAAGAAGACAAGCCAGCCAAAGTGCGGCTGACCCTGCAGAAGAAGTGGAGCTCATAAGAGACACAGAGGGGTAGACAGGGCATGTAGAGGATAGGTGGATTGAGGAGGTGGTTGGGCAGGTCTTTGATGATCTGGGGGACGGTTTAGGAGGAGTGCGGGGAGGAGACCTAGGAAGTGAATGCAGGCATAGCGGTGTAATGGGAGGCTAAAGTGAACGGATGAGCCAAAATGTGAACCCTTGGAGTGCTGAAGCAGAGAACTTCCCCTGTGCTAACCCTTGAGTGACACAGGCTGGTCCTGCAGGCTCATGGCTACTCCCCCTGCCCTGCGTGAGCGCAGCATTTTGTGCCAAGTTATCAGTGCGCTGAATCGAAGGCTTGCAACAGAGCAGCTGCCACGCCGCCCTTGGGAGCAAACGCAATAGCACCGGGGACTCTCTTCATAAGGTGCTAGCCCTGCCCTTGAGAAAAATGAACTCCCAAGAGACTGGATGTCCATACACAGCAGGTACAAAATGCAGAGCTAAGCATTATAAGGTCTTGGATCAAGCTGGGTAAGCCCTCATGAATTCTGGCAAGCTGTGGACATGAAACCATGCTTCACGGGGCCCAGGCGCAGTTCTGCCATAAATCAGAACTGAGGAAACATCAACAGATAAACAACATCATAAATCCTGTTGCTTGGCTCCTCTTTTCATTGCAGTGGCACCAAAGACACCGGATAAAAATGCACCAAAAAAAAATTTAATAATCTTTAAAATTGTACTCCTCCTTCCAGTTCATCAATTACATTAATAACACCATCAATATGCCAGAAGACAGACCTTTCTCTAAGTAAATGAGATCTAAGCTTGTTTTCAACAAATTAAAACACGCTAATAAATTAAGGTATCATATCTGGGCCAGGTATAAACTTCATCCAGGCCAGCAAAAGGGCTAGTAACCATGACTAAATTCCATCTTTATGTGCAGAGCACTGCCTGCATTTTTTTGTATTTTGTTAACAATGCAAAATATTGAGGTTATTGTTTAAACACATCTTCCAAAGAATACAGGAACAGTTGGAAAATGGAGAGATAGATGACGTGATAGGCAAGAAGTTTACAGTTAGATCCGTTAGTCACACTGCACCTCCTGGTTCTCTGGAAAATGTAAAAAGCAGGCAAGAGAGTTACATGGGGCAAGACAGCAAGGAGCACATAAGGCTGGTTTGTTCAAAAGTGCTTCCACAAAAGAAACAGCCATAGAGCTATCCAATTCAACCTCACATCTGCTTCCAATTTTATAGTCTTCTGTGTCTTTGATGAAAATCCAATTTTTCCCAAAAGGAATTGCAGCACAGTTGAGTAAAGAAAGGTCTATTGATAAATCTAATGCATCTTTTACAGAGTGTGATGCTTCAGGGGTTTGGCAGTGGGGGGAGAAGGGGTTTGTCTCATAATGTTGTGCTGCATCTCTAAAGCTCCCTTTACATGTCACCACTTTCTAACCTAAGAGGAGATCTGTTTAGAGCAAGACTGAACTGGAGGCTCCAAGCTAGCTCCTTTTTTTGGTCTGAGTCCCCAGGCATCTTAGACACTTGCCTCCATCTAACCAGACACAGTCTGAGATTTTTTTTAGCACGTGTTTATAAGCAACATGAGGTAGCACACGTCCAAGTCCACTTGACACAAGCGTGTCCTTTTGACACCCTCTCCAAAGAGAGCAGCAAACAAAGAATAACACTTCAAAAATAAACAGTGCTTATTTTATTATCTTTCTTTCATAGACACCCAAGAAAATTCCTTATCCTACAAGTGAGCACTGCTCAGATAGTTCTTACTGCAATGTTAGTCCTACCTATGGGCTAGTTCTCATTCCAGCTACTTATATTAAACTCTTGGCCCTTTCAAAATGAACAGAAATCAACAGGGACAAGACACATCGCTCTTGTTTCAAGCCACACAAAAACTTTGGGGTCTTGTCTGTCATCAGCCCACTATTTTCTGCTCTGCAGCCTTGTTGTCAGAAACAGTCCCCAGGCTACACAGGACACAGAGCTTTTTAGGGGGACATGAAAGGTACTATAAATTGCCATCCAACACAACTGAGCCAGAAATTCGACTGGTATAAGGATGCAAAATTCCACTGAAGTCAGGAGGCCTGTGCTCATTAATGTCAAGGCTTCATTTCACCCATTAAAAAGTGAACTGTCAGCTAAGCTATGCTCTATGAACTCTTCTGGGATTTCCTGCCTTCTTAAGTTACGCATTTCCAGTTTACCTACAAGCCCAGTTTAAATGCATGAATTTAAAATAAAATGCATTTCTAGAGACACATGATAGACTCTACATTACATGCTGCCTCCACCGTCAAAAAAAAAACCAAACCAGAAATATGTCTTTATCACACCTATCCTCCTTAAGCAACCTGGGTGGAGGAAAGGCAGAGCACTCTTTGATGAGATAGGAAGGTCAGGTCAACTATAGGACAAAGGCCTTAGCGCTGATCTTGCCTTTTTTACAATGGAAATCTACAGGGATTGTACAAGTTAACCTGCTGCTTAAGAGGGACAATAAAAATAGCCCAATAACTTTTTCCGTTTCTTCAGCCAAGACAAAGCCATGAAGGGTGCGATACTAGTGCTAATTTACTTAACGTAATTTCTTATTTGAGCACCTGTCTGGGGGTCTGTAGAAGCATTGGGACTGGATAATCCACTGAATGATCTTTAATCAGACGGCAATATTAGGTGCTAATAGCTCTGATAAAGGGCCTGTTTAACCCAACTGTTAACACAAAGGCGTGCCTGCCACAAGGACTATTTCAACAATGCATTTGCCAGTCGTATTAATTAAAACTAATTCCTTGCAGGCCACAGAAAGTAGAGTAAACCCACATGGAAAATGTCTAGGTTCTACTATGACAAATCACATTAAAGAAAAAAAAAATAAAATTATCCTAAGGCAATGAAATTTGTCTCAGAAAATATACTCTCTTGGAAATTCTCAAATTGTAAATTCACAGCAAAGCTAAAAAGGCCTTTAATAGAGTCTTCTGAACGTGTAACTATATATCTGTGGCTGTGTCCTGTGACTTCATACTAGTCATTAAAAGCTTCTAAGTCAAATACAAAGCACCGATCCTTGCTAAAGGTCCTAAGGTGAACAGTTATTTACATGTCGTTTTAGATGACTGTCCAAGACTAGAGTGGTTTAAGTGAAGCAGCACAGTTAAGTCTTCCAGATAGGCTAGCAGGATTGTATCTTTTTCTGTTTCTATCTCGAGAGAGTTTAAAGAAATTTCATGTATACATTTATCAGGCTATAAAGGGGTAAATTCTTAACCCCCTACATACAGATTTCAGGCATAAAACTTATAACTAGTTCAGCTGGAAAGTCTTGGTTAAGATCATACGCACAAATCATGGTTTATTCTTTAGAAGTGTTTGGTTTTCAGAAAAGCATTTGGCTCTCCAAAGGTCCTAATATACTAAAAAGAAAACACGAAAAATACAGAATTTAAGCACTTTACTCAAATGAATCCCTAAGGATATCTTGGTTTACAGGTAAAATGCATCCAGGTTAACTCCCCGCTTCGTCTCCTTCTGGACTCTGAATGGAGAGACAGACAGCTAGCAAAATGCAAAGTTATTAACAGTGTGAATGTAGACCCCAAAGCTGTACTCATATGTGATAGCACAGACCCTTCTGCCAAGACCTATAAGAGCCAGAACCTTGGAGGACAAAAGAGTGTTATAAAAAAGCATACTCCAGAAATCTGTGCAATGATCAAACACTCTTCTGGTAAAATAGGAGCAGTGGACACAAGCTTCAAAGATTGATACGTTAAAGTTTTCTTGCTGGAAGGTCAGTGCCAGTTATGTATCCCTATCTCCAGGGTAAAGAAGATTAAAAGCCATCTAGACATGGTCCTGGGGAACCTGCACTAGGTAACCCTGCTTGAACAGGTGGTTCAGACAAGATGGTTATTAGAGATCACTTATAACCTCAACCTTTAACTCTCAAAAGAAAAACGGGGAAAAAAATATCCACACGATGATATTCCAACTATTAACACTTACTCACTGACCTCACTGGGATGTTAAGACAGGAAATACGGGTAACACTTGTTGAAGATGATGCAGCAATGTTTCTGGAGCTCCATTTCTTTCACCAAGTTAAACCTGACTCCGTGTAGTCAGTTAGGAATGTCAGAAATCTTTCCTTTACAAGATTTTTGCAAACCTTTAGCATTATCTTAATGCAGTTTTGTTAAGTGAATTATTTATTAACTTGATACTGTCATTGATCAGCATAGGGAACTCCTACCAAAGCAGTCAACTCGACTTCTGAGTGCAAATTAATAGGAAGCATTTAAAGGGATATTATTCCTCTGCTTCACGCAGGAAACTTTCATTAAACAATACTGGGGAGTATACAAGGAATTAACTTGCTAAAAAACATGCAAAATAAAGACAACTTTTTACTACACCTGTTTCAGTGTTGTTTTTGTTTTTACCCTGACTTATATTATGCATTAATGACAGTTAGCCTGAACTATGGTTAAGCTTTCTCACAGGACATAATCTGTCTTCTGCCTGGCACTACCAAGCTCTTCACCTCTTACAGTTTCCCTGAAAATGCATTTATTCTGGAATCACTACTCACCTCATAAAACAGAGTAACTGTCTTAAACATAATCTTTATTCTCAAATAAAGCATCTGTACAGGAGGCTGTTTTGTAAAGTAGTCTGCTGCATAATAGCTGTGTCAGTTAGTTTCCCCATTTAGGTACGTCCTAAGGTTAGCTAGGCAGAATTTTAAACCCTCATTAGCAGAAAGCCAGGCTTTATTGTTTGGTTAAGGATTACAAGCCGATCACTTCCTGGTTCTTGTAAATTTACAGCCCAACATTCAACGGACTGTAAATTGTTATATAGAATTATGTTAGCCAGGCCCTGGATTGAGCTATTTTATTGTATGGGTTGCAAATTCATTTCATCCTGGAGCTGATTTTTTTCCAAGGAAAATGCATTGAAGCCACTGGCACTGAGAATTAACAGAATCCTTGTGTCAATAAGGTCGTG
This sequence comes from Chionis minor, assembly GCA_013398295.1. NCBI lineage: Eukaryota > Metazoa > Chordata > Aves > Charadriiformes > Chionidae > Chionis > Chionis minor. The sequence continues at coordinate 1,048,702 of VZSF01000873.1, forward strand.
GAAGTGTTGATGCCTTCTGGAAGTAAACCTGTTAGAAATGCTGTTGTCATTCATTAAAAAGAAATAGTATCTCAGAAACTTAGAAAGCATCCCAATTTGCCAGAGTACTTTCATTCAAGAGTAGTCAAATTACCTTGCACTTTTTCTTGATACCAACACAACTCTGGTAAATCATGACTACAACCATGTGACCACAAACAATTATCTATCGTTAATTTGGACAGAAACATAGCAAAGAACAGACAACTGCTAATCATCATGGCAGAAGGGCTTAGACACAGGGCATTTCATTGACAATTATTTGAACTATGGCACCTAAACTGGTGGACATTTTCTCTGTCACTTTATCCTTGGACTTGATCATCACTCTAGATGCTGCCTGTATTCTGTATGGAGCCCAGGAATAGCTAGATCGAAGACATTAAATGAAAATCAACTTAATTTAATGTGACAAGAGTGGCTCTGTGCTTGGGCTTTCCATCCATTCATTTATTTACTCCCTGTATATAAAACTTTGTCTTTTACAACAAGAATGTCTTCTTGTCTGCCCATCTGTCTGGTATCTCCTCTTATTTTCCAAAATGGTTGTTATTGGATGTACTGACATCCTCACATAGGCACTGCCATCAGCACATCTGATCACAGATTAACTTCTTCCAGAAATACATCCGTTCCACTACCCCATCAAAAAAGAGGTGCAACGTTGTCCAGGCCAATGAAGATGCAGGCACAAAAAAAAAGCAGAACTTACCTTAAGAGAGTGTTTGCATGCTCTTGGGATCACCAAGGAACTACCCCTCACTTTAGACTGCCACAACCCCATTTTTCCTTCCTCTGTGGAACAAAACAGTCTACGAACATCTGGAGAATTTTATTGAACTTTGGCTATTGAAGAAACTTAGTCACACCCTGAGCTTCCTTGTTGCCTTCCTCTAGCACATTATGCTTATGCTATGTACTGTTGGTCCTAAGCTTTCTAAAGGGTTCTCAAAAACGTCTTTTACCCACTATAGAAGTCTCACACGACAGATTTTCTCTGTACCCTTCTGGAATAAACAGCATATTTATGGTCAACAACAGCTTGCAGAACCCTAAACTGAAAGACACTGACTGTTTTCAATCTCACCTATCTCTATCAGTATAAATATTTTCTTGGGATATCAACCACATCTGTTTGTTTTAATGGCATGTTTCAACATTGTGGTGGATATGGAAGAACTCTGTTTTTGCAACTGGAAGTTACTTTGTTTAGAAAGAATCACATTTGCTTTTGTATTACAAAGAAAAGCCAGTGTTTGGTCGCAGCAAGTCCTCATTTTAGCCTAATGGATGTTCTCTTTCAGAGACTATTGACCTGTTAGAAATTTCTAGATGCATTGACAGTAAAGAAGGCAGAGACCGTAATGTGGGAAGATGGGAACACACTGGAGAATTCCTGTAGCCAGTTTGCACTGGGTCACAAAAAGGTCTGCTAACACAGCTCAGCAAAAAGAGATGCTTTGTAACATGAGCCTCTGCACCTTTGTTTCCCTGAACCACAACTTTCAGATTACAAACATAAGAAGCTATTAAAGAAAAAAAACTTCTTTGTAAGGCTGATCACAAGTGATGGGAATTTCTCTTACTAATTTTTAACATTCTCTATATGTTTGTGCATACCATAATATGGAATTACATCCCAGAAATCAATCAGAAGTCATGGAAAAAGGATATACATTTTTTCAGAAGCAGGTATATCCATGAAAAGAAGGAAAGCCTTCTGGAATATACTCCAATGTTATTTATTAAAAGAAAAATACTTTGGTTAGAATTGCTGGATGATACATCGGCTTTCCAACCAATTCTCAACTTTTACTCATCAAAAAGTAATATACAGAAAGGTCCAGTGCATTAGCCATGCCTGTCTTGCAAAGCAAACTTGACTGATCAGCCTACAGTCCTGTTTCTGGATTCTATAACCAGAAGCACTAATAGAAATTTTCTAACTGAATTATTTCCCTTGAAAACACTCTAGCCAGAGACTAAGGATGCTACACTTCCTAGTTATCTTGCCAGGTGGGCAAGTGGAAGCTGCATTTCATTTACCAAAACTATGAGGCATGCCAGGTATGGAAATAGTTCTGTATTTAGCAGGTGCAACATTACAGAATATACAATAGACAAAGATATTCCAGTGTGTGTTTTTCCTCAATTCAAAATGAAAACTTTTCCCAAAGTCAAGTTTTTCTTCCTCAGTTATAAGATACACCAATGCATATCCTTCTTATAAGAAAAGCTTAATTGACTGCAACAATTGGAAATTACACAAATAACATTTTAAATTACATTCTACACAAAGTGCTCTCTCTGTAAAATCCTTTGATGGCTAACCAATATTGCTGAACTTACTCATATACCCAGAGCCTATTTCTGAACCTTGTTCTTTCACGCTGTGAAAGGGAACATTTCCAGTCCTGCCAAATTCAATTGTTTTTGTGAGTTCCTGGGCTTTTATCCCTCTAAGGGAGTCCCAAAGGCTCAGCAGGAGACAGAGGCAAGGTGCTCATGGCCAAGCCTGCTGCCATTGTGTTAACACCTCTCGGGTGACAAATGAATGCCTTCAGTCATCCTTTCCTATGCCTTTTTGGTTTTTTTTGGGGGGGTGGTGGTGGTGGTGGTGGTAGGGTGGAAGAGCTGGCTGTATTGATGGCTCCTCTTCCAGGAGGCCTCAATCAAGTTATATCAATATATTCCTAGAATTAACATGCAAAATCCAGGGCTACATGAGGTGTTCCTACATTATTCCCAGGAGATGATTCTGCTTTCTGTAGACAGAAACCAGACACATGGTGGACACATGATCTAAGCACACCTATATGCCTGGGAACTACCAGTGAAATAGCAAAGAAAGAAAACCACCTAAGATTGCAGAGGTAAACAAACTGTCGTTTACAGTTTACTGCATGCTTTGGCTATGATTTTAATAATTTTTATTCCATCTGCCCCCTCTGATTTCTAAGATTTGTACAGACTGCTGTACACAAAAATGTGGAAAAGTGTACACATTGGTATTACACACACACAGAAATGATATTGAAAGTTGTCACAGTGTTTTTGTAAGATTGTATTATGAAAGCCATTGTCTTCACATCCTAGGAAAAAACCAAACATACCTATATGGGTAAGCATTATGGAATCTTAGCACAATTCACCTGCTCTCTATCATTCCTTCATTACTTGTTTCAATGAAAGATAAGAGGTCTATGGACGTATCTTGAAAAAAAAAATTAATATAAATATTTAACACAACAAATTATACCTACAATGATATTGTGTGGTAACTCAGGCTTTTGATTTTCATTCTGAAGTTCTTAGTCATTTCATATTGTAGGATATTCCTGCCAAAGTGTGTATCCCAGTTGTGGCAGTAATTCTGAATTTTTTACTAATGCATTAATGAAAAAGAGTCTATTTCTACCCTAAGTTTGTATCCCTACTGGCAATAGTAGATACATTCTCCAAAATATACCAACAAAAATTACAACATCGCTTATTTTATCAGAATAGAAATGCAAACCAAACGTGTGGACAGTTTACACAGAAATATAGTTACCCCTGTATTAGGCCGATTTTTATTTTAGCATTTTTCTATCTGAGATCTTGGCTTTTTGTAGGACTCTGCAAGATCCTTGGTTTTGCCCTGCCTCTCCCTTTTATTTTACTGTGTAACTGCCTTATACAAAGTGATATTTGTATGCCAGCAGGTAATATGTTTATGGAGTAGTCACCCAGACCTGACAAGTACTGTAGTGTATTTCTTTTGAAAATTGCCCAAGGTGGGGTTATTTCGTCTGCTTTGACAAATTGTATATGCACTATCCACATTATGCTGTCACATCTACCTTAGGTTCATCAGTATCTTATTACTGATGCTGTTGTTTTCAAATCTAAATACAGTATGGGGAAGGCAAGCAAGCACACAAACAAATTTATCCTAGCAATAATTTTAAAAACAAAGCCGGAAACAATGACACTGCGCAATAGCCTTGAGTGATTTTTTTTATAGCTGTGTTCTAATTCTTCAGAGAACAGAGAGGGGAGCTTTGAAAAGGTGCTAATAGACCACGAATTCGCAGCAGTATAGTTCACAGCTAAACACACTCCCACTTCAAGCTCAGGCAGGAAAAAAAATGAGGGCACCACAGAAGTGAATTAAAAATCATGCAAACAGTCCCAGCAACAACCAGGGCAGTAGCAGCTTATAAGATCAGCTTCATTTGGCAGGGTGCCCATCACACCATGACCTAAGAGGGCCGGGGCAGGACGATATCTTATGGCTTGCAAAAAGAGGATGGGGTGAGCTACCAGGGTGAGGGATGGAAGCAAAAGAAACAGTTTTTAAGCCTATCTTGAATTAACCTGTTTTACAGAACACTGACAGCAAACTTTTAAGTCTTTTAAATGTGTATGGCGTGTTCTTCTATCATTTGTTTCAGACTGTAGGCAAATATTCCCTCTGGATCAGCTTCGCTATTGCGAGAGATTACTATCGCAATGCCCCTCCTCCTGCCTGGGGGTATTGTCCCCTCAAATCTCCTGGAGACGCTCATGTGCATTCTCCAAATGAGACCTGGTTCCATGACACTCTAATCGGATCTAAGCTGGGGCTGCCGCAGTCCCTCCATCCCCAGCTGCTGTCCTTTCCTGTGCCAGCAAGGGTGCTCATCTGGTCCCACACCAAACTCGTTCGAAAAAGACAGAACTAACTCAAAAAATCCTAAGACTTCCCTGCCAGTTCAGCTCCCTGCGGAGTCAAACAAGCACTAGCGCTGGTGCAAGAGATGGGGTGGGGATATACATGATGCAAAGCCAGGCTGCAACAGCTCTGGTTTGGATCAGCTTAAACCATCTTGGAACCACACTCCAGGCTGGGCTAGCCAACGCCTGCTATTTAAACTGCTTGTGCTGACCTAGCTCTTTCTGCCTGGCTCAAGTTTGGGAGTGGTCCTAAAATGAGTTTCCTCATCAGATCAGAAGGGGTGGGCAGCCTCCCCTCGCTGTCAGTAGCCCTTTCCTCAGACACAGCTGGACGCAGAGTTTTGTGGAAATGGCCTCCTGTGATCCATGAAGGCTACAGGGAGTTCTTGTGGCAGGACAGACACTGATGAGCAGTCCTCCATGTTGATCTGAGGGAAGCGCCCTCTCAGGGGCAAAACCAAACTCGCAAGCATTCCACAACAGACAGGACACTCTGGGAAGCTGTGATGAATTACCAAGATCCAAGCCCAGTGTGACAGACTATTTGAATGTAAAGAGATGCCAAGGAAAGATGCTAGAGTAAGGAACACATCAAAGTCTATCTGGACTGGAAAATGAAATATTTTTTCCCCCTTTCTGAAGTTTACCAGGTTTTTCATCAGCTCCTGCGTAGCAAGGCAGTAAGCAAAGTGGCTTGCTACTTGCTGACTTGTTGGCACACATTACCACATCTGATTTGTGCATGCTGGCGCAGAAATGGGGAGGAACACACAATATCAAACAGCAAACATGTAATTATGACAGTTTTACTACCTCCAAAGGTCACCTGCTTCTTTCCGGTATTAGCTGTGGAATAGTTTACAGCCAAAACTCTGGAGGGCAAAATCAAGGATACTCAAATTAGCCACTAGAGAGGGAGAATATCCCACATGATATACCTTCTGTCTTTACTTGAAAGGTGGGTTTAATTGCCAGCTCTTCCACAGTCTTGCCTCAACACCTTAGTTTCATAAGTATTTAGTTCTGCTGGACCCACATACACCTGTGAAGAATACATTCTGCAAAGTATTGTGATGACACATTAGGAACTGGAGATGCTCAGACAGCAGAGTGATGAGGACTATACAAAGCAATCAAGAAAGGAAAAAAGGTCATAAGTTCACCAGGAAAAGCACTTGAGCTTCTGAGGAAACAAAGGCAGAAACCAGTTAAGTCAGAACAAAACTCTGAAGCCACCTTTTAGATGCCAGACTTGGTACTGGGAGGCAAGTCTATACCTACAAGTTCCCATTTCACTTAACAGCAGCACATCTGAATGGTTGAGTGATGTGGATTGGGAAAGGAACATGAGTAACATTGCTCAGATTTCAAGTTGTGTGAGGCAGAACAATATCTTAATAGCCTAAATCTACTGCAACATTTGCTGGGGGGACCAAATAAAAAACATTTACACTGGGAAGGGAAGAAGGAGGAAGAGAGAAAGATGTAGTCAGGGGTAAGTTCAGTAAAGCAAAAAGTCTAATCTATATGCTTGCAGAACTGCTTACTGGAGTGAATATATTAGAACTAAAATTACTTTTTTTCAAAATAAGTAAAACTGTTCAGCTTATTGTCAGACAGTTGTTTATTGCCAGTTGCTTTATTGTCAGATGCCAATGTATACCCTAATTGTCTCTGGTTTGAAGCCACTGCCCTGTTCAGGGGGTAATCCAGTGGCCAGCATAGAACTGCCCCTTAGGTGCACTTCATTTGTAACATAATGGAGATTTGCATGCTCTGGCATAAAGGGAATGCTCCAAACTGTATTAACACTCAAGCCAAGGATGTTATCTGTTCCCCTCCCCCTCCACCAAAAAAGTGGATTAAGTTCTGCTTTTTCACTGATTCTCAGGAGAAATATAAAGATATTCTCTGCCAGTTGCAGATGTGTTCTATTTTTTCCCTGTATCAGAGCTTCTGAATCACTCTTAATAATAGGCAAAGGCTATTCATACCAAATGGGGAAGTTCTCACACACTATGATGATAAAGCATTTCATCCATTTGCAAAAAAAAAAAAAGGAAACACAACCCACAGAACTGCTACATCACATCATCTGTGCTTTGCTGAATGTTCACAGAACAACATTGGAAGTCATTGAAGTGTCAGATAGTGATTTCATCATGTGTCAGGCCTCCCACTACTAAATGATTCATCTTTCTCAGTACTGGCACCTCAAAGAATTAAGAAGGAGAAGAAAGAAATTCATAAACTTTAAAGTGAGAAGTACTCTACTAATATTATACTTCCGAGTAAACAGAAGCTTATGCACACAGTAAGAATGTGTTTAGAATTTAAGCTTCCATTTATCTGAAGTGTACTTCTAAATTTTAAAAGTGAGTCTATTACAGAAAAAAGGTACCATGGAATTCCATGTGTATTATGTGACCACAATACACAGAGGTAAATTTCTCAATTTACAAATATGAGACTTCACACACCCCATCCTCACCGCGCCCCCCCCCCGCCCAAGCTTTGTGAACTGAAACTGGAATTGGGAAGAAATCTTTACTGGTTTCCATAGCAGTGATTAACAGTATGTTAGTGACAATAAGCCTGCCACAACTCTTGAGTACTGATTACAGTTGTAAAAGCAAATCTAGCTCCTCTTGAAGGCAGCGAGTGACTTACAATTGACTCTAATGGAAATGGGACTGGAAGGAAATTTGTCATTTTAATAGGAATTTACATAATTGTTCTTTGACGCCTCATAAAGCCAGAACATCTTCCATTGATGACAGTAGTTCTACTGGATGAACGGGACTAACTAGTAATCCAAACTTACTTCTCCCAGAAGGTATGAACTTAAACACAGACCCAAACTAGGCAACATACTTAGCAAGAGACTACCATTTTTGCTTGGCTTGCTAGTACACTGAAGTTTGTGTAGTCACACACTGAGTTTCCAGCTAATCTTTTTCTATTTCAACAAAATGCAGTAGAGATACTGCTTAGAGGTCTCAAATTCCTCCATTCTTTGTTAAAAATAAAAAAGTAGATCGGAGAAGAAAGAGATTCTAAAAGTGTCCTAACTGGAAAAAAAAAAAAAAGCTGTAACATGAATTTAAACCTTATGAAACATTAAAGAATCCACATGGGAGACAGACCTAACAAATGACCCCACTGTAGGAAAAAAGAGACAATTGTAATTCACTATGAAGCCATAAGACAGCAACCTATGGAAAACCAGGCTTTGCTGGTTCTGCCACTAATGGAGCTCCTTTGGCTGCAGGAGGGGTTTTTTCTCATCAAACCAGCATCCATTATAAACAAAACACTTCAATCAGTAGACTCAAAGCTGGAGGAGCATGTGGATACAGAATTTATCCCACTTCCTGGAGTGGGGAAAAGAATTAGAAGAAGATGATAAAGTTTGGACTTGGACTCAAGAGACCCATTCTCAGCAGAAATAATTAGGCTGGTAGGAAAACTGCTGGGGACAGAGAAAAGCCACAAGCCCCTAAGGTCTCCTGTCCTAAGCAGGTACTTACTTCTTTGGCTCACTCTGAATATGTATACCAGAGATACCAACATGATCAATGGAGTACTGAAAAGCAGTAATATACAAAAGCAAAGTATTCTTTGCTGTTCTCGCACCTCTTGTTTCAGTAGAATTAATTTGGGCATCCTGGGTAAAGATGATGTCCAGTTTCTCCATCAGTTTGATTTAGCATGACCTCTTCACTGTCAGCAGAGGAATGTAAAAGACAGCAATGAACATTTATATGTAGGAAAATGTACATGGCTGTAGGGCAGGATGCCTGGATGATCAAAAAGAAAAGAAAATATTAAATACTTAAAACACTTTACCATGAAATCACCTTCTCCCCCTTCCCCCACCCTCTCCCCCATGTTAAATCAGGTAGAAAAGTGTGATAATATTAAGGCTTAATCCAATTTAAATAAATTATTTTCTTGTAAATGTTAAAACAATCATTACATGCATCATTTACCCCCTCCTCTGCCCATAGTCTTAAATTATGCTCCATTATATCCAGATGGAAAAACTATGCAGAAATGTTTCTTAAACATCAGAAATTTTGTTTTTTATTATATTCAGAGGTAAAAGTCATTAAGGAGTCCTACCAAAGAAAAAAAATATCTTAGAAAGCATTATGGGATTTTATGTAGCAAACTTAATTACGAAATTTCTTTGCTAGGTTACCAACAACATTTTATTACAAGCTTAAGGTTATCGTTATAGCTCTCTGTCGTGCTTGGCATCAAAGAAAGAACACATGCAAAGAACAATCTTGTCCTTACAATTAATTACAAATGTACAAATGAGTGATATATCAGACCCTGTCTACGCTGCACAGTCATGCATTTATAACCATTTCACCATACACAGTTATTAAAAAACATGCTTTGCATCTACAGTAGCTTGATACCACATCACAGCCATGGGTAGTTACGTTTATTCATGTGCAGCCACCACCAGACAGAACTATGTGTGTGCATCACTGCATTTTAGCAAAATCTGCATCAAATAACCAGTAGTGCAGGTCTCTTTGGCTAGCGCTTTTTTTTTTTTTTTTTAAGGCAGGTGGTGACAGACAGCAGTCTTCAGCCACTGGCCATTCTGGATCAGTTAATGTGGTGACAATCACCCAACACCTGTTTATCTCGCACATCCTTACTGTCCCAAAACACTCTCGCCCCGCTGGCAATGTGAACTGCCGAGGGGGAAACACCTGAGCCCCGGGCACTGTGAAGTCCCTGGTTCCTGGCAGTCCCCGCAGCTGGCAGGGACCCCCACTCGCAGCCTGAGGATTGCCCTGCAAGAGCCCTGCAAGAACATTTCCGCAGCACAGCAACCTGCAGCGTGCGGGGCAACGAGCCATGCCACTCTGATGAATTCTTCTAAGTAAAGATGTCCATCCTAAATACGCCCCTCAGAAACCTCGTTTTATCCAGCTGGGTTACTGGATCACAGTGAGGTGCTGAGTCTGGGTCTTCAGCAAGAGTGGAATACAGATAGCTACGGAAGAAAGAGCAGTTCAAAGGGTGTCCGCTTAAAGACGGAGCCAAGTCACGAACCAACCAGAAATCCCTGCTATAGCTACAAGGTCACTGGCACCTACACGCGCTTGGTCCCTGTAGACACAGATCTAACTACGCATTGCTCAAGGCTTCTAACACTGATCTCACAGGCAGGATTTAAAAATCACCACTCTGCTACTCTCTCCCCAGGCCAGCAATGGATATTTTGTTTTAACCTCACACCTTCAGTTCATGCTTCTCCCTAGGAACATTTGTTTCACTCAGCTGTCCAAATCCAGTCCTAGCCATGAGAGTGAATAACACCAGTTTCGCTGAGAAGTGTTTCAACAAACCCAAACCACTGCAGCGTGTAACTTGCCAGACAGTTTTACTGGTTGTAGAGGGGATTCCAGTCTTTGACTCACTGGTAAGTAAGTGTGTTCCCACGCTGTTTCCTCATCCACACAATTCCCTTGTCCTGAACTGTTTGCTAAGAAAGCCTGAGATTATTTGTGTTATGCTCCATGCAGAGAAACTACAACATTCAAACATATAATTATATAGTGCTGAGATGCTCCAGTTCCAAAAGCCATAAATTCTAAACAAGATTATCTTGGTTTTAAAATTCATCTTCCCTGGTTCATAAGATGAGCCATCTCATGGCCCAGATAGGAAAGATGACATATTATGGTTTATGTTATGATTACATAAATTACCAGGCACGCACTTATTAGAAAGGGCTACTAGGGCTGTTGCCCACACTTTTCACGACAGCTGCAGGCATCATGTTCTCCCATCAACTGATGGGATGACGGTATAGGAACTGAATATGACAAGCATATTTTTAATTTACAGGCAAAACTGGCAGTCTGAAAACTTTTTCATTAATGACTGGGTACACATATGCTGCAAAGCAGGCTAAACCACCTTGGGTACCAGAGGCAGACTTGGCTTTCTGCCCTAATTTGCCCTAATTTACCTCTGCAGAGAAGTAATCTAAGAGCAAACAATCATACTTTTCAGTGGGATAAATAAGCACATGCAGACCCCTCTACTTCATCAGCTAGACTGCCAGAGGTACTCAAATTGACTTGTTCAAAGCTAGTTTCGGTGCCCCTGCAATCTGTAATATAGATCTAAGCTTTGTCTTTTGGAAATGCCACAGGTGGAGCGACTCCCACCTCACCATGCTGCCTGTATAGACATGGGGAGCCATCACTACAGCAGATCTGGCAGAGCTCAACTGGAAGAGGGAAGAGAGGAGACGCCGGGATGCTGCCCATGGGGCCTGCAGTGTTGTTGTGTGTACTTCTGATCCTGGAGAAGCAATAACCTGACCAGTGCTCTACCCGGCTCTCTCACCAGTACACAGCCTGCAAAAAAACATGTTTCTATTGTGACCAGATATTTGCTTTAATAAACAAACTTCAATAAAACAAATGATTAAAAAAAAAACCCAAAAACAACCACCCAGATCCTCTCACACAGCATTCCCCGCAAGCCAGTTATGGAGAACTACTCTCATGGGCCAACGAGCAACCTCTTCCCAGGCCAGGCACCAAGCAGGAACAGAGCCCACCGCAGCTGCTGGGCAGGAAGGGCTGGGCCCACTGGGGCTTTGAAATAAAACAAACAGCTTGTTTGGCAGATAACTATTTCTTTGTAGACTGGTCAGCAGGAGGCATCATGCAAGCTGGCCACCTGGTGACCTGAGCAAGCCCGCTGCCTTCCTGGTGTGTTGTGTCCATGTCAGTGAAAAAGGCAAATCTTAAGCTGTCCCTGAACCCCTTAAGAATTACAATGACATGACTGACACTTGGTTGGGCCATCCTTTCTCTGTTGTTGGTGTCGCTGATATTTTAAACCTAATTCAGCTTTTGCCGTGACTCACTCATGCCCAATATCCTTAATCTACAAACACTCAAGGACGGTAATTCAGCTTTATTACCCATATTCCCTGAGCTCGCATTTCATAAAGTATAAGCACACTCAAGAAAGAATGATCCCTAAAATAGCCAGGCATGTACATTTCCACCCTCTCTTCAGGAAAGCAGTTCAAAAACATAGGTCCTAAAGGTCCTTGTAACGCTTAGAATTGCTAACCTGAACCTCTTGATAGCAGCAGGCGGTATCTTCAGAAACAGCTGGGGTTTTATCTTAGCCCCTAACACCAAGCTACTACATACCATCAACCCTGCTTATATAAGCACTGCAGTGACAGAAGACATAGCATGAACCACACAGAGCACAAATTCCAGCTCACATCAGCAGAAGACTTTGAAACCATGCATCCAGAGCCAGCACATATTACAAATTCGATAAAAACAGAGACCACCGCTGGCATTATTATAACTGGCTATCACAAACAAGAAGTAAACATAGCCAAGGTTTTGGGCAACAAAAGCTATTCCTAAGAACAAGCAAGTTGTTCTTGTACTTTATTTCTTACACTCTGCTCTTTGCTTAATGATTTCAGGGCCTCAACTGTGCGGTGCTAGGGTACTTCAAAAACTGGTCAAAAAAATGAGAAGGAACTAAGAGTATCCAGCACACTACAGGATCAGGCTTTTTCTATGCTTTTATTAGACACCGAATTGCCTGATAACCTTCCTTGTGACTACAATGATTTGCTGTTTCTTTTCTTTCAGTAGGAGCCCCCACTAAGTATGTGTTACTTGATTATTTATAAACATGGCCTTTTATTAAAAACACAGCCTCCACTGTGCTTAAAATTAATTCTACTTGGCTGTAACACAAATGATGTTTCAAATGTGTGAAATTTACGGTCAGTTACAAGGCAAAATGATGGCTAAACTTTGGCTAGAAAATTGGACACCAACAGCGCCGACCCTGCCAGTGCTGGAGCCAAGCTTGAGGCCTGATTCACCACTTTTCCACAATACTCATTGGCTGGAACCAGCTTTGGGCAACTGAGATGGACTTTGGTTGTGGTTTTTTTTTTTCTTCCCAACAGGAAAACTGAGTGTGTCCTATGCTTGAGAGGAGCACCATTGCTGTCTATAAAGATGGGCTCCAGCCTGTTACATCTCATCTCTGAGCCATATATGCTCCCTCTCTCTTTGCAAATTAAGCCATCTCAAATAAGACAACCTTATTTCTCTCCTAGAAAGGCCTCGATGTTGCCTGCTGCTGTGGCAAATGGCCCTGGAAGAGGGGCTCTGCCCAGCCACAGCTGATGTGCAGACGGGAAAGGCAGACATGCAAAGGACAGATTTGTGGGTGGCTGAACTGGGAGTGTAGTGCCTCCAGTCCGCCTTGGAGCACAAAAACCTGTGCTGCCTCTTCCCTTCCTCCTCTAAAATCACCAGACTCAACTTCTCCAGTGAAGTTAGCCCTCGCCCCTTTCCAGCTACCTATTCCCTGCCCCTCTTCCCAGTCCTTCTCCCTTCTCACACCCTGCCTGGCTCTCTGCACTGACTCCAGTCCCAGCCTCCACCTTCCCTTCTCAATTCTCCCTCCATTTCCCGCACTGGTTTGCCAACAATGAAACCCTGGTAAGGCAATCACCTGTTCCTCCTGTGCTCCAGCACTGCCCGGTGCCTCTTTTGACCATGCTGGGCTCCCTTAGGTGCCATGTCCTGGCCACTTATGGGCACGTTGCATCACATTGTGCTAGTCTGGGCAGGCCTACCATTGCATAAAGAGAAGGGCAGAGGTGGTCATGAAGAGATCCTCCCCTTGCCCATCTAGGCAATGTCGTCCTCTGATCACAACCTAGACTACGCTGGTCCCACGAGCCTGATCTTCCTCATGGCTCCAAGTAAGCATTATACCCTTCATCAGGCTGGGAGGAGGGAAGGGAGGAAGAAAAACAAACTTTCAAATGGGCACAGAGAAGGAAGAAGAAAAGGAGGGAGAAAGGCGGGATGGAGTATTTCTCTCAACACCCTCTTCCACCCACTGAGACACTCCTGTTCGCCTTCTTCAACGCAGAGCTCTTATTTCAGTGTAAAAGCGCCTGACCTAAATTTAATAAACTGGTTAAAATTACTAACTCCACTAAAATAGTTCACATTTATGCAAAATAACAGTTTGTGCAGCAACCTGCACTGAAACAAAAAACGGAAGTTCAAACCAATTTGGCCATTTCTGTTCAAGCTCGTGCGCTTTTGAGGATTTCATTCAAGCTTGTGTGCCTCAAGGGTTACTGTCCCACAGTCCTGTTTCTCAACAGATGCAGGGCAACTAAGCAAACTGCAATAAATGCTGAACAATGTGGCAAGGACAAGCACCCTTACATTGCCAGCTGTAAAAAGCAGAGAAATAAAATGTGAAGAAAAGAAAAGCTGACATAGTATTAAATACAGCAGAGAAAAGGCAGACAAAGAGCCAAATGAAGAGATACTGCTTTTTCGGCAGTGCTCCCACCAGGAACATCATGACTGACCACAAGCGTTATGTTTTCATCAGTTCTATGAGCTGAAGGAATATTAGCCCCATTTTACAGATTGTAAACTGAGGCAGTCAGAAATAAAGATCTGAAGAGTCTCAAAGCACCTAAAACCCGATTCTTGCTAGTACTAAGCATTGTGTATTCTTTGAGTGTTCAAAGGATACAGCTTCCAGCAGCCTTTGGTGCAGATGCACACACATACGCCTAAGAGAACCCATAAAACGAGGAACGCAATGCAAGAGCTACAACAGGACATCGCAACCACAGACATATTTATTTCTCCAACTCCTCTTCTACATTTTCAAGTGGGGGAACAAAGTAACCTGCACACTAGGAGATTTGGATCAAAGAGCTATGATGGTCACAAGGCACAACTCATCACCCACCTGACAACTGTAGCTATTTATGTACAAATTAGTAGTGCTGACCTGGACACTATTAAAAGATTGATGTAAATGCCTAATCCAGCATCACACTCCTTGGCAGAGAATCAACTTCTCCAAAGCAACATTCAGCTGCCTTAACAATGAGATTATGTTTTCCCTTCTAGCATTCATAGGAACACAAGAGGGTAAGAGTTCAACAGACAACACTCTCCTTCAGCATGCACTCTAATTCATCCCCAGAGCAGACTCGTTTAATACACTGAATAAAAACCAATCCTCTTATGGAGGCATGGGGGAAAGGTATGCAATCTATTTTAGGATTATTACAAAGCAATATATATGTGTATGGATGAAATTAAGATTGCATAAGCATTTCCTAATTCTGGCATTTTGTTACTTTTGAGTGCTTAACTTAGCCACTTTAATATCCTTTCACTCTGACCATCTGTGTAGTGTCTGTCTGCACGTGTATGTAAGGCTGCCTCAAGGATCCTGGAGATGCTAGGCACCATGTCTCAATTGCCCAAAGGACTTTAAATCACGTGCATAAATCTGCGTTGCATGAATCCAGCCTCTGTGCATGGGATACAGAATCCACTGCACATGTAGAGCTTAACTGCATGATGGAAGCTGCCTTGGGCCCAGGTGCAGAGACACCACCTTGCGTGTACACCAGCTTACTGTGTTGCACTGTCATTATGTTTGCATTTTATGTATATATTCAACAAACATGTGTGCATTTATGCATACACTTAACAAGTAAAAGAGGTCGTGGGGAAGCGGCCAAACTGACTGCCAGCAACTGGCTACTGGGTTGGCTAGCCTAAACCATGACAGCTACTCATATCTCTATTTCCCCAGGGGAACAAATAAAACGAAGTTCTCCTTCCCTCTTCTGCAAGGGATTCATTCAGAGCTATAGCTGGTTTTCTCTTAGATATGTATTTTATCTCTATCTTTAATATTCTACTCCAATATTACTGTAACAAGTTATGGGACTTTTAAGACTAGAACAGTAAGGCAGAATATGAATACAGGACAGGTAGGATGTAAAATGTGACAGAAAGAGGAGGGGAACTCAAATTACTGGATGTGGAAACCAGAATGTCAGGTCTAGACATCAACTCAAGTCAGTGGCATGGTATGTATAGGCAGAGGCCCCTCTCTGATGGTCTCAGCATCCTTTTTACCCACAAGTCTTCTCAAACACAAAACAAAATATGCTGTACATAAATGGTATCATCATTTGTGGCACAAAAAGCTAGTGAGTAGGAACATGTCTGGACTTTACAAAACTGGGGGTCTGCTTTTACAGTCTCTTTACCTACTATGTCAGGCTTCTAGGAAGCTATTCAAACCTCTAAAAATGAGAATAGCCAGTGTATCACTGTATCTCCACACACTGATGGCCTGATTTTAGGGCTAGAAGTAAGTTCTGTATCCCGCAGTGCAAAGCTACCAACTCTCTCTCACCCTCAGTACAAGAAGTTTTGCTTTTATCTACGCAAGAGGTTAGATCGCAAAATTCAAAGTTGCATCTCTTTCAGATGTAGAAAACCTCTTCAACACTGGAGAACTTAGAGAATTTAACCTTGTCTTTTCTGAGACAGGCAAAATTCGGGTAAACACACCAAAGTTGAGGAAAAGGTATCCAGAAGTTATTTTAATGAACTGGTAAGCAGCCATCTGTCCACAAACAATCACAGCCTGCTCCCAAGACAAGGCTGCTTTATGGCTGAACTTGTCTGGCATCATGCCCTTTGTTTGCTGACTGGTGAATTATGGCTCATGAATTCACCCCATGTTCTTTCTGCCTTCCCCATACTGCTTGTGCCTATTGTTTTATCCATTTGACCAAAAAGAAGAAACAACAACAAAAATAAATGGTTGCGCTTTAGTTTAGATCCTAATTTTCCTTATGAACTAAATATTCTTTTTTGTTTTGACCAGCAACCATACTGTACCTTCCCCATTAGCTTACCGAAAATCTTGCCCCAGAACTCTAAAAACCATTTTGCATATGTATCTGCCTTCCAACTTTGAAACTGTTAAAAGCAGTAGTCCCTGATTAAAAAAAGTGCAGTCATATGTAAGTCAGTTATGATGAATGTTCTTTTCCTACAACCTCAAAGAGATTTTATCAGCGTTGAGATGTGAAGTAGGCAAGTATTATGAAAGCTGTAGTAGCTGGAGAGGTATCACCAAAGTTGCTTCTTAATGCAGCTTCCTCTCACTTTTCACTGGAATCATGTACAACAAGCTTATCTTCTGTGCTGGAAAGTGACCGTATTTCACCTCTTGCTCAGAAATAACTGCACCTCGGATGTTTACTATGCACAAGTCTAAATGCACAATGCATAAAATGTGTTACTCTTGTGCAAAGAAGTAATTCATGATATCATCACAACCACACCCCCCTCCCCCCCAAAAAAAACCCCAAACAAAACACAACACCAAAGGTTTTTGAACAATCGTGTCATGTCAGACCACTGAGCCTGTTCTGGCCTTTGCAAGTTGTTGGGAAGGCTGACTCTGGACAGTGATAAAAACTGTAAAACACATAAATCCAGTTTTGGGGCTCCTTTAAAACTCTGTACAGTTCCTTGTAGAAGAATTACGTACAAGGAAGAAATGAATGAGATGCAAACAAGGAAACTCTACCATGCTAACATCAGTCGATTCTCAAAAAATTTCAAGGTACAATATAGCTGGAAACGGCCAGGACGAAATGCACTCTGAAATTAGAAAAAAATGTGATCCCATATAATGGCAAACACTGACATCATTAGCAGTTAGCCTGTTATCCCAACTGTTATTGTATCAGCTTTTAATTAATTTTGAATACCAGTTTAGCTCTGGTATTTAAGAGGTCAGTCTCCAAAACGCACACAAGCTAAAACTGAAAGACAAGATCCATCACGGTTACATGATACTTAGGATGTACATAATACAATGCTCTGTATAACAGGACACAAGTGTAAATAGAGCCACGGATCTATGGAAAAGGTTTCTGCCACCCAGCCTTGAGAAGAAAATTCATTAGTTTGCACTGACAGTAAGCTCTTGTTCAACACATGGCACAAAAGCCGGTAGCAAACATAGCAACACTGAGACTTAAGAACACCACTCAGGAAGTAATCTCCAAAGGGAAGGGGCGAAATAGTTGGGTTCACTACCTTATGCTATTTAAGAAAAGCCAGACAGTTTGCTACAAGAACCTTTTGCTCAATTGTTGACTTAAAAATACATGAATGACTATCTTTGTCTTTTCTGGTTTTCCAAAATGTCTACTGGAGAGTCACAGACCCATCATTATTAATCGAAGAAAACGTGGGACGAAAGTTTTTTCTTCCAAGTATGTCCTAAACCTTCAAGCTACATAAACACATTGAAAAATGAGGGCAGAAAGTTAAACAGTCCTAAAAGAAAAGCACATATTCCCAATTTAAAGGAACAAAAAAAATCTCTCTTCAGACTTACTTAGAATTAACGTGTATTTTCATAGAAGAGGCTTAAAGATAAGCTTTCAAAAGATTAACTTGATCACAAGTAGTATTACCATAAAAGTTTGATATTGGATGAGGCCAAGCACAGTTAATTTTTCCCCCCAGTTTTTTATTAAACAAGACTAGGAAAAAAAGCCCTAAAATAATTAGTAGTAAGCATGAAGAAGTGAAAGGAAAACTAAGAAATTATGACATGTCCTTTTCCATTTAGTGTCTTAAACATGATTTGAATTCTATTTTTAAGGTAAAGGGTGGACGCTATGCTCATTTATCTACATCAGTGAGGAAGGATGGCCTCACAGTTACAAGAGAAGACTAGGAACCAAGGAGTGGAGGTTCTGGGGAGTCCTGGGTCTCCTACATTCCTGACTTTTCCGCACAGCCACTCAACAGCCTTATGCAAAGGCTTTTGCACCTACAGAGAAGAGGTCATACCCTCCAGAAGGGACGTGAACATATAAGCTGCAACTGGAAGACAGGCTAAAGTCCCTAAAGCGTTACCTAAGTGTATGCATTAGCATACAGGTACTGTCACCTCACAGTTGTACAGAAAAGCACAAACGGCCACTGAGCACAGCGATACCTCACCAGGGAAATCATCAATTACTCTGCTTCCTCCCTCTCCCTGCAAGAGACACAATCCACCATTAAAGAACTGCTGTGTTTTCCCTGAAGATGCACCTTCCACTCCGCACCCGGTTCCCGGCCTTTTTTTTTTTTTCTTTTTTTTTTCCCCTTTTTAATTGAAAACGGACGAACGAACAAACGAAAAATTAAAAATAAAACCCGAGTATCCGGAACTTCAGGGCTGTGCACTGACAGCGGGTTTCCAAGTCGCACAAGCGCCCAGCCGGCCCGCGGCGGGTTGGGCAGCCCCAGGCGCTCTCCGAGTCCCGGCCCCAGGGGAGGATCTCCCGGCGACGGCGCGCGCCGCTCCACGGGGAAGCCGCTGGGCTCTCCGCGGCGGGTGCGGGTGCGGGCCCGGGCGCCGCGGGGGCG
>VZSF01000873.1:1072071-1129939 GCA_013398295.1 Chionis minor
GGGGGGAGGCCCCGAGGCAGCGCTCGGCGGTGCTGCGGGGGAGGGGGCGGCCCGGCCCCGGGCCAGGTGAGCAGGTGCGGGGCCGCCCGGCCCGGCCCTGCCGGTTTCGGGGGCGGGAGGTTGGTCAACCGGCCGCCCCGCGCGGCGGGAGGGAGGGGGGTGGTGGTCACGTCCCCCACCTCTCCCCGCGGGGGCGGAGAGGCGGCGGCGGCGGCGTGGCGACACGCGTGGCACGTTTCCTCCTGCCCGTGACCTTCGGGCGCTGCGGCAAGCCCGGCGGAGCACGCCGGTGCCAGCCGGGCCTTTTGTTGTCCGCCTGGGCGGCTTGCAGGTGCGGCCCCCCCTCCCCTCCCCCCCCCGCGCCGGTTCGGGGCCGCAACCGCGTCCCGGCCTCCGCGGGGGCCGTTCGTCCCGCGTCGGGGGCCGTTAAACTGCTTCCCCCCCCTTCACCCGCGCCCCAAGTCCCGCCGGGCTGGGCCCCACCGGTGACACCCCGCGCCCCCGGGACACGCCTCCGCCCCCGGGGCCCCGGTGTGCCCCCTGCCAGCCTTGAGGTGAGGGACAGCCAGGGGTGATGGCCCGCCGGGAGGTGCGAGGGTCCGGCCGGGTGTCCCCCCGCCTCCCCGGGGGGCTGCACGGGCACCCGGTGCCGCTTCGGTGGCCCGGCTGCTCGGGTCGCTGGCTGCGGGTTGTACGGGACCAGAGCCTGTTTTGGGCTGTTGCTGCTGCTTTTCGGCATTTGCGAGATGAATTCTGAAGGAAGAAAAAAAAAAAGTGAGAACAATGGAGTAAAAGCCTGCGCGTTGCAGGCCGCCGTCGCGGGGCCTGGCTCCCCACTTTTCATAAGTGGGCGCAATTAAAAGTTCTCTCCAAGTTTGAGAACGTTATCTTTTGCGACCGATAACCCAGGAACGAGGAAATCCGTGTATGGATCTCTCGTTACGTGCTTTAAAAACGCTATCACTTAATTTTTAAAAGAGCTATGGCTGACTCATACAAATCTTTCTTCTCACTTTACCCTCCTCCTTCTCAAACATCTTTACATATCAAATATTGCCTTTTGGCTCAAGCCTCAGAAAACTGACAGCTTTGTAAAGCATCAGCCGAGAAGCCAGACTGCATTCAGTATGCGTTTGGAATTAATAGTTCTTAAAAGAAAAGCTTTGAAGTCTTAAGCATAATTTCACAGGTGCATTTTTCTGCCCGTTTTTGTGACACGGAATAGCAAATCTTCTGTTCTTGCTGTCTTAGGTCTCGGAGTATCAGACCTGGATTATTGTCTTTAAATACCTGCACGGTTCTGCCACGGTAGCAGATGGCAAAATATAATTAAGGAGCAGTGTCACCACTGTCACCTTGTGTGATTTGTTTCCTTGTCCTTGCAGAGGTAAAAGTGCTGTATGCTGCCATGAGGTGACACGCTTCACCTACGGACGGCCTGGTAGACCCCTCAGACGGAGAGAGGGCCGGCAAGGCCTGTCTGGGATTAGCGTGCTGCCGGCGTCCCAGGAGAGCCTTCCTTTGAAACAATACTCTCTACTGCGGCACGCTAGAAATGGACTCAGGGAGTTTTTTTTGGGGGGATGGTGGCCACGCAGCACCACCACCTCCCCCCCACTAAGGGACATTTGTGTGCAGGGGCCTGGCCCTGAGCACCCCAGGGCTTCACCCTGACCCTCCTGCCCTGCCTTTTCTATTTTTTTTCTTTTTTCCCCCCTGCCGGAGTTTCCTCAGTTCCGTCCCTCAGCCCCATAACTGTCAGCGTGCTTTAAGTTTGACCGCTTCCTACAAGAAATAATGTAAATGCACTGGTGGCAGCAGAGGTAGTATTCGGTGTACATTGCATCTTATTTCAAATAACCTTCTGTAGCTTTCTTGTGCTGGGTCTTTTTTAGGCTTGTAACAATTCCAGCAGCATAGCATGTTCAACTTTTTTTTCCTTTTCTTCCGTATTTATAACTTTAGCTAACAGTGTAAGGATGCTAGCTGCGCTTGAGATCTGAGTTTGTCTTCCTCTTAACCTCCTCCTGGTCTTTTTAGACTACATTGTGTTCTAAGTGGCTATAGGATGGCACCTAACTAGAAACTAGTAAGTAATTTTTTTTAAAAAGGAATATTTATTTTTTTGCTATCAGTGAATGCTTTGCCCTGAGATACTAATTGATTCCTGCTCGCTCTGATGGACTGTGAGCCAGGAGTCTGTGTAAGACGCTGTCCAGAGCGAATTATAATGAATCAAGGCCCCCGTGAAGAGTTTCTAATGTTCATTAAGCACTTTCACCTTTTCTTATGACGCCTACTAAGGCAGTATTAAAAATATATTACCCCTTCCTTTTCTGTAGGTGTAAAATAACAGCTAATGTTATGCATATGCTAAAGTGTGGTATAAACGTCAGCTGATTCTGTAAGGCAGCAGCATTCCCTCCATTTTATTCTTTGATTTTATTCTTTGATGAAACAGAAAGAAGTCTAAATTACTCGCCTGAAGCTACGTACTGTAACGGTGGCAGAGATGGAACTAATCTGTATTTCTACTGCCTCCATCCAGTATCGGATCCTGTAGCTTACAGGCTCTTGCTATGAGGCTTGGCATCTGCTATACAGGGACTACTTTACACAGTTCAGACTTCTAAGATTTACCCCCTCCCCAGTTACAGTCTGGACTGTTAGGTTAACGGTATATTTTTAACATAATAATAACAACATAAAAGAGGCATTTCAGTACAGATACTTGATTTTTTTTTTTTTTTTGAGTTATCATCATACCCTGCAGCTGATAAGAGACCAGTTGATACTGTGATGACTCAGCTGTGGGAGTATTACATAAAGTAGGTCAATTTTTGAATCTCATAGTCTGAAGCTAAAGAGATGCCAGGTTTAAATTTTATATTTTGTTTGTATTCATTACTGATACTTCCTGGTTTGAACACAACTGAAAGTTCTCGAGGAGGAGGGAAGTGTTATTTGGGG
The DNA here is from genome assembly GCA_013398295.1 of Chionis minor. NCBI lineage: Eukaryota > Metazoa > Chordata > Aves > Charadriiformes > Chionidae > Chionis > Chionis minor. Next base: position 1,075,042 of record VZSF01000873.1, read on the forward strand.
GTGATTTAGGGGTTTTTTTTGGCCGTTTATATTGTAGTGATTGAATTCGATTGACTTGAACTTGTGGAGGGAGGGAAAACACCAGCTGCTTTCATTTCTGAAGTTTCCAGTTTGTAGCACTCTTGTGGAATGGAGGCTTAAAGGTAAATTTAAAGTAGGGACAGGAAAAACACAGACTTTTTTTTTTTAATTATTACAAGCACCCAGCTTTTGTGTGATTTAACAGATGTGGAATTTGCAGAGGAATACTTGCATTTCTGCGAAATCCAAATTTGCATTTAAAACATTCTGGGTTTTCTGCCTAGTCCTTTGCATGGCTTTCTTCCCAACTATAAATGTAAACCAAGTGTAAATGATGCATTGTTTGCCTTAGTGGGCAGACAGTCTGAAAACAATAGCGCTGATGGATTTGAGTGCCTCTGTGTAAGACAAACGGGACATTAACTTTCAAGTCTAATAATGCAAATTTCTGTGTCGCCAAACCTGAGCTTCCCTTAAATACTTCCTGATGCTGATGGCCCTAAATGTCCCTATGCTAAAAAACTTCAGTTTGACAGTTGCTACACGATCTAGCTCTTCACCTTCAATACAAAGCCCCTTAACCTGTTGTTACGACCTTAGAGAAAAGGGTAAAACATACCTGGAGTTTAATGTCCAAGTGAATGATGGGGTATGGTGTGCATATACTTTTTACATGTACTACCTTTTTTTTATTTAAAGCATTTTTAAGTGGTAGGAAGCTACCAGGAAACTTAAAAGCTGCAAATCACTTGTAAAATTCAGGTCTAGTATGTGAGGAGTACTTGGCGCTGAAATTCAGATACAGGAAATAATGTACTTGCCAAAATGTATTCGGTGTTCTCTTAGATCTTTGATGGGTTGGTTGTTTTGCTGGCTCATTACTACGGGGAATATTGGATGTGATCCTTCTTGGTTTTTAACAGGCAGGTTTTATTTGGGAACTCTTGGTTTTCATTTGTAGGGCTGGGTTTATTTCAGTCAGTCACAAAAACCTTTTCTCAATGAATCAGTAGGTAGAAGGTTTAAAACCATTTGCTGTTTCACTTGCTCGGGTTTCACACTTTCCCTTGTGTAATGACATCCTGTTCTGATGTTGTTCCTTCGGTAATCCGGCAGAGGCCTGGTATTTCCAGTGGTGGGCTGTGGGAAAGGAATAAACCCTTTAATTATAGCAGTGAGAGCTTGTTTGAAAATATGCTAGCTCTCTTCCCCTCCATGTGTGCTTTCTTTTTGTCTGTCGCTTCCTTACGCAGATGAAAGGTCCGAAGCTGTAAAATGCTGCTGCTCAACTTGCCCTGCAAGCGTGGTCACGATCGCTGACAGCGCTGAGCGGTGGCTGAGAGCATCGCCACGCCGAACGCCCTGTCTCCGGGCTCTCGGCTGCAGATCACGGCTCCCAGGTCTGCGGGCAGGCGGATGGTGTGGTTGTACCCCATCTGCTCCTGTGCAGAGTTCATCGGCTTAATTTATGCTGCTGCAGAAAGCTGGACGGAGTGACCAGCTTGGCTGAGCACAGAAGCAAGGAAAAAAACGCACAGGTGGAAATTACCGTTCCACCGGTTCACATAGCGGCATCCGAAACTATTTCAGCGTTTCTGCAGCAAATGTCTCACCCTGGACTGAAGCGTCATAAGCCATATCCCATATTTTTATGTGGGAGAACAAAACCTCCTTTAACCAGGCATAAAAATGGGATTGTGTGACTGAAAAAATGCATTGAAAACAAATTGAGAGACCTATACTAAGGTGTCCTACACTGTTCGCATCTAGATCAGGCCTGTGGAGCAAGAGTAGTTTCTGGTCAGGTTCGATTTAGTGCCTGTAGGATTGCTACAGTTGCAGTCAGAGATTTTGACAAGGCTAAAATCAGTTTAGCAAAAATATGAAGATGCCCCCAGAAGAGTTTATAATTGCGTTGCTTACGGGACATGACTTAATTCTTTCTAAACGTCTCTCTTCTTGTCATGTGTAATCCGCTTGGTGTATCCTACTTGGGTTCTTGCGGTTGTTTCTGCCAGGTTCTTCCCTTGATTTGCTGAGCAAAAAGGCAGCTTTGGATCTGTGGCTGTTACTATATTGCTTTTACTTCCTAAAGGCTAGAAGAAATGCAAATGATAGGAATCAAGCTGAGAAACTGTGGCCTGCTGCCGTGCTCCAGCAGGGCTTGTGGTATTCGTGCACTCTGCTTTCAGTTCTTTGGGCTTGCCTTGCTGGTCTGGCATCTTTTGGATGACGTGATGGTTGCAGGAGATTAGCATGTTTTGGCACACGCATGCTATGATGACTAGCTAACGATATTTATAAAGTTCAAAAATAAACCATGGGAGCTCATTCTGACATAATCTACTAATCTTAGTTTTGCACTTTGATACTGTGTTGTCTGAGCCAAGTTAGGATAACTATACATTACAAGCAATTCCTTTTTCGCTGTGCTTGCAGATTAGTTTTGAAGCAATGCATGCTTTTAAATTAAGAACGATGGGAATGAATTTGGAGAAATTATTGGCTCTTTCAACTATATGCATATGGAAATCAGCTCTGTGCCTATTTTTAAAACAGATTTATGTGAGTGGGAGTAGAGAGATGTGCTCCCCAATATTTCTGGACAATGTTGTGTACTGGCATTTTGACTTGATGTTTTTTTCTTTCACGGACCACAAGAACAGCATGGTCTTCTTTGCCCTTTCCCACATTTGTATGTTAGGGGAAGGACTTTCTTTTCTCTTTGAGGATTGTGCTTTATTTTCTTTTGGATAAAAAAGCTGCTGCTCCTTTGGGTAAACTTTAGTCTAGTGCTGGGCATCCTGCTAGTCACGCTGTGTTCTGGGGAGTCCAACAAAGACAGTAAAGCTTTTGAGGCTCCTCAATGGCAGGAATTCAGTTTCCCCTGGGCCCTGATGACTCCATTTAAACAGCTAATAACGATTTTCTAGCCATGTTAGGGAATGGCCTGCATTTTTAAGACATTCAAAGCGGATCTTGAAGATGTAAAGCAAGTGAGTCAAGCGAATTGCAGTGTACAAGTATTATTTGAGGTTGCTAGTAATAAAGTGGACAGAAACCATAAGTCTTAGACAAGAGTCTGTCTATGATTTCATGCTTTGAGATGCTTATCATTATTTTATTTTGGTTGTTATATTTAGCGTTTAAATTTCTATGCTGTTCTAAAACTGGGAATCTTTATGCCCAAAAAGTACATAGTCTAGAAATTGCATTTAGAGTTTTAAGTTGCTGCAGGCTATCACCATATGCTTATAGATTTTTTCTTTTTATAAGGTGCCTGCTAGGCACAGTAAGGGTGATTTAGAGAAGGGATACATTTCCGCCTTTCTCGCCTTTTTTATTTCATGGATATTACTTTCAGCCAGTTTGTCCCACAGAGTTCTTTTTGGCACATCAAAGTTGTAAGCCAGATCTCTCGGCTGTAGTGTGCATGCTAAAAACCCCACAATACAAATTTCCAACCCTGCACGTATGCCAGATCAATTAACTTCTTAACTCAGCTTGAGCTGAAAAAAAAGTAGGATTGCTTCTGTTTTGGTTTCAGCCCCACAAAACTTGGTCCAGACTTTGAGTTTACAAAACTCAAAGCCAAGGGAAAAGAAGGTTTTCTGTTATTGTTTGTAAAGTTGACTGATTACTAAGCTGGTGTTGTATGCTTTTCCTTTCTGGGTGATGTTCCAAATGACCAGCCTTAATATGAGTGTTTTTAATAGAAGAATGACATAGATGGATGCCTGAGATGTGGTTTTCTGATTGATAGTCACTCCCCCCCCCCCCCCCCCGCCTTGAAGCGTAATGATAATGATGAAAATTCTCATGGCCTATTGCCAATGTGCAGACTGGCTTTCTGAGACCAGGGAACGTCCCTTTCAGTGCTGGATATAAAGCAGAAGGTAATGTGTTGGAATAGTACTTCCTGTCATCGTTTCTTAAAAACTGTACTACACCAGATTGTAAGGAGGAGGTAGTCTTTCTGCTACTGAGGCCTTTATCTTAAGTTTGAAAAGCTTTTACCAACGTTAATTTTTTTGTTCTATTTAGTCAACATATAATGGGGACACAGTAATACCACTTTGTAAGACAAGAGGCTTCGTGTTACTTAAAAGCTGGAGCTACAGCATGTTACAGTAACTGTAACTTGTGAATTATTTATAACTTGGAAGAAATAATGGTTGTCCTAATGGCAAATGATTTTGAAGCTGGCTTTTTTGTTTTTCAAGCCTGTCTGTTGTTTTGAACCAGTAAAAACTACAAAACCAAGAAGGAGCCGTTGAGAGAAGCTGTCCTGTCCTGTTCTGCTGTCCCCTTCTTCCCACCTGTGGTTGAAATGTCCTATGTGTAGCTTTTGTGTTTTGCCTTGGGTAACAACATTGTCAATGTGGAGACCAGTAAGCTTCCTAATGCTTTATTTTTATGATGGCTTTAAGCCTGCACTGCACTGAAAGAAGCGGTTTACCCTTCCTCTGGTTGCCTGTTCCCTCTGTCTTCTGCAGGGCAACATGTGTACCAAATGATAGCTTCCCCCACACATTGGGGACTTTCCAGGTTAAAACTGAACTGGCAAAATATGTTTGCTTTTTAATGTGGATTCATTTACTATTGCAGTTTGTGATGTAGCTGTAAAAATACTTGAGCTGGGGAAGGTGTTGCAGTGACATAAATGAAGTGGCAAGGGAGGGGTTTGATTGCTTCTGTTAGCAATAGTGTGAGCTTAAATGGGCTGTGAAATTATGACTAAATAGGAGTCAAGATATATGTTTTATTTCCTAGCAAACAAAATTAGCTGTCATTGTCTGTTCTAAGGATTGTTCAGGCATGGATTTTGCTGTACTGTCCTACTGCTGGAAGCAGGGTGAATATTAAATAAGGTTGAAATGGAGTTAGGCCATGCAGGTGAAAGTGAAGCTGAAGATGTTTGTGCCTTTGGTCATGGTAGTGCCATAATCATTTCCCAAGTGCAAAAATACGTTACAAGAGGGTTAAAAACGTACTACTGTTGTTACGCGTTACGCTTGCTTAGGTAGGATTTGAACAATTTTAAATTTAAACAAGAGGAGAAAAAAGGGGAAGAAAATGAAATTTAAGGTAGCTATGATACTGGAAGCTGGGTTCCGCTGCTAATGGGGTAGAAGAAGAACTCTCTTTAATTCAACAGCCACATGCACCTATGCCACAATGCAAGAGCTCTACCACGGAAGCGAGGCCACTGTAGCATTCTACTTTCTACAACAAGGACCTCCTTATAGAAGGCAGCTCCTCCAGAAATTTCCCATGTCTTTATTTATTTTATCTTGTACTACTGAAGAATAAGTTCAGATAGCTTCTCTTGTTAAAACCACTTGTGTCTATTGAATGTGCAAGCGAACTGAAATGCTGTGTGAGAAGGCCAAACCATGTCAAATTGAGAACCTACAAAAAACAAGGTTTCCTTTAAGTATGGGAACATCAGGATGTGGCATCACATGCCTTTTTCTCAGCACTGAAGCCAGCACTGGTGATCCTACTGGTCTGTCCTTCATGGTACGGTGCTTTGGCCATATCAGTACAACCAAAGAGCTGCGTATGAAATAGCGTCACTGGAAAGCATCTGGCTTAAAAAGTAGTTATGCCAATGCTCTCCTCTTCTTGCTTCCCCCACCTCCTCATCTTTGAATTGTCTGGTTTCAGTGCAAGCCCACAAAGACTTTTTAGTGGCACAGTTAAAGGAATGGTGGGGCACAAGGATCTCTGGCTTTCCTGTGGATTAAAAGGACATGTGGAACTGCACCCCCAGTTTCAATCCAGCAAGGCGCTGTAGCGCATGCCTGTCTCGAATGTATGAATACTGTTACTGACGTCAGTTGAAGTACTTGGAGCCTGTGAGTTAAGCACATGCCGAAGTGCTTTTCAGGTCTTGAGATTCTGCCATTCCTGCGTAAGAGTGTGTGCAAGTATTTGCAGGCAGGAATGTTAGTTTTCTAAGAGGGTGATAGCCATTTAATGGTTTTAATGGCTTTACTAGATGTAGTCCTGCTTGGTTTCTTTTTTCCCCTGAGCTGTTTCTTTTTTCCAGTGTCTTCTCTTAAGATTTTATTTAAAAAAAATAACTGTTCTACTGTTCTTTCTCCTTCCTTATTCTTCATTATAGTGTGCATGTGTGGATTTTACAGTTCCCTCCCCTGCCCCCCCCCCTCCCCCCGCTTCTAGTCCTGTGCTTTTTTCTTTCTTACACTTGTGTGTGTTTCTCCAATTGGGTTTGTCTATCTATGTTGTCTCTGTCTGAGGAAGTTAGCTCTTATGAAGCTGCTCGCATCTCTTTGCAAGAAAGCAAAAGAACTATCGTTGCAGTATTTTTTTTCTTTTCCTGAAGGCCAAAGCGGGAGATGAGGAAAGATTCCTGCAGTTCATTTTGGGGGCAGCTCCATAGGAAATACCTCGGAAGGGGAGGGATTGCACTGTTGCTGCTTGTTTCTCAAGCCTGCATGCAGAATTTGAGTGTTGGTTACAGAAAATACTGTTGGTGTACTTATATTACGCAAGGCTCAGCAAACTGTTAATGCACAAATACTGTGGAGGAAAAATAGAATGTGTCCCTGCTCATCCCTTTTTTCAGTCCATTTATGAACTTTTGGGAAATTGAATCCTGCTGATGTGGGCATTCAGGAAAAGCTAATTTCATAATTCACATACATTAAAGGCTTTTATTTATAGAACATTAATATTCATGCTCTTTCAGTCAAGAGCAGCATTATATGTCACAACTGACCAGTCATAAAAACCAGCGCACAGCTTCCGTTATTGAAAGGATCTTTACGATCTCCATTTGAGTATGGCCTTCCAAAATAACTACAAGTGGTCAGATTTCTTCCAGAATGGTTGGCAGACCAGGTATAATGATTTCTGGGCTCTGTTGCTTTGGAGAGCAGGAATACAGTTTTCAGCATAAATATGTTAAGAAAAGTGTGGTCTCTTAAAGTCTTCTGGGTAATATGATTTCTTTATATCATACTTAGTATTTCATTATAATACTACTTCAGCTGGCTCCTATGAAAGCTGATGGTGTATCATGCAGAAGAAGGAAATGTGTTTATGTTGTAGGTAATCATGTTTTTTCCCCTCACAAGCATCTTTTCTTATATTCTTGTTGAATCCTCTTCCTTTTGTGGTGTCATTTTATGCCCATTACTCTTGCAGTCAAGGATGCACTGAAATTAATTCCCTGTGGGCATTTTGGAAATTACTGGTTCACTAAATTGGATGGAGGAGAGTGAAGGGATAAACTATTATTTACTTTCCCCATCCCTTCCCCCCCCAACTTTTCTCAGATCTTGCCAGGGATGAGTCTGTTGTTTTCTCCCCTTATAGCCAGCCCATCTGTTAGTGCATTACAGCCCCTGGTCTACTCATACCTAATGATTGTTGAAGCTGGGACCAGGAGCGGCGTTCCTGCATGCATGACTGTCCGTATGTGTCCTGCTTCCCCCTCTGGAATAGCACTGGGTTCACCACAGGGACTCCCTGGCAAGGTGGTCAGAAGCTTTTTAGTTTTTTGGAAGCTTTTTTCTGGGTATGTCTTTGGTTCTTTCTTTTCCTTCTATCATTTTCATGTCCCTGTTCACCTTGCATAACCAGAAGTAGGTATGTGGTACTGACTGAGGAACTGCCTGGTTGTCAGCTCTGCAGAATCCATCTTCTTCACATGAGCTTTTTTCAGAGGTGCTTCAGAGTTGTCGTTTTATTGCCTGCACGCTACAAGCATTGACTGCAGCTACGTCTGGGACTTTGTCAGGGAAGCATGAGCATGCTCAGCTCTGGAGAGTTAACCTGCCCTCCGGCACAGTTTGTGAAACCAAGGTTAGTATAATGTGAGAAAAATGGCCAGGATATGTGGCTGTGGTTGGAGTTCTGTTTGCGTGGAGGATGGCTTGTCCTCAGTTCCCAGTTAGGTCCTACCACTGTCCCTGTCTTTAGCCATCTTGGTGATCTTTTTGCTGCTTTTGCTTTCATGTGCTCCCTAAGTCATAGTGTCATGATCATGCCTTCGGAAGATCAGTTACAACCTGGCCAAAGGGCCTGATAGCTTAGGAAGGAAGTGCTTCTTCATCTTTTACAATGGAAGAATATACATGAGCACGCTAAACTATTGCCTTTGGAAGAAGACTTTGAAGTTCAGGCATGCTTTTGAAGGTGTTCTGAAATTTGCTCTCAACTATCCTCTGTATATATGATTTATCACCAGTCTTCTGTTCCTGTGGAGCAGTAAATTGTACCTGGGCTGAAAGGTTGTCCTTTTTCTTTAAAAGGCTTCATACTTTTGCACCAGTTCTTTATTCCATGCTCTCCAAATGTCCAGATATTTTTTTTTTTCCCACCAGAGGAGACCCAGTATTTTAATCAGGAGCCCACATGTTACAAAGCTGAAGCAACATAGTATATAGCACTTCAGCTTTGAAAACTCATTCCTCTGTGGAAGAATTCCATTGTGATAGTTCCAGCTGGTTTCCAAATTTTCAATCCACTAGACTTTCTCTGTGATTAGATCACCTTCTTCAATAAAAGCAAGGATCTGCAGTTGATCTGAGGGAGTTAATACGTAGTTTAATTTCAACACACATGAATAATGTTAAGCCCATGCATTAAGTAGTCTAGTTAAGGAAAGAACAAAATAATAGGTGATGTCTTGAGGCAGCCCTTTGAAACAAGAAGTAATATCTTATAAATTTTTAAAACACGTAAGAAAAAAGATTGAATAGCTGGCATTATTTGAGACAAAAGTCTCTAAGAACAATTCTAAGACTGGCTGACTGACCTACTGTTCAGCTTAGAAAATAGAACAACATCTAGTAAGGGAAATCTCAGTTCTAGCAGACTGGTTATCAGGGCTCCTAATCCTCTCACAGATAAGAGAATATAAAACTGTCAAAAATTGGGTTTTAAATCCACATTGCCCAGGTTCCTGTCATTTGCATGGCTGCTTCCCTCCCCTGCCCCCTTCTTTTTAGATTGGTTTATTTGTGCAGGAAGTCTCTAGAGAGAAACGAAGAATATTTCCACGATGACACAACCTTTAGGTTCTTGACCGTGCAAGTATCAGCTGTCAGGGTTACCTGTAACAAAACTTCAGTTGTTCTTCGTGCATTCATGTATTTCGTACTTGGCTCATGCCGCAGCATGAGAAAGTTCTCTGGAGCAAAGTGTAATGCTATACAGCCTCATCTAATGATATTTTCCAGTGCCTGGCTTGTCTAATGCCTATCTAAGTAAACTTTCTCAGCTCTTCTGCGTTGGCAAGGTTGGTAATCTCACTGTTCTTTCTGTAGAAGATTCATGTGTCTGGCTCTTCCTGGACTAGGTTGAACAGCTGCTTTATTGTCACTCCTGAAAAGTACCTCTGCCCATGTTTTCTTGAAACAGCAAGTCTCCTTGTTACTGTCAGTTTAATTTTCTGGTGTGGAGGACCAACGCAAATACTGCTAGGGCTTAATAAACAGCCTACCTTTGGATGACTATTACTGTTGTGATAGAAATGATACAAGGTTGGTTATGCATTGATTTACGCGTTTTGGCCATCGTCCAGGATGAAACTGTAACTTCATTACACAAGAGTTTCAGAACAGTACAAAGTTGTCCATTTATTTCCTCCAACTGTTATTGAGCTGACAGCTTGCCTTCAGAGGGTCATATATTCAAAAGCTGCCAATTGGATCTTACTTCATTTTAGCCAAATGTGGCACAGAGTCTGAAGTTCATTTTCTCCCTAATATCTACCCCCCCGCCACCCTCCCTAAGTTTTTTTACCTTCTACTCTCTCTCCCTTCCTTCCTCTTCCCTTCCCCTCAGTTCCTTCTGCTGAAAATAAAAAAGACCTGGGAACAGAGGCAATGCCACAAATAAAAGGAAATAGGGTTTTTGTTGTTGCTGCCTGTAATTTTGGTTTCTGTTAATAAGACTTTAGTTTCTCTGGCTACATCAGTTCTGCATTGTGGAGAAATGCATGGGTTTCAAAAATGGTAAATGGAAGATATTTTTCATCTTGCTATTTTTGCTAACCATATTCCTGCATCCATATTAGCTGCTCATCTCCAAATTGCTCCTTGTGACTTTGTTTTCCTCCTCCTGCTTCGTCAGTGCTCTCCACTGCCCTTTTGGTAACTCTAGTTTGGAAATCACCATTTGGAAGCCTGTGTGAAGTTATCATTGGGAAGTCTGTGTACTTAGCTGAGTAATCCTCTAGATGAAGGAGAAACAGGGGGAAGACAAACCATGCACAATATCTGCCTAGGTACTACTTGATGTACTACTTGAAATCAGAATGTATACTTTGGTTGTGGTAGCCAGAGAAATAGTTTCCTCACAGTGAGAAATTGTGAGGACAGGCTTAAAATTTTTTTGTGTTGGTGGGATAGCACCTTAATTCTTCTAAGTGTTTTAACTTTGCTTTTTTGACACGTCTCTCTACATTCTTGGGAAAATACATGTTTTTGTGGTTCTGTCTTAAAGAAATGTTCTTAATAACTAAGCAAGATGAGCTGAATAGTCTGTTTTATAAAGTAGACAATGTTAATTGGAATTCTCTGGCCTCTTTTAAATATGATGTTAAATGCTAACAGAAGAATAGGGGTTCAGTTCTGAACCAATGTGTTCTGTCTATGAAAACTCTTTTTCAGTTAATTACTTTCAAATTACTTTTCCCAAGTCACTCCTGACCCTTTTTTCAGTACATATTTATGTACTTGTAAAGTGGAAAAATAATATAATCAATACCTGACTAAATATTACTATTTAATGCATTAAGCTGCTTGCTTTAGTCCCAAAAGAAACTGAGTGGTATTAGATGAAAACATGCATATGTCCATTTCCTCTAAGAGTCTGTCTCAAGTTCCTTCTGATTTGAAGACTGATAATTTTGATAGCCATTTTAAATTTTCGCTGTTTATACGTTCATTTTATAGAAGGCTGCCATGTGTTTTATAACTTTAATGTGGATTGTTTCTTAATTTTGCCTTGTTTCCTACTTAAGCAATATTCTGTAATTACCTGATTCACTGTGGTTGTGTGTAAATGAAACTATGAAATCTGTTGTCAATTAGCAATCAATGTGGTATCCATATTTTTAAATGTTATAAATTGCCTATTAGAGCTAATTTTCCAAGGCATCTCTATCTCCATTCTTAATGTAATGCAGAATATTTTACAATAATGCCTAGGTTAACAATGATAGTCTTGCTGTATTGTGCAAAAAAGGCTTCTGTGCAGACCCAGCTGGGTTTCAGGCTTAATTCATTGCTCTATGGTGGGATCACCACAGCTGCTGTGGGGCCTTTACAAATGCAAAAAAGCTGTCAGTGTTTGTTTCATCAGATGCATAAGTGATGAGGCCAAGTTGAGGAATCCATTCCAGCGTGCGGTGTGCATGCTGGAGGCATTATTGTTTACAGAATTAGTGTCTTAATGCTTTAAAATACATGGTGCGTGTTTTGCCTTAGAGCAAAATATTTTAGGAGTAAGATGGTTTAAGCATCCTCTTCAACTTAGTTCTCTCTTCTAACAGCGTTTGCCCTGACACATGTAAATCTGTGCATCTGAATTGCTGCACTGTACCTGTCTCAGTTGTGAGTAATTCAGTGCTGCTCCTCTCTCGTGCATCATTTTTGCTGGTACTTTGATTATTGTAAGCACTCACAATTAAATAATTGCACAGCTTTAATGCAGATTTCTGTGCCCCCCTCTCCCCCCCCAGCTGAACTGTCAACTGGAGGAGTTGCACTAACAGTCTCCTATGGTCACCAGGAGTCAGAGTACTTCTTTTGGCTGTCAAGACTTGAACGAGGTTCCTTCCAGCCAATTAGAGAGTAACGATGATTGGTTTCAGAGGGTGCTGCTTAAGAATGCAAAGCATGCCTCCGTGGTGGGGCCGAACACACAGCTCCTCTACCAATTCTCCTTTCCTTGGCTTGAGGCTCCAGGAATGTGACATGGAGCAGGGTTTTTGCTCACATGACGCCAGACTGGCTTTTGGGGGGCAGGAGGAGGCGGGGGGGCGTCGGGTTTTAAATTGTTTTTCTCTGGGAGCGTTCATGTGATCTTCCAGTCTTTGTTGGAGTCTGTTGGCTGCGTGCGAGAGGTTTCATTAGGGCACGCCACCCTTCCCTGTATCATGTAACTCCACCAATAATAGGCATTGCAGGAATTTTAACTAACGTGCTGTTTAAGCTGTCGTCGCTATGATTTTATTAAATGTGCTTGCAGCGTGGAATTTTGCTAATGCTGTAGAGTGATCTGTTATGCAAATTGAATGTAAGAATGGGCTAGTGGGGATTTGTTGTCTGTATATTGGAGACCTGTCTTTTGCGTTTGGAAATGAAGCGAGCTAAATGGTGTCAGCGTAGGCTGCTGCTGAAACGTTGATGCAGCCGTGCTTTCCTGGTTGGGGGTGCAATACTGTCGCCAGAGGGGCCGAGTTTGGTTTGTAGGGAGGCACAGCTGTCAGGAAGCATGCTTGCGGACAGGCATTTCAGCGGGCAGGTACGGGGCGAGTGGAACAACAGAAGTGTAGGATAGCTTAGGCACAGACATGTTATGAGATTTATTCTGACTGATTGTCATGGCTGGGCAAAGCCGTGTTCTCGCTTAAGCTCTTCGGCCATAATGCAGGCAGATTCCTGTGCTGGAGCAAACGGTGTTTGCTCACACACTTATAGTATCCGTGTTTGTTGGCTAAACCCTTGGCCTGTGGCTAAAGCAGTGGTTCTCCGGGTGTGATGTGTGGTGAGGGTACTGTTGAGTCCCAACAGCTGAAGTGGGAAGGCAGGGAGTTCGGCTTCGTTTCCAGCATTGCTGTTTCACCGAGGCATGGGAGCTCCTGTAACACAGCAGACAGGAGAGAAGGATTTGCCTCCTCCCCGTGCTTGTTGCTGCTCTTGTTGCCTCTATTACCTCCAGGCTCAGGCCCAAAACATGACCAACCTCCTCTTCTTGTGCTGTTCCAGGGAGCAAGTCGCTTGCAGCGCTTCCTCTGCCAGCGCTTTGTAGCTAGAAAAGCAGCAGTAGCCGCCGAAAGAAATCCCCATCTGGCAGCCGGTGCCCTCTGTCCCTCCCTTTCCCGCACCTCATTCACAGTCGCTGTAAGCACTACCATTTATTTCCCATGGAGTCTCTGTTGCTATTTTATTATTTGTTGTTTGCTGCGGGGGCTGCTTGGGGGGCTGCTGAGCGGGCTATAGCAGCAGCAAGGACCTGGAGGAGCTGAGCCGTCAGTGCTGGATCCATCCCTCCGGTCTATAAATTGAGGGAAGAAAGATAGCGGGCTTGAAACTGCAGCACAGCACTTTCCCTTGATGGAGATGGAAATGGGTTGAATGTTTTTGAGGGAGGCGGATTTAAGAAAAAAACCCAAACCTCTTTTGCAAATGATCTGTCTGTTTTTTTAATGTTAAGGCCCTGCTCAGCCTCACGGTGCAGTAGTTTGGCTTTGCACGGATGGAAATAAAGTGCCTGAGCACATCATGGGGCGTTTGTATTTTGGGAACACAGTGCAGTTCAGAGCAGCCTTTGGTGGCGTCTGCACAGGCGAGGCTAAGCTGGCAAGCTGCTGTTCTCAGTGTGCGCGGTGGGGTGGACGAGCCGCTACGCTAATTCCCCAGTGGTGGAAACCTGCTGTTGTGAGACATGGGGAGTCCTCCCGGGCAGGAAAGGGGTGCCGGAATGCCAGGAGGTGAGGTTTGTGTCTGTGGTGTGGCTGCTCCCGCGGCCTGTTGCCACACAAAGTGGCCCGAAGTTGAGTGGGGACCCTAATAAGAATTCAAATTCTGTCCCGAATGCCATGAGTGCTCCCTGAGGGGATGGAGGGGAGGGCAGGCGAGCCCGCCTCCTGAGGTCTCCCTCAGCATTATTTTTCCTCTAGTTCTCCGCTCTTCTGTAGGTTGGGTGGCAGAAACAAAGAAAAGATGATTAAATGCAAAAGGTGGATGGAACAGAAAGGGAACGTGTCTTTTTCCCCTTCTCCCAGAGCTGGTTAGCTGCCTGCGCTGCCTGTCCCGGGGGCGGCGGCGGCTGCTGCTGCATCCCTGCCCTCTGCAGCATCCTTGCTTACACTGTGAGTCCTGGCTGACCCTTTAATTTGAGCTTAGAGTAAGAGCTGCTTCATGGGAATATTTTAAAAATTAAACCAAATTATCTACAGTATAATTTCTTTTTAAAAAAACATGCATTGTTATATAACCAGACTCTAGCAAAACTCAAATATTGAGCCAAATCAGCTTTGTGGTTTCCTGTTGCCCTTTGGGTTGCTGGTGCCACACCAAATCGCATTGGTAAAGAAAACACTTTAGTAGTTACATATAGCCTTGGATACGTTTAGCTGTCCTGAAAAGTGCAGTAGTAATGTTTGAGGTATAAGAAGCATTTTTATTATTATTTATTAAGATTTCTCCCTCCACTCCAATATGTTAAGTCACTAATGAGGAAGTAATGGAAATCGGGTTTCCAGCTTTATATTTAGACTTGTAAATGCTTTGGCTTTGGAAATAGTTTTGTCAGTGTTAACGCTGATGTCTGCTGTGCCAGTGTCGGGAATGTATTTCATCATAGGAGGCTGTGTTAAGCAATTGTCCCCTTGCTGGTGAATTGGCTCTTGATGGAGATTCAGAAGAGCTTATTTTAATTAGGCTTTGTTTGAAAACATGGCTCAATCTACTAATTGAGGTAGGTGCGACTTCCCAGTGGACTTCTTACAGTGTTAATGCAAAATTGTTTGCTCTTTAAGCATACTTCTTCTGTCCTATTTGTATGAGACACAGACAATTGTGTGGCAAGAACTTCATATTTAATACTAGGAAATGAAAAAAAAAACCCCTTAAAGAAGCACGCGGTTAAAAATATTAAAACACTCTACTGTGAAGTTGGTTGAGGAACATGGAGGTAGTGTGGTGTCACAAAGCATTGAGGCTTTGGAGGCAACAAATTGGCCTTGGGGAAAGCAGTAGTGAGCACTGATAACACCGATGCACGCCTTCTGAGGTGATACGTGGCTTTTTGCTGGATACCCACTATCGCTGGTGCGCTCGCCTCTTCCTGTGGCTATTTTAACATAGGAGAGAGCTGCTTTCCGTGCTTCAGTTGACAGGAGGCACGTTAATATGTGGCTGCCCGGTCTGCTTTCCTTTTAAATAGCTTAGCTGATGTGCAGGGCTGAGGGAAGTACAAAACAAACTCTGACAATCTTTCAGATGTTTTAATTAAAACTGATGGAAGTGGAGAATTAGAGCTGCTTCTGTGCTAGGATGGCTTATTCAAACATGCAGCTTAACCAGTTAGACTGCAAGGTGGAAAATGCTAGAGATTGTGTATCTGAATTAAGCAATTTTAATTTGGCCTTTCATCTGTGTCATTACCGAGGGATATCCTGCAGGCTGGTTTAATGAACTCAATCTAGAGGTGTGTAGAGGCACATCTCTTTGCTTGACAGCAGCAAGATGGCATGCTATGACTGGCAGACATATCTTCAGCTTGTGTAATTGTCTGCTCTTGTCATATGATGACAAATGGAGCAATGATCATATTAAACAACAAAAAAGTTCAAAGGAACACGAAGGCTCTGAATAAACTCTTGGAATCAAAGAGATTCTCACATGACAGCATGTCAGCATGGGTATTTTTAGTCTGAATTAATGCAGCTATAGGAAACTCCCCTCCCCCAGAGAAGTATTGCAGTGTTAAGTTAAATGTCAGTCAGAAGTTTTAGCCTAAATTCTGCACTTCCTACAGGTGTGGGAGCTTGCCTCATCAGTGCACAGGTAGTCAAGGAAAAAACTGTCCCAGGTCAGGAGTTTAAAAAAAAAAATTAAAAATTAGTAACTAAAGCTTGTCCGTTGACTGACAAATGTGATTTTTTTGAATGAGCCTCTTCCAAACCCAGATGCAATACGGATGAGATCATGCAGAAGAATTTCATCAGGAACTGAGCATAGTTTGGAGTTTTGGCAAATAGTATTTGAGAGGAATAGAAATTCCCTTCTTTTCCCTTTTATCTGTCCACTTTTCTCTCCCATCATGGATACAAGCTAATGCGCTTCTATGCATTCATGGTATGAGGTTTTACTTTTTGCTGAATAAACTGTCTTTCTGATCAGACTAGGGTCAAGTATTATGAGAAATATTTTTTCCTTTTGTCACCGAGGATTGTGCAGAAGGGAAGTACACTTCTGAAAATCTGTGAAAGTTATTTTAAAACAAAATGCAGTTTTAGAGCTTTGGGGAGCAGGAGCTGCAAATTAAAGAGCTAATGGGACAGAAGGCTTTTTTCCCTCTCTTTGTTTCTTTCTTCCCCCCCACCCCTCTTTTCCCCCCAGCGCCATCGGAACTGGGGCTGAGTATGGTTAAACATGGAGGAAAATAAGTGATGTAGGCTACCAGTAGTATTCCCTTCTTGGTGCTTACAGTTCTACCTTGGTCAGGTTGGTATCTGTGTCACAGTTTTCCTCCTCCTCTCCCCCCACCTTCTTTTTCTCCTCGCCCCCGGCTAATCTTTCTGTCTTCTGTTAGGGGGAAAAATGTTTTCAGCAATTAAAAAACCTGACATACGCTTCCACATGTGGCCAGAGGAAAACTTTATCTTCTGAACGCTTTATCCGTAAACTTCATAGAAAATTGCTTTACTTCTGGATTGTCGTCCTTGTGTGGTGAACTGGACCCAACCGCACATTTTAGTTGCTCTTCTCCATAAAGACTTTTTCAGGGCAGCTGCCCTGGAGCTGGGCTCTGCTACCAAGATGGATGTGGGGGAACACAGAGTGCCCAGACCAGAATTTAGCAGTACTCATCATAAAACGTGTCTTAAATCCAGTCTTTTTCTCCTGTTGATTGAGTTAGTAACTGGCAGGAAAATGCTGCTTCTTTGTGATTTCTGAAGTATCCTTAGTTTAATTTTGGATCTGAAAATTTTTACTATGGTGGACCTGTAGTCGTTTAATTGTAATGAGAACAGTGCTTTGCACATGTATGCCTCGTTAGTTGGTACAGCTGGGACTCTCAATTTCAGCAAAAAGTAGTCTTAGTCAAAAGAGTTCCTATGTAAAAATAGCACTGTAGTACTTAACAGTTAAACCTGTGAAATTTGTCAGTTCACAAAATCTATGTGTATCAAGTGTCTTACTGCATTGACAAAGCTGATTTTTATGAGCCGTTTTATTCTTAACATTGTGCAACTTCCACCTTCTGCAGAAATTACATGTAGCTACTGCTTTGGTACAGGTATGAGTAAGGCCATATTTGTATCAAGAACCTGTGATGTTAGAAAGCTTAAGTATAGTTCTATACCTATTTTTGGATATAGTACCTAGTCCATTTTTAAAAATCTGTTAATGTATCATTGTCCCATACGGATGAAGGGCAAAGGAGCAAGATTCATGTTAGACTCGTGCTCATTTAAATCTTGAACAAGCCTGAATCTTAGAATTGTTGCAGGAAAACCAGTTTGATTTGCAATCTCAGAGCTACAGAAAAATCATTTTACTCTTTTTGTACTAGTACATTTTGGTATGAAGGGCCGTGGAGAGCTGGTAAACCTGGACTCCACATTGCTGACTAAGCTGTGGTCTAAACCTACCTTAAGAAGATCTGCTGCCTTAACCCTCTTTTCAGTAGACATGAAAATTTAGGAGTAGAGTTGATGTAGCTTGAAAAAGGAATAAAGCTAATTGGGCCTATTTGCTTGTTTTATGGTTTGAAAAATAAGTAGTAATCAGAGGTGCTATTCAACATCTGGACCATTCATGCAATGATAGGGAAGGTGGAGATAGGTTGTAGACAGCTTAAAGTGTAAAACAGCAGAGAAAAGGAGGAAATGCAAAGATGGAAGTGACTGAGCCAACACAGTCGTTAGAAAAATGATTTCTATGAAATATTGTAATGGGATTCGTGAATGTGGAGTGAAAGAATATTGCAGTAATAATAGGGAAAGAGCGAGTCTTTCACAAAGCATTTTAGCTCTGAGGAATATTTGTGTCTCTGCAGCATTTTGCAGGAAGAATTGGCAAGATTTGTCCTGGTATCAATACTAGTGCCTGCGGAGGGCTTTGAAACATTTGATAGCCATATTGTGTTTTTGAGTGAAGGGTAGTCAGTCGTCAAGTTGCAGGGTTTTACAAAACTGTCCTTGCAGTTGTGTGCAGAAAGGTGGGGGCTGGTTCTGTTATGACTCTCCCAACAGTAAAGGGGAGAGATTGTCAACTCTTAAATTGTCTGTCTTCATTTTGACTACAAAAAGAAAACGTTTGGAAATGATGCAGGCAACATCTTCAGGGACATTAGAAAATAGCATGTTTATTGTGGTAAACAGTCGGTTGACTTACTCCACATCTCAGATAATTTCCAGGTTGGTTTGGATCCGACATTCATTTATACGCGAGCCAGTGGCTTACATGTGGTGGATGTGATTGTTGACTGGCTTGCCAGGATGCAGTCAAGTGCTCTTGGTTAACACCACTCATCAGGCACTTGTGTAATTGCCATGTGTTGGTCAAGATGATTGCGTAGCATCTTTCAGTTGAGCAGCATAAATTTGGAGTTAGCTGTGCTGGAAAGGATGCATCTTCTCTGGTCAGCCTCTCCTTTTCCTTATTTCTGTTACTAATAGAGTACACGCGTTGGGGGGGTGTGTGTGTGTATTTACATGTGACCCAGGTGAGGTAGCGTGAGTTTTCTAGCAGTTTGAGAGTCTAGTGGGAAAGCTTCTGCAGGTTGATATGGGAGAGGCTCTTCTGGAAGATAGCCGCTGCATGGTTTTTCCCCATCTGTCTTTTTCCTTCATCAATGTTACTTTAGGTGGCTTTTACCCTTCTTTCTCTGTCCCTGATGTTCTTGTTATCCTTCTGCCATACATGTGTACTTCAAATTGTGTGGCAGCGATATGGGATTATGGGGTCCCAGCTGGGTTAGATTGTGGGCAATCTCATCTAGTCATCTCATACACAGGACAAGAAGAGGCTGTAACCAGTGCTGCATGCCTTGCCATAAATCCTAGTTCAGGACTGCATGAATAAACATGTCAAACATTTGATTCTTCGGAATAGTAAATTGTATCTTCCCTTCTGCCTCTCTCCTCTTTCTTCTCCCTTCCATCTTCTGCCCTCACCTTTCCATAGAAATTCTCTTCTGTAGTTTCAGTGTAAAAATGAGTCTCTAGACTTTCAGAAAAGACTTGGGGAATTCTTAGCCCTGTGGCTGATGCATTTCAGTGTGTACTACTATTTTACGCTGGCTGCCAGGGCTCCCAGAGCTCTCCTGGATCAGCCATCGATTCCAAGCTGGTCGCTATGACCGACATACTGATTCAGTATGAAAGTGTGTTAATTTCACAGCATAATTAATGATCTCGTACTGATCCTGAAGCCATCTATGTGTTTCAGATTCATGTAAATGTTTTGGGGAGAATCCTTTACATTCTGTAGGCAGCACTGTTTAATCAAATTGTCAATAGCTGGTATCGAGTGGAAGGATTAGTCCTTTTCATAGCCTACAGAAGAGAGGTTTAGTGCCTGGAGGGTGTAAGCAGTACAGCCAAAATGCCTCTGCTATGTACTTCAGTGTCATTTATAGAATTTTGAACTGTGTGCTAAGGAAGAATAAAGCGAACATAAATGTATTATTGCTCCTATTATAACACTTGAGTAGGATAAAAAGAGAGAGAAAAACTTCAATAGCTCTGATGATAGCCTGCCAGAATAAATGTTGGCTCAGAAGCAACTGTGGTAACGTAGCTTTTTCTCTAAATCTGTTTGAGTTAAACGAGAGCGGGGCCAAGCTGAGAAATGAGTTTCTGTGTAGTGCCGTCTCTGCTGCTTCCAGGGCACTCCGGGTTCTGCAGTTCCCTCGTCCTCTCCGTCCCTCCTTGGGTCTCAGCAGAGCTGAGTGGGTCAGGCCAGAGGCTCTAGCAAACTCACCGGCAGCGACTGTTTTGGATATGACACCCGAGGGAAGGAGGGGTATCTGAGCAGGCGAGATTTTGCACTTGAACACGACGCTTACTAATAGCATGGTAAAATAATAATTTTAATTAAAAAAATATATGGTGTGAAGAGTGGGGGCTGGCATGAGCGTCTGATTCTTTGGTATCTGACATCTGGCTTTACTTGTGAGTTTGTGGGCATGAGTTCAGCTTTCTTCTGGTGTTGCAGCTAAGACTCTCTCCTGCTTTTAGGACTGTATAACTAGAGGAGCTGTTTATAGGCGGCTTCTGAAATACGTGCGGAAACGACCATTTTTAGAATTTTAATTTGAAGCACATGTAGATGCAAGTTAAAATCTTATTTATTTAGTCTCTTTTGGGATTAGAGGGAGAAAAACGTCTGCCATGAAGACAAAGGGTTCCAGAGCCTGTGGAAAGATGTTCTCGCTGCTGATGGCTGTGGTGATGGCAGTTGCATCTCACCGGGTGGGAGGTTTGCTGCTGCTTTTCAGTTCCTTTAAACTGATGGCTGAAGGAGAGACAGTGGGCTAGCCTTCAATTTTTTTAGCGCTAGTTTTTCTAGGTCGTAGATGTTAAGTAGAAGAAGGAAGGTGTAGTTGAATGGAGAAACTTTCCTCAAGGTGCTATCAGACATGAAGGTAAATGGGAGACAGCTTGACTTTTGGTTAAATATTGTGATTGTTATATAGCAAACGCTGTCATTACTTCTATTCATTTGTACTGAGAAACCAAGAGACACCTGGAAATCAACCAGTTAGAAACCCAAGCTTTTGATTAGAAACAAACAAAAATTGTAGTAGGCCTTCTAAGGATCGGCCCACAGATGTTGCATGGGCTTGACCTGGTCTTGGTTAGAAACAAAATGTCAACACAAATTCCAAAGATGTCCTTGATCTTTCTGTCCATGTTTGAAAAAGATTTCCTGCTATCTAAGCATAGGAAAGCAGCAGGAACCACAGGTATTGCAGTATTGCTGCTCCGTTGTAGTTTTGGTACACCTTTGTATCTTAATCCCACTGAAATTTCAGTTAATTGTGAGGCAAGATCTTCATCTGGTGGAAACTGGCAATTAAATTTTAATGGATCTCTGCTGAGTAAATACCTCCTCATGGGATTCTTTACTTTCAGTCCCCTGTACCAGCTAGTATACTCAATGCCGCAACATACTTTTGCAGGAGGGGGAAGGCAGGGAAGAATGAGAATGGAAAGGGCAGCTGAGAGATACATACGCATACCAAAAAATCATATTGTGAGACCTTTTAAGGTGAAGGACACTAAATAGATATACATGGTTAGATAATTTACCTTGGCATTGTAAAGTGTTGCTGTTTAAGAATCAGTTGTAGCAGGGAGGATTTGTTGGGGCTGTGCTGTTGTGGTATTGTTTAATTTATATATGCTCCTTCCTAATAAAATGTGTCAGTACCATTGTATGTTAGTTTGGTATTCTGCCTCTCTCTTACAGTGTTCTAGTTGGAGACAGGATTACAGTCTTGGGAACCTCTGTTTTGCACGTGTCTGTGCACTGCTCACGAGGAAGCAATCACTGTAACTCATAAATATGTGCACTCATCCTCCAAAGACATATAAAACATATTTGAGCTATAAGGCTGTACAAACATGAAGCAATGCTGATGACGACATGCAAAGCACAAGGGGGAAGCTTGACTGGCTCAATCTTTTTAGAACCTGGAAATGTTTGCATAGCCTTGTTGCTCAGCTGTTTTTTTCCTTGATAGGTAGGTAGGTAGGTATCAAAGAGTTGAGTGAAACGCTTTCTTCAGCTGTATAGCATGTTAAATCTTATAGTGTTGTCCATTTTTTTAGCTTAAAGTCTGGTTTTCTAGTTTTTTCCACCTTGCTTCCTACGGCTGCAAAAAAATATGGTGGTGACCTGAGGACCAGCATCAGGTCTGGTTCTTGGCATGCAGTGGTTCTCCTGTTGGACAGTGTGCAAGAAGAGCTATGTAGCCTAGAAGAGATGTATTATGTGGGGCAAGTCACATGCAGCTTTATAATCAATGCATTTCTGCATTAGCAGCAGTTTCAGGGAATGTGGGATCATGCGTGGAGTGAAGCTGGACATGATTATATACCAGAAAATACATTGCTGTCTTGTAAGGAAGACACGCTAAATGAGTTGTTGTTTTGGGTTTTTTGGTGTTTTTTAATATCAAATTTCAAATGTATATTCCTTCCTTCCTTTTATGCTACTTCCTTTCTCAGATTTGCCCTCCCAGGCCAGAGCAGGAGAAAAAAATGCTCTAATATATTTTATCATTTTTCTTTCTGTATGTTTTGCATGTTAAAATGATCCTGGAATACTTCCACTGTGAACAGCACTTTTTTTTTTCTCCGATGACTTCAGTAAAAATTTGTAGTGCTCCTTTCCCTGTCCTCTGTCTTCTGATAATTATGGAAAAATTGGTTTGCCAAAGTCATGACTTCACATAGGTCCAATTCATCAGGAAACGTTGCTTTAAAATTTTGTAAATTTGAGACTGTGCATCTTGAGGCTGAAGGGTATAGCAGGGCTCAGGACAGCCCTGTTCTTTGGACAAAATGGCAGGTCATTGAGGCAGAATGAAATTGGTGTTATTTCTATGACTAGTAAGAAATGACGTATACATACTTGTTAGTATGTTATCAATTAATGGCTAATTAAATAGAATATTTGAAAGCACATGTTGTATTATCTGTGATTTCCTGTGGTAGGGATGCCGAACTTCATGTTGCTTACAGCAGCCAGATGGACTTAACGTTGGTCCTGACTGTGTCTAAGATGCAAGCCTCTGCCTGAGAAAAATAACAAACATGACTATTTCCAAACAGCTGGAGCTGGAGACAGTTCCCTGGCTCTGCAATGGGGAGAACAGAGGCTTTAAGAAGTATGCCATCACATGCCCCACAATGGGATACACCAAGTGTCATGGCAAAACTTCTTTACTTGGTTTTGCGTTGTTTAAAGGCAGGGGGATTTTTTTTTTTTACTGTGAAGCAGCATTTGATCTGCTTGTCCTTTCCGAGTCCTGCAGGAACGTGTGACTGCATCTTTTCATTTCTCCTGGCCACAACTACCAGAAGTCACTTGTGTTGCACTCCAGCCCCAGAACTGCCCCTCTTCCCTGCTCTGCCGGGCTATAGCAAGTGGTGTCTCTGTGTGTCAGCTTCCCAGGGGAGGTGCAGCCACAGTGACACCTGAACCAGGCTACCTGTACCCCTCTCTCAGTGACTACCTGGCTCTTAGGTTGATGGACCAGACCAGACTGGGCTGGGCTGTCAGCCATGGTGTTTTTCTTCTACTGATATTTTGCAAAATATTTATTATGTTCTTCTGTCCCTCCTTGTATTTATGAAAGGAGACGACTGCTCACGTGCTTCACTTGACAGACCTGATACATGTCTTGAAATTAGTTGCGGAATCCTTTGGAAGAGGTTTTGCTTTTGAACTGTGTGCATCATGAGCTGGTAGAGGGTAAAGACAGCTCATTCCTTAATTTTTGCTGAATGTGTTATACGTGACTTTTCATTTATGGAAGCGCTGAGAGGGAGAGCAGAGGCAAAAAAGAGAGCACCAAAAATCGCCAAAACTGGTCAACTGGAGTTGTGGGAAAAGTTATATTAACGTTTGGTGTGCGCGTTACTGTTTGGTTTGACTTTCTACTGGTGAAATTGATAGCTAGTGGGACATTTCTTTCTGTGACACCTGTATCTTAACAAAACTTCCTGTTGTCACCTAGTGCTGCTGAGTATCTGCTGCTTTACTGACAGGAAATTGGGTACCATCCCTGCAGGGCTTGTACTTGGAAGGTGGTGGAGCCTGGCAGTTCGTGAATGTTGCATTTGTACAATCAGATTTGGGTAAAAAAAGGTGTGTTACAATGGCTTTGCTAACATCCCTACTTTGATTTAAAGAATGAATGTTTAAAAGGCAAATGTGCTTCATTGTAACATCTGGATTGAAAAAAAAATATATAAAAAATGGCACATTTTTCATTCACTTTTTGTTTCTCCCCATACAGTGAAATGTAGACTAGGTTTGACTGCAAGCCTTGGAGGAAATTTTGTTAGGTGTCAAACCCTGTAAATTCAGTCTAGAGAGTTCCTTAAGCAAATTATGAGTAGATTTAAAGGACTAAACCCCTATACACTTTCGAATGGAGGCCTTTTCATCTTAGAATGCAAATAACTAATTCCTCTCAGTCTCTAAAAAGAAGCACAGCATTTGCTCTTCTTTCCAACTTGGCAGCTAAATGAAGGTGGTGCAGTCAAAAGGAAGTGGCTACAAAAAGATGAAGCGTACTGGTTGTGAATCTGCCAAAGGTGGCCAGCTGTATTGCTATTTTCAGCTAATTCTATGCACTTAGTCAGAGTTTTCATTTAAATTAAAGACTAAAAGTATATTTAGTGATCATTAGGTTCTCTATAAAAGGTTTTGTTTCATGGTTTAATAATGGGGATGGCAGAGAAACAGAAGGTAGCCAGCTAACCATTATTGTGTCTTTTCCTAAGCTAGAATGTACCGGGTCCCTGTGATCTTTAGAGGCTTTAATTTGTTCTTTGTGATAAATGCCTCTCTTGTTAGAGCCACGTCACTCCAGTTCTTGACTTTCTCTCTTTGGTGGGATTATTTTGGAGTGAGCCATCGGGAGCACTGTACAAATGCTTGCGTGAAAACTATTGATACCAAATGCTTGAGCTAAATAAACCCTGTAAGCAAACCTGGCAGTCTGGGTAACCCAACACTGTCTGGCGTGAAGGGTGCCTGAGGTCAAAGGCTGCTCATCCATGCTCCTAGTTTCTCAAGTTCTTGGAACTATACTTTGCAAACCTGTTTCTGAGGGGAAAAGGAAATGGAAACCAAATAAACAAAGTTCTCATCTGGACGTGCAAAATTTTAAAGTTTCTCTGAGACTTAGAGGAATTAAAAAAAAAAAAAGGAAAAAAGGGGAAGCAAGAGGTGGTGGATTTGGGTTTATAAGGACGACTAGAAAAGTGTATGTAGAGCTTTTATATGTTAAAAAAAATCTGTTAAGTCATTAAAAAAATAGTTAAGCAATAGGCATTCCTACAGTCATTCCTGGGTGGTTTTTTTGGTTTTGGGTTTTTTTCCTCATTTCATACCTTTATCTCTGCCTTCAATTCTGTGAAGGGAGGCTTTCCCACCGTCTGTAGTTTGGAAAGCACCTCGTAAGTTTTGAGCCCTACAAAATTTTGGGCATTCTTAACCACAGTGGGGTGCCTTAAAATGCTCTCAAAAAGATCACTTTTGTGTCACGGGCTAGTAAATTCCTTTTACAACATGAGCAAGGCAGCAGCCGCAGCCTGTTGGCATTGGTGGGGATGGGTCACAGCACCCTAATCCTGCAGAATTAAGTAACGCTTTTTCAGCGGCGCCCGTGCATTGTTCCTGCTGTGCTCCATCAGATGGATTGTCCTCAGCTTCACGTTGGGGTGTGCTTTTGACTGTTCCCACAAGGACATGTAAAAAAGGAAACGGCCTCCCCCGTGCAGCACAAATAAATATCCTGGCAGGACTCAGTCTGTAAACTCTGTTATAATCTTGCAATTTATGATTATGTTGTTTGTCAAGAAAGCCACAAGGAGATCTTTTGGCAAGGAATGTGAAACACAATAGGGAAATGCAGGAAACACCAGTGTGTTTGAGGAGGAATTTTTGAGGAGGTTCGTATTGATCGCCTTGCACCAAAAGTTGAAATGGCTGATGTGGGGTGTGTTTGAAGCGTGACTGAGGGAGCATTTGCGCTCTGCTGATGTATTCTGCAGAGGTACAGGTCTGGTTAGCGTTGCTTTAGTGCTGCTACAAGTTGCTGCGGTGTGCTGCTTTCTTAATAAGCAGTCTGTGGTCCTCAAGGTTTCTCCTTGGGCTCCGTGTGGCTGGGGAGATGCCCCATGTCTTTGTGGGAGAGGACTCTCAGAATTGTTTGACCTGTGAGTGTTCATGCACCAGTGCCCAGTGGGGCTGGCGTTTGCTGAATGAGCACATTCTCACACACACGTTTTCGATTATGGATACATCCCTTGAGGATATATAGGATGTTTTTGACAGCCCTGCCAGGAGAATGAATGTTTTTGGGATGGCATTGGGTAAACCTTTGCAGAAGAGATGTGCTGAAGTAGTTAAAATCAGTGAGTAAAGTGCATGTATATTAATTCTAAGTTACCATTTTATTGTATTACACTAGAACTGGGTGTTAGACAGTTTGGCATTCTCTAATAGTTGGTTAGCAAAGTCTTTTCCTCCCATCAAAAATATCTTTCCAGTTGGAGCGCCTTCTGTTTATTTGTTTGCTTGTGTTTTGATCTTGAAAGACAAAATAGCTGTTTGTGCACAACAAAATAGCTGGATATAGTTCCTTGAAACGTGTGCTTAGAGGGTAGTATATCTGTCTGCCTGAAATCTGTCCTGGGTTTAAAGTGTGTGAGTAACAAAACTAGTCTCAACATGGGCAAGGGAGACTCCGTGGACAAACTTGTGTGGACCCGAGGTGGCTCAGGGAAGAATGTGTTTCTGTGAGGCAGCACTTGAAGCAAATGGCCGAATGCAAGAAGATGGATTTTCTTCTTTTGCCGCAGCAACTGGAATTGAAATTAATTTTAAACAGCTCCCTTGCTTTTCAAATCTGCGATGTGTCTCCCTTTACTTAAAAGATCTGAGAAAGCAAGCTTTAGAAAACAAAAAGCATTGTTCACAGTAACGAACCGTCAATTGGTCCGTCATGGTTTTCAGTTGTTTCCGTGATTATGCTTGTGAAAGAGATTAAAATACTTCTCTTTTATTATCAGCAAAGTGAATTCCCCTGCTGCCCGCTTCTAACAAAGCATGCCTGGCATGGCTCTGCTCTGCCTTGTCCTTCGCTTTCTGTTCCCCACGTGCTTGTTCGTTCAGGCTGGTGTGTATGTGGCAAAATCTGTTTGAATTCAGTATCTTCACGGTGGGTTTAAATTTGCAGATTTCTCACTTCCTCCAGACTTTCTGTAATTGTCTGGAGAGCTTAAGAATAATTGCCATTTCTGTTTTTATGAATAATTTTTTGAGCATTCTTCACGTTAGTGAAACCACAGAGCGTATCAGTGAAACCTTACTCTGAAGTGCAGTTTGTGGGGGATTTTTTGAGTCTTTTTGTTGTTCTTAATGTGTTTCTCCTATCTACTTTCTGAAAGCAACTCTGTGGTCAGGAATGCCTATTGTTTTGTATCTGGGTCTGTCTTTTGGTAGTTTAAACAAACTATGTTTTTGGGTGTTTTTGCACAGTAAGTGAATATGCTTTATCAGTGTCTCAGGACGCACTTACTCCCTATCTACAATCCCTTTTTTGCAAGTGCAAAGCAGTTTTAAGACAAAGTACGGACCTGATGTTACTTTTTAAATTATTTTAGCGCACTCGCTG
This sequence comes from Chionis minor, assembly GCA_013398295.1. NCBI lineage: Eukaryota > Metazoa > Chordata > Aves > Charadriiformes > Chionidae > Chionis > Chionis minor. The sequence continues at coordinate 1,102,423 of VZSF01000873.1, forward strand.
CATGTGGTGTAAATTTATTCCCAACCTGCTGAACAGAGCGTGTGTGTGAAGAGAGGTTACGGTGTAGCCTATTGAAACTGAGGGTTGTGGACACCTAGCACCGTTTTTGATTAATTAGCGATTGATCCGGGAATCCTGGATTTGAACAGCCTGGTTTGAAGAGGTGCTGGCTGCACTTGCCCTGCCCGGAGCCATAAACTCTCCCAGTCACTGAGACCCAACACGAGGCTCTCCTTAACTGCGTGCAGGCAGGAGAAAAATGACAGCATTTAAAAATGCACATAGCTCGGCTTGACCCCTTCCTATTTCAAGTTACAAACAAAATTTATGAGCCATTTATGGGATGGAGGAGCCTACCTGTCCCTGTCCCTGCTGGGGCTTTAGGTGGGGGGTGGTGGTGTGGGAGATGCGGGGCTCTCCTAGCTCATGTTGGCAGCGGTGCTGCTCCGGCATCACATCACCGCCTGGGAGTCTGGCGGTGCCTCCTGTAATTAACAGCACAAGGTCCACATTCTCAGCTTGGGATGGTTTTGAGGAAAGGTTAATGCTGCCCAGGCCTGTAAACTTATTGCTAATGAACTGTTTGCCGTAATATGGCAAGCAGCTTAAGCGTGTGGGTTCAGCAAACAAAGTGCAGTGGAAGGCTTATATAATTAGCGTTAATGTTTGGTACAAAACACCCCATCGACAGTATCAGCTGACGTGTCTCATTATGAGCTATAGCTGTTTCATGAATCTAATAAAACATGAATTTTTAAGACAGGGTAGTGAGAGTAAGAGGAAGGCATGAAATTAGATTAGGGTCTATAAACATAAATGCTGACTTCCCTGCCCCTGTCCAAAGCAGCATTCAGGCTTCTCTTCTACAGAAAGTATGGGCTTTGTTTTCGAGCAGTAAGAGCCAGAATAATATCATTCTGGAAAGTCCTTCTGTCAGTCCCTTGAAGAGGCCTACTTTTCTCAGCTTGCTTTACTGAAATCTGGGGCTTCTGGTTTGACCATAGTGAAAGATTCAACTGAGTGATTACTTAGTCTTTTGAAATACTGAGAATCCTGCTCTGAAAGGCTGAGTGTTGGTCTGATCTCCTTTGCTTCTGTCACATCTTTCCGTGATGTACACCAGTGACTGCGTAGCCGCTGTCTTCCCTCTTCTTCCAGACATGTTGGAAGACAAAGGTTCATCCATGGAAAGGAGAGGGGAGATGGTAAGCACTGACTAGCGAGCAGTAAGAGCCAAACCTTCATGTGCAAAAGGATGAGGAAAATCCAGCACTCCCAAACTGGGTTGCTCCTGGGGCAGCCGTGGGTTTGGCAGGGTGAGGGATGGGCTGCAGCACTGAAGCTGAGCTTGCGTGGTGGTGAAAGGGGTGACTGTACTGTTGGCTGTGATGGCAGCTGGGCAGAGCTGAGTTGCTTGGGGAGCATTTATTGTTCATTTCCTGACTCCAGTGCAATTTAAAATCCCTCTCAAAACAACCTTTTTTTTTTTTTTTTTAAATTTTTTATTTAGAGAGTAAATAAAACCTCAGGCAGATTAAAGAATGCTGCTCACGCTACTGGAAGAAATGGAGTAACTTTTGAAATCCAGAGCACAAAATAAAGTTGATGCTAAGACATGGGATTGGTAAGTAGGAGGAAGGGCTTGGCCTGATTCCTGCACTTAGTGGAGCCTTTATACAAGGCAAGAATAAACACAGCGCAGAGTTACAGGACGTCTGAGGTTACCTGCTGTGAAAGAGCAGATTAGCATGCTGTGGTATTTTGTTTGAGGTTTCGAAAAATTATCATATCTGGATAGCAAAGCCTTGTATAGAAATATACTGCCGTTTCTTCATGAGATCATTTTCTTCATCCTGAGGTGTTTATAAGAAAGTCTAGTATCCTCCCCAAGATGGGGTTTACTGAGAACTGTCTTCATTCATAAAGTGAAGAAATTTAAGGTATGATTTTTTTTTTATAAGCAACCTTGGAGTCTGTAAATCTGTGATGTTTTCACAACAGAGGATTGACAGATGACTAACTGGATTTCCCCTTCGCTTTTCACAGCATTTCATAAATGCTGAATAATTTCCATAGGATGAATTGTTTTCATGCTGCCAAGTAGTTCAAGTGGAAAAAAGCCTGGTATTTGTAATGGTACCTGGTATGCACAGTGCCTCATAATCTCTTCAGTTATATTTAATATAAATACTGCAGGCCAGTCATCCTCTTGTTGGCCCTGGCTGTCCCTTGGGCATTTCCTTCTCCCATGCAAATACCTGCAAGCACTCTCTTAATTCCCACAATCTCACACATCCTGGGCGCAGAGCTGGAAGCACAAAGCATCCTGTTTGTTGAGACCTTACTCCAAGGTGCTCTGAGAAGGAGCTGTCCCCTTCAAACCCAGGGTGACAGTGTACTTCCTCTTCAGCTGGGATGATGGGTTTAGCTCCCTACCTTCTTACTATGAAATAGTTTCCTCTTCCTTATTTAAAAAAAAAATCTAAATTTTGTGTATCATATAGATATGAATTTCAGATTATTTTTCAGCTTTGGTGAAACTTCTTGGGTTTTATTGTCGTGTTCTTCAACAAAATGATTCGTTGTTTTGCTCATTTGTGATATATCACCTATGTAGAAGTGTCTTGATTGCATTTCATCAGCCAACCAAGTTGGGCTCACAATGGGAGAGAATTATTTTTTCATCATTAGTGATGTAGATACCAGTAATAGATGCATCAAGAGCATTTGCGATTGTCACCGGCTGGGGCATTTTTGTTGTTATTCCAGCAGCAATGTTGCAGCGACCTGGTAGTGTGGTGTGTTACATGTGGAGGACATGCAGAGAAACTTTCATTTTCTTCTCTGCCAGTGCTTGGCTGGGGGGAATAACAGCCAGAGTTTGCTTGCCGCATTTTGCTGGTAGTTGCTAGATAACTTTTGTAGTCATTGTTTTTCTCCTGTGAGTCTGGGTAGTCTTAGGGGATGTTGTCAGTCAAAAAATGCTCCTAGGGAAAGATATCTATAGTAACTGAACGTGGAAAACAAACAGAAGACACAGTTGTAGCCGTTAGAGCATCATTTCTGCAGTGTTTTGCGAAGGTAAGGAAAGGATTGTATGTGCACATCGATTTGTTTCCTTTTTAGTGCTTACTTGGGTTTTCTAAATGTGTTATCATAAGAAGGTAAAGTATCTTAAGTTTTGGGGTATTGAGGTGTGTGTGTTTGTTTGGGGTTTTTTTTGTTTAAATTCAGAAAGCTGATGTTACTGAGTGAAAGTTAAATAATTTAGTGTGTTTTGGAATATTTGTTAAGCATCATATGTGCTGTAGAGCCTCCAGGCATTTTAGGAATAAGCTACTTTCCAGGACCTCTGATGACATCCAGATAATACATGATATTGGCCAGAGGTAAAGCTGCCTCTTTTTAATAAACTGTTGCAAATTTCCACTACTTGCCTTGGAGAAAACCTGTCCTTTGGGAAATGGAAATTTATTTGGGACTTATTCCAAGATACGGTTATGTTCAAACCTTTTCTTCAGTCTGGAAAGAAACACAGACGAGAAGAATATAATTTTAATGAGTACAAGATGCTTGCGAAGTGCTGCTCTGAGTTCATCAGTAAATGAACTGCCCCAACCCCAACAGCAGTATTTGGCCATTTTAGCTCTGTCGAAGGGCCCGGTGCAGGGTCAGCAGGAAACAAACCCCACCGGTGGAGGGATGGTTTTCTGCTGGATGAGTGTGCTGAAGCGGCGGAGGGCAGGAGCCAGGGAGGGTGCATGGGTGAGAGGAAGGGTTTGGCTGCTGTCGGGAAAGATGTGATGATTTGGCATTTTTTCTGCTGCGGAAGTGGGTGGTGTGGGTCAGATAAATTGATTGCTTTGGCCCATGGAGATGTCTGGTGAGACCGGAGCCAGTGGAGAAGAGGAGGTGGGATGGAGAAGGGGAGGTGGGATATGCGGGGTGGTGGGATGTGCGGGGTGGCTCTGGGGCTGGGAGGAAGGGGCAGGCAAGGGGAGGAGAAAGGGTAAAGGCGAGCAGAGAAGCAAACCTCCCCATTTGGCAGGAGGGTGTTATGGCCTCAGAGCTTCACCTTGGGGCTTTTGCCAGGCCTGAAGCCTGTGGTATGGCTTGTCAGATCCATTCAGTTTAGGGTGTTCACTGGACCTGATGGCCAGCCGATTGCTGCGTGCTTGCACGTCAGCTCTTCCTGAAATCTCTGCTACATCCTGCAGCCTGGGGGGCAGGAGAGGGAAGGATGCCATGGGAGGACTAGGCATTTCCAGTTGTCAGCAAGAAAGGATAAGCAGATTGAGGACAAGGAAGGGAAAGTAGAGCAAATTTTTTGTTGTCGCGTGCTCACATTAATGAGAGGAGTTGTGAGGCGCCTGTGTATGAGTTTAGATTTTGCTAAGCCAACTGATCTGTAAAAGCAGAGAGTAAATCCATTTTTCCCCCACTACTTTAGTAATTGGCAGAAGGCAGAAAGTCATTGTTGACTGAGAATAAACAGATTTCAGGCATTCCTAGACTGAGAAACCTGCTTAGCTTTCTAAAATCGGTCTCCCTGGTGCTCAGCTAAAAGCTTAATTGGCTGACATTTTGTGTGCGAGAGATTTACTCTGCTGGCCTAAATTGAGTTATTTTGTGTAAATGTTTTTGTGGGGTTTATAAAATATTCTCCTCAGAACATACATGTGTGTGTAAACTCTGGACTGTTTCTTTTGAAAGGGTAATAACGAGTACTAGATGTTGTGGCTTTGGCATACAGAGGATAATTTAACATGGAATTCAGTTTACACTTTTAGTTAACCTCGTGAGGGATTTTGTTGGTTAAAAACTAAATATCTGTGCTTTTTTTTTTCCTGCAAAAGCAGCTGCTAAGATACAGTCTTCCTCTAATTATGAAAAGGATGGCTGTGCTGATCATGCCAAATAATGGGAATGGATAGCCACTCTTCTTCAGAATGCCTTTCTAAACTGCATAAGTGCGGGAGCATTGCAGTAACAGGTATGACACAAGGCTTTGGGAGCATTTGGATTCTTTATGAGCTGCCAGGTCTCATTAGGAAGGAGTTAATGTCATCGCAAACCACTCTTGCTGCGAGCTTCGCCAGTGGCCGGACCGTCTCCTCCTCTCTTCCTTGCAGTGCTTGAAAGTCATCTTGCACACTTCCTCGCTCTGTTTTTAGTACGTTGTAATTAGTATTTTCATTCAAGCTTTAAAATTCCTTGGAGATTTGCCTAGGAGAGGGCTGTGCACTTTTAACCCAACTGCAGAAAAGGGATCTGCATCGTATTAACCGCGAAATTTGCAGGTCAGCTTTGGAATTTCAATATTTGGTGTTTACAACTTGCTGCCTGGTTTGGGATCTTTTGTTTCGCATTAATTTCCACCTCCTATGCTCACAAATGTGACTGTGTTCCTCTGTTTTTCCGTTGGATTCAAGTGCTTACTTCATCCAAATAGATGAACTTTCTTGGCAGGGATGAACAGAGCTGCAGAGTTGCTACTTGGGGCTGTGCTGGTGATCTGGAATGAGTTTTAAACATTAAAGCTTGTTTACTTTCAGATTTGACAAGGGCTCCCCTTGGACAGTTTTTTTGCATGCCATTAGTACAGTAGATGTCTAGTACAGGGAAGCCCCCTCCCCCCCAAAGCTGTAGGTGTCCAGCAGTCCAGGCCAATGCACTGAGGATGGAAGAGACTAATTTCTTAGGGAAAAAGGGCATGTAGAGTGGCTTTGTCTGTGTCATCCTGCTCCAAAATAGCTTTTCAACTTGTCTTCCAGTTCCTAACCAGGAGAGGATTAGGAGTCCTTCAAATAATTCACCGTTTCTGTTTTTTTCTGATGGAAGTGAGCTGGAGAGATCCCAAACCAGTGGCCCTGTGAGCAGAAAGGCAGGCGAAGCTCAGCAGCTGTCTCTGTGTTGGGATGCGTCCTGCACAGCAACCGGGAGACCTGGCAGGGATGGAGGGAGGCGGCATTGCTGCATCCAGAGGAGCAGAAGAGCTTTGGGAACAAAGGCCAAGCAGCCAGGGGAGAGCCTCACTCCTCTCTCCCAGCAGCCCCAGCTCGTGGGACCCTTTCTGTAGCCCCTCTATTAAACTTTGACTGGACTTTATTCAGGTGTGGTAGCTGGTAGGGTTGAAAATGTACGCGTGGTTGCAATGCCTGTTGTTTCAGGTAAGATTAAGACTATGTTAGGAAAGTGCTAACATCTCAGAAATGGCAGAAGGTGCCAGCTGTGTAAAACAGGGCTGGCTGAGTCAGAGAGGCTGGGCTGCGGTGCAGCCCCAGGGGGAGGGTGATGGGAGGAAGGGCTCTGGTCTTGTTCTTGACGGGCTGTTATGCATCGCTGATGAGGGGAAAAGAAGAGCTTTTGGCCAAAGGTTGTTTTGCTGTGAGTTGTGGTTGTGTGTGTATTAAGAAGGTGGCTATAACAGACACATTTTATAAACGATTAATGGGGGGCAGTTCATGCTCTCCACGTGTTGGTCTGTGCCCTAGCAGGGTATGCTGATCTCCCATGCCTTCAGCCACTTCTCAGTCTCGGAGTAATGGAAACCTGATTGTGCCAGGAAATGCTTTGGCGTAGCGATGTGCAGGAAAAAAATAATCCCGAGCATAGTCCTCCCCTGTCTGCTGGGGAGCACCAGGAGGACCTCTGGGTATTTTTGTGGGGCACTGATTTTCCTGCTTTGTCGTAGAAGGGTCCTGTGGTGCATGGCAGCCACTTCTGGAGCGGGAGCTCACAAATGCTGTGAACCTGTGTCTGCCACCTTGTAGCTTGGGTCAGGAAATGAAATACGTGACTAAAGTAGTTTAGTCTTCTCGGGCAAATACTGTAGTATTAACTCCAAAGGGTTAGTAATTAGAACTGCAGATGGAAACGAGATAAACTAAATCCATATATTAAGATGTTAACTAGGATATGGAATAGACTTTTTGAAGTTAAATGGTGTGGTCTGAGCCAGTCTGGTGGCTTGCATCTGCCTAAAGGGGCGGGTCCTGCTCCCTCCTCCTTCCTTGTCAGCTTCCAGTTGCAGGCATCTGCTCTGCCCCTTGTATCAGCTCAGCCCTTCATCTGTTTGCACAGTAAACATGATCAATTTGCTGAGTTGTTAGAAACCCAATCCAAAAAATAGCAGAGAGGGAGGAGTGAGGACGGAGGGGAGGGAGCGGGGCAGGCTTGCGAGCGCAGCGAGCTTGCTCAATTACGTTGTCTAACCACACCCTTGGACAAACACGGGCTCTCGGGCTGCCATAAATCATCCTTCGGCGTTTCGTTTGAAAGGCGGCAGGGCCTTCCCGAGCAGCAGTGGGCACGCTGGCTGACTCACGGTGGGGAATGCCAAAGCCAAACCTCCGCCTCGCTGTGATGCTGATGCACGACTGTGCGCGCAGGCGTGATGTTATCCGGCTCTCCTTTCCAGCCTCGTTCCACGCGCCATTGCTGAGTTGCAGCTTTAGGGTCTGGGTGTCATACCCAGTATCCTGGGTGAGCTGGAGCAGTGAAGGTGAAATCTGGGGCTTCTGTCCCTAGTGCCTGTTGCTCTGTAGATGTTACGAAGGTGAGAAGCATTTAGTAGAGAATATAACAAAGTGATGCAGTAGAGAATGTAATTTGTTATCAAATTGGTAAAGTAGTTAATATTTCCCATCAAAACAGGAGTGGTTTATATTTTATATATATATATAATATATATCATATATTAATATGTTATACACAGATATAATATATTATATTAGTGGTTTATATTATATTATTTTTACTATCAGAGTGCCTGGCCAAAGTCTGAAGGATAACATAGGTTCAACTCTGTTAAAAATACGAACATTTCCTGTTGTTTCCTAGAAGATTTTTTGACAAGGGTTATGTTCAGTGACAGCGAATAGGAGTAAACAGGGTTGTCCACTGAGCTGATCTGTCGTGAGCCTGAGAAAGAGCTGTTGAGTCTTTGACAGCCTCTCTGTGTCAAAAGTTGCGTGACCTAAGTGCAGACTAGGGAAGAAGCTGAAGGAAGGCTGCAGGACTGACCTAACTGGTCGCAAATGCAGTGTTACTGTAGTTTTAAGGGCTTCCTTTGTATCCAGAAAGTACAGCTTGTGTTGGTACATTTTGATAACACGCTACTTAAGAAAATGAGTGAACTGGGATTTTGCCAATGTGAGCAGGCTCGTTTGGTTGATAAGCTCCTGGAAGCAGTAACTGCATGAAAAAGAGAAAAAAAGGGGAAAAATTAAGAGCAAAGAAGAAAGTTTTACTCCATTCACATGATGTTGAGGAGGAACTATTAGAAACTTCATTCCACAATTTCATTTTTTCATTACTTTACAAAGGTTGCGTTGATTTTTGAGACCCGGTATGAACTGACTGCAAGTGCTTCAGTGCCCATTTTACAGGAGGCAGAACTGCCGGCCGGGCAGCCGGAGGTCGGTATTTGCAGCAGGGACATTGGCTTGTTGGGGAGCATCGGCAACAGTAGATGGATATTACCTGGCCTGCAGCCTTCTCCTAGTCCTCTACAAGAGATACCCTGTGGCAAGAGAGCAGCCAGAAAGTACATGTGAGTTATTCTGGCAGCGCGATCCTTGCCTGGCTGGTACCCCAAGGGATTTGTGAGTAGATGGGAACTTACTCTGTTACCTGTGTTACGTGCTGCAAGCAATACTCCTGGGGGTTTACGTGCCACCTGAGTCTGATGCTTCCAGCACATCCATGCGTGTAGGTTTGGTGAGCTGTGTGGCCTCCCCCATCACCAGATTAAGGTCTCTCAGCCTGACAGCAGGAGAATTGGGTGGAGGTAAGAATTAGCTGGGGACTTCTTTTGCAGTTTAGCATTTTGGACTGAATGGTTTCTACACGCTCTCCCTTGAAAATGTTTAATGCTTCAAACTTTTACAATGTTTCCCATTAAAAGGGATTCAGGGATTTTGCAGACATTGATTCCTTCTCCTCCAAAGCTCGTCAGGCAGGAGGGAGTATGGTCGTGCTTCTGTAAATAAGGAGTTCAGTGTATACAGCAGCTTGCCGGGCATCACATGCAAACAAGTCAAGAACTTTCCCTGGACATGCTTCTTGCTGTTCTCCTCCATCAGTGCCCCTTGGCTCTCCCGCTTACACCGGCAGAGTCCTCTTCTAGGGAGCTGGAGTTGGGCAGAGCCAGCCGGCTGGCTGTGCAAAGCTGGGGTGCGTAGTTTTTGAAATACCAGGTGTTTTCCTTCCTTGCGCAGTTGGCAAGCTGGGTTGCAAGTAGCAAATCTGTCATGGCAGCCTTAGTGTCCCCATCCTCTTCAGCGTATACAAAAAGAGGCTGAGGTGGAGGACGCTTGGAGGAAATACGCTCTGCGCTCTCAATGCCTTGTATTAATCATAAGTGGCGATGTCATGATAGCTAACAAATGAGATGCATCCTCCTTCCACTTCCTTCATAGTTCCTGGAATAGACTCTGAATGGTGACTTGTCTCAAACTGCGGTAAATCAGCCCTGAACAAAGGCGTTGTGAACAGGACTATCCACAGATGTCATGGGAAGAAACGAAAAATTGCAAGGCTTCTGTGCTATTGTCACAGAAGTTCTTCTTTTTCTCTTTTCTTCTTAAATGATTCAAAGCGCTAAGGAGGGTAACATCCTCTTTTTAAAACTTGCTGTCAAAACAGAAAGGAAATGTACAATGCAAACAAAAACCCAAATTCTGTTTAGGTAACAATGACCTGTCTAAGTTGTCCACAGTGTGTGGTCCACAGAGCTAAAGTAGCTTCTGTTTAATTTATAATATGCACATGCTCTGCAGAATGCATCAGAAAAAAAGGGGGGNTGTTTATTACGCAGCATATAACTTACCAAATGGCTTCATTTTTCTTAGTGGTCCAGACTTGTCACTTCCATTTGGCAAACTCCAACGCTGCAAAGTCTGAAAGCAGCTATTATTGGCTGCTGCCTGAACTGTGCTCAGCTCATATAAATTTGGTGTCTGATCTTTTATATTGAGATTAATAAATATTTGTTTAAGCAGACCAAATACCGCCAGGCCTTTCCTACAAAAGGTGAATTTGAATGCGGAGCAAGATTTGCAGGTAGGCATGTGATGGCTTAAATATGTATAATTTAGCTTCACACATTTATACCTTTTCTTTCCTCTCAGTACCTCTCTGTTCTGCAGTGCTATATGTAAAATACGTAGCCAAACATATAGGGAGGGACTGTTATTAGATAATCATGTTAAGAATGTGCAAAACTGGGTGCTTTAACATGGAAAAGAACATCTTCAGCACAGCATGTTCCTTTTTCTTACTTAGGACCGTCACTCCAGTATATTAGGTGTATTAAGAGTTTAAATTGTCTGTGTACATCTTGGACAATCCTGCTGAATCTGTCTAAAGATGCTTCTTTTAATCTAGCCTTCCCCTCTGATACTTTTCTATAAAGACCAGCCGCCCCATAGCATGATGTCATTGCTTCAGCGAAAGCATGTGCGTAAAAGATTTTCGGGGTGCTGTTTGTAGGTGTGTTGTGCTTAAGGAGAGCAAGTGACTTGCCGCTTTTGGGTTGCTCTGATGTTCCATCACTGCCAGTTCTCAGATTTGGGATTGGCCCCTGTGATTTTCTGCGCCCAGAAGTGACGGTGGGGCCACTTGGCAGCCAGCTGTGCAGCCGAGCGTGGGGATTTTTTCAAGGGTATGCAGTGTGGCAGGCTGGCAAGATGCCCTGCGAGGAGCTGGGGAGCCTGCTTGCCCTCCTGGTCAAAGGCTCCTGCGGCACCCCAGTGCTCTGTCCTACCCTTCTCCTCACCAGAGGCGTCACCCCCACCTGGTTTAGAAAGAGGGAGGGCATGTCTGAAAGGGGAAATAGGGGAAAATACTCACTCTGGATCCTCAGAAGTTGCTGGGTATTGGGCTGGGCTACACTTTTCTTCCAGTTTCCTTCTGCCTTCCAGGAAGGGTTGCAAAGGTTGCAACTAACCCTCTGCTTTTTCACATTAAATCTCCTAAGGCTGTTGCCCCTCATCCCTGACTATGATTTTACAGTGCCTGTTTTCATGAGTATTAGGCAAATGCAGCGTTAGAGATGCTGTTCCTGGAAGGACTCTGTGTTTCATCCTCTCTGTAAACCCCCTCAGGATGGAGTTTGGGAGTGGAGAGTGGGAAGGGGAGCACATGCACGGTCCTGCCTTTCACAGGCTCCCGTCCAGGAGCTACTCAATTATGTCTCAGTGGAGGTTTCAGCAGCAGATGAATCGCATCATTACTTAATACCTTAGGAGCTGAAATTTTCTGCTGTCAGTTCTCAGACACCCTTCAGCCTGAATGATTGATTCCTCTTTCCTGCAGGAAGGCTGGAGACATGTCTATGATTCCCCTCATCTTGCTATCAGAGGTAGCTGGGAGATTCAGAGTGTACCAAGCGTTAGTAATTTGCCATTCTTTTTTTCTTGCTTTTAAGACACCTGTCCCATTGCGTGATAAGGGAATTTATCTGTAACGCCAGTTCTTCACGTATTCATAGTTCCCATCTGTGGTTGTCCCCGGTTGCTCGTGAATTTTCAAAGATTTCCCTTTGAAGTCCAGGAAGGCTTTTATTTTAAGAACGCTCTGAAGAGCTCAGAAAGCCTGGAGCTTGTGGTCAACATGCATAGAGTTTAAATCTGTGTCATAGATTAGGCTATTAAAACTTGTCCTTTATGCTGTGGTAAGTAGGAAGATTGTATTTTGGTCTTCTGCACACCATTCTCCCTAATGTCAGATGTTAGGGGAGTCATATTTGGATTTTCCCTTTTGCTTTCCTTAGAGGAAAAAAAAGCAAATGAACAACAATAAAAAATAGTTCCCAAAACATGAAGTCAAACAGATTCTTCATCGGTTGTCCTTCAGAAAATTGTGGGAGGAACTTGATGTGTACTGAAACCTCTCAAACCTTTTATGATAGCAGGAGGGGTGCGGAGCCTTCAGCGAAGGCGTTTTTACTCCCACGTCTTCACCAGTCAATGGTGGAGAGGGGAAAAGCAACACGCAGCTATACAGAGTGAATAAACTCCTCTCTCCTAGTTCCTACAGCTCATCCTACTGGATAGACTGCCATTCTGCGCTCCCATAATGTCCAGGAGCCTTTCAGGAAGAATGAGACCTCACATGTTATGTGCACTTAAACACAAAGCAAAAACCAACTGATCCACCCTCCAGATTTTCTTGACAAAGTTTCTTTGTGTATTGTAAAGAAACAAAGGATATAGTTTCATTTTTCTGTATACGCTGCCAATTTTCTTTTTCTATACGTGCTACCTTTAAGGCAGATTTACAAGGAAGACATTTGTGGCATCAGTGTGAGTCAGCAAACATTTCTATTGGTTTACAAGTTCTGACAAAACCTGCTTTTCAGGCACTGCTTTTGATGCACACCAGGGCTCCGGTAGAGTGGATTTCTTTCTGTCTGGGCATCACTGTCATTAGAAGATCCCATCAGGAGAATGAGTTTTGTTTTCTGTTGCTTCAGAACAAAATGCAAAACTGGCTTCTTTAATTCATCCCTGTATACAACGTGATGGTTCATCCTGACCCAGAACGTTTCTTCCATTTTTATTTCTTCAGTTCTGGGCAAGCGTTGTGTCTTTGTAGAGCAAGATTTACATAATCTGGATATTAGGACGGATGTCAATTTTTTCGAATATAACTGCAAAGAATGAGAAAAACAGAGTGTTCTTTCCTCTATTTCAGAGCTAAAAATATTTACCGCATCTTGGGCTTTCTTTTTTTTTTTTTTTATGAAATCAGAATATTTAATCTTTTGGTTAGCAGTGCTCCTGGCATTATTGGAGACTATTTGATCAAATGCACATTTGGTCTAGGTCAGAAAAGAGTTTTGTACCATGTAACAGCTGTTACTTGCCATTCATTCGCTGAATATGGGAGATTGATGTGCTTTATTGGGCCAGCGTGGCTCTCGGCTGCGGCGTCCTTTAAGCTACTTTCCATAGAATTCGATTTAAAATATGCATAACTAGTAAAAGAGCTCTTGGAACAGGGTATGTATTTAAAGCCCTGTAATAATTTATGTTTCTGGTTGGTATGCAAGGCACCTGGCCTGTTTATCATGGCTCCTCATTACTGGCTGCTCCTGTTAGAGACATCCCTATAGCAGTGGATAGGGTGTGCGAGAGTGGAGGGAATAGCTCTGGGAGAGGTGGAAAAGGTTTTAAATTCTATCCTCCGAGTCCCGATTTCTTATGATAAATCTCCTCACAAAGCGCAGCTGCTTTCGTACTGCAGTGTAATTACAGAGGACTTGGTTGTGTACAGGTATTTTTTGTGTACAAAATATTTTGTGTAGGATTCTGAATTTCTGTTAACTAATGTGCTACTAATACAGAAACTGCCTTTTGTCATTAGGAGAAATGGTATGGACCATTAAGGGATTACCTGTCTTTCCTCTGATACCAGTAATGGGATTAGGACAGGCTCTTTTTTCCCCCGTGTTCTCTTTTTCTGTTTGTGTCAAGCCAAACTGGATACGTTTCCCTTTAAAAATCCCTTTGCAATAGAAACGCTCGTGCGTTGCAACAATTGAGAGACAAATACCGCTGCTCTTGCACTTCTGTGACTCGGGAATAAGTCCTAGAGGCCAATATGTAGCATTTCCACTGCTTTAATTGGGGGCAGCAATGGTATTGCTAAGCTTGGTACTGAACGCCAGAGCTCAGGAGGAGATGGGCTGGCCATTGCTTGGCTGTCTGGCTGACTAGCCAGCCCACTCTCACTTCTACTACCCAAACTGGAAAATACTTACCTTTTGGGAAAGTGACAGTTGTGGCCATAATAACATTTTACGCCCCCAGCTTTGATGTGTGCTCAAGCAGCCACGAGTGCAGGTCCAGTGCTTGGGGTGACAGTAACTGCCCTGGGCAAGGCTGCTCTGTGGTACTGATGTTAGTTAATTAAAAGTGCTACTGATATTAGTTAATAGCAGTAGGTAATACACATAGGGTGGATGCAGGGCACAGTGTAGAGTGGCTGTGGAGGTGGCGATGGGCAGAGCAGGAGTGCCATCATGCAGCATTGACCTGTTCACACCGGTGCCTTCTCACTGCCTTGTGAATTTAAAAAAAAAAAAAGAAGAAGAAGAAATAAAAAGAAAAAAGGTAATTGCCCTTGTCACCCCAAGACGTTGTCGTGGTCTTCTCAAGGCAGAGCTGTGCTTTCACTTCCTAAAGGAAGCCCAGGCTCTCGCTGGTGAGGCTGGAGTTGAGGAAGGAGTGTGTGGGTTTGAGAGCTGGAGTTGGCTTACAGTCTTGGTCTTAAAACTTTTTATTTTAGATTTAGAATACTGACCCTTAATAATTAGCCTTCTACGCTTGTTGTCCTTGACCTAATGGAAAGAATAAATTGATAAAGCAAACTGGAAAGCTGACCAGGGCCATGCATGTTAGTCAGACACAGCACTTCTTTCTCTGCTGACTGTAAAAGCGGTGCTTTCCTTTCCCATGGTAGAGCTGGATTTGTAGTAATTGGCACCAAGTTTCTATTGTATGCCTTTTAATTTTTAAGCAATTTGTTTTTACCACAAGTCTCTTTCTGGAGCAACTTGCATGGCAGAGTGGGAGATTTTTTTTTTGTGGAAAGGTATGAGCTGTCATTCCTTTCTACACGCTGTGAGGTATGGAAATATAATTATTGGTGTTTACACAGGAGGAAGTGGAAGCACAGAGCTGGTCTGTGTGAGGCCAGCCAGGAAAGCTGGGGCACGCTTGGATGAGAAACTCCAGTACCCGGTGCCCCTCTCCAACCCTCGGGAATGGCGCAGCATACCTGGCTAGCCTCCTCGGCGAGGAGACTAGGGGGATGCAAAGGCAATTGGGGTAGAGGGTATTTGGTCAAAATTTTTTATTATTAAGGATCAGTGGCATCATTTATTTAATGCATTATTTTGGATGGGCTTGGGTCCCGTTTTCTTTTCGCAAAGCATTACGTGAAAAGTTTACAGAAGTGTGAGATTCCTATGTTGCTGCTTTAAACCAAATTTACCCAAACACAAAGGCATCTTCTCCATTTTAAAAATCAGCATACATAGGGTTTTTCACGTTCGAACAGTTGCTAACTTTAATGCTGAGAAACCTCAGCCTGAAAGGAAACCTTTTTCTAGTCGCCACGTGAGGGAATATAAATAGATCTGTAGATTGAAGGGCCCTTTCATCCCCTGTCTGGAGCAGCCGGGACAGCGCCTGCTTGTGCTGTGGAGCTGGTGGGTTTGCAGATTCCTTGGGAGCTGGGGAAGCCAATTAAGGGAAAAGTAGTTAGTGCTTTAAAGTACAATGCAGTATATACGTTTTCAGATGCCTATTCCCTTTGTCCCCACACCTTTTTTTTTTTTTTAATTGAATGAAGAAGTCCCACACTTTGAACAAAATCATCACCACTCTCCTTTTTTTGTTTTGCCTTTTTTAATGGAAACCGTGACTCATATTTTAATCCCTGTTATTGAGCATCATTAAAATGAAGATTGTTCCCTGGCAGTGTGGTTTTGATTTAAGAACTCTTTATTCTGTGAGTGCTCTCTCCATTGAAGAATGACATATAATAAGTTGGTGAAATTAGAAGTTTTATAAGACGCTGCAATCATAACTTTTCCTTATGTAAATTAAAATATTTTGTGATTTTTAATTTTCTTTGCTTTTACACACACAGACACATCTTGTTTGACAATATATGAAGCACATTACTGGTTTATCTAGAAGGGGAGATGAGAAAAAGAAATTAGACGCCTGAAAAATAGGATTGTCTTTAAAAAGTGTTTAATGCTCACAGCAGACAAGACTTAAGATGAGGAAAATGTTTCTGAAGGACCATGGGGAAGTTGTTTATCCCTTCTGCCTGATGCGTTCTGGTTAAAAGGGGACAGAAGAGCATCAGCGTCTTAAATATATTCAGTAGCCGTGGTGCAGGGGAACACGGGCCAGGAGGAGGAGTGGTGGCTTTGGTCCTTGGTGCCTGTGTCCCGTGCCTTGACCAGGAGTTTATGGTGGGCTGGTCCCAGCTTTGGGCAGGTTTGTGCCCTCTGGCTCAGGAGCCCCTGCTTTTGCTGGGAGAGGAGGACAGTGTGCCACACAGCTTGTTAACACCTGCACACCATATTTTGGCGAATTTGTTCTGGGATTTCTTCTAGGGGGCTCCTTAGGGTGTACGTGTGCTCCTTCCTTTCCTTAAAGGTCCCGTCGCTTGCTGACGGGTATGACTGTGGCCCTAAATTTGTAAATACAGGTGGTGTAAAAAGAAAACAAAACCCATGAACAAAAAAAGGAGAGAAAAGAAAGTGCAAAGAGAGCAGATGCTTGCAACATCCTGTGCATTTAGCTAACACTTTAATTGAAAAGTTTTTTTCCTTACCCTTAAAATAGGCAGCTCTAAGCTGCCTTAGAGCGAGAGCAACTGCTTTAGAAGCTGCACATTCCCAAGTACCATACGCATTACTGGGAAACGAAGGCAGACCATAAAATGCACAGCAGCATAAATCTTTCAAGTTAGTAATTAAAAATACCAAGCAATGTTTTTCTCTTTTTCATGCCCTACCATTTTGTGTGCAACAAGGTTAAGACAGAGAATTTTTCCTTTATTTCTTTTAAAATTGTCTGCGCGGCACTCCTTGACTCACCACGGCTATAAACTCATAAAGGGTAGAGGTTTCATTAGAAACCATCCAATTTAGAAGGGAACTGGGCGGGAGGTAGGAAACAATGCCGAGTGGGATGCCTAAATTGCTCAGGATGTTGTAAATAGGGCTGCTGCCTTTTGATCTTGTGAAGGGTCGTGGAGATGCCGTTGCTTTGACCAAAGGATGTTGGAGGCAAGTGGCAAGAAATATCACCCACCTTCCATCCTGTTTTCCACTGCCATTACTTGGCTTAGGGCTGGTGTTATTAAGGAGGTGTAAGGAAGCAGCTCAGACAAGGCTTCCCTTTAGGGTCTTGTTGCCGCTACAGAATTAGAAAGCCTGTTTGTTTCTGGTCTGTTCAGATGTTTTATGGCAGCCCGTTGTTGCTTACTGGCTGCTTAGGCTGGCTACAGGCTCTCATTAGGTGTAACGTCAGGCTGTTGCTTAGGAAGAAGAGATGAAAGCTCATGCATGCTTGAATGAAACGTTAATACCGGGAGGTTGCCTGTACGTTGTGCAGGGAAGAAAATAATTTGCATAAGGACCCTGTGCAGCTGAAGCAGGGAACTCTGTGTATATGTGTGTCTACATGTACATATTTATGTAGAAATGATAACAAAATGTAATACATACATAGGGGTTTTTTTCATAAATGCTTTCAATTTCCTTTTTTTTTTTTTTTTTTGACAAAGAGTTAGATGGAGGCAATATTTCAAGGATGTAAATTTTGCTGAAGCCTGGGCGTCACCTCTGGCTTTTGGTGAAGAAATTTAGAGGTGAACAAAGAGCACCCTGTCTCAGCATACCGCTGCCTGCCATGCATTGGGGAGGCAGAAGTAAGTGGCTTTTTAATGCCACAGACGTCCGTGGTCATACCCTGCATAGAAACTACAGCTTCCCCACTCTCATAGGCTAGTACTTGCTTCTCCAGCCTCCTGCCCCACCAGGGAGGAGAACTTCAGTTTACACCATCGAGAAATGTAAGGATTTGCAGCCTCCGCTGCCTGATGCGTACCTTGTCCCTTTGCATTACAGCAGTTTGGAAACGCAGCTGACTGACTGCACCGCCTCTGCCGTGCAAAGGCAAACAGGTTTGCTTAAACCAGCTTTGTTCCGCTGGGGGCAAGTGGCTTCTGACAATGCAGTGTTGCGATCGGTCAAAGATGCCTTTAATTTTTCAATGCTCCTGTATCTTACCTTATACAGCACAGTGGGAACACCAGTAGTTGGGAGAATTAGTTTTGTGATGGTGTTTGGATGTCTTTTTTGTGTAAAAGAGGTTTTCTGCATTATTTAGACAACTGGATATGGGGGAATTAGTTTATGAAAAATAATCGCTTCCTGTTGAGATATCATGTCTTTATAGCAAATATAGTAAACTGATTTCTTAAACATTCCTGGTTATTTACAGAAGCAATCTTTTCAAATACCGGTGAGGTCATAAACTAGAAAACCTGATGCTAATCTGCACTAAATGCCAATGGAGTTGGGGACTGAAAATATTTTCAAGCATTTACTAGAAAGGCACATATTGGATGCGAATAATCATGTTCTAATAATCATGTTTTGTGCGAGCTACTGTATTTTAACTCGTCTGGGGTCCATTATGGTGTGGTTCACAAACAAGATGGAACTATGTGGCTAATAATATGAAATGTTTCCTACTTTGATCTAATCAGAAGCCTGTCTTGAGCTGCTGGTTTAGATCTTCATCAGAGGAGAGGAGGATGTCGGAAACAAGTCCTTTAAGTGTTTCTCTCTTGGCAATTAGCCACAGGAGCTCCATTATTACTTTTCGCCTGGATCAAATGAGGTCAATGACATGAGCTTCCTGCATGAGGTCTTTCTCAGAAGTGGCAGCAGACGGTAATTGCGAACATCTCCATCCTGCAGGTCTCCGTCCCAACAGCAGCCACGGGATGCAGTCTAGAACCTCAGAGGGAGGGAGGGGTAGGAAAAGCAGACAAATGGCTTCGGGGCCTCTGAGGGAAACAGCAGTTTGACTGTATTGCTTTGCATTGAGATAAGTATTAATAGCTTTCAGAAGGTTGTGATGATGGTGGTAAAAGAACAAGACTCGCCTAAGTGGGAGGCCTGTCCACTTTAAAACAATGAAAGTACCGACCATCTGAAATTCAACTTACTTTTTACTGCATCATTTTAAGAAAAAGAAAATGGCGTCCATGTTGATTATAAAATGAATGCATTAAAAGCACCTGTGTCTGTGTGCAAATATACAAATAGATGGCTTTTTTCTGCTACCTTACAATGAATTTCCACTACATTAAATCTGTGAATCAAAAGAAAATTATTTGGGGCTGTAACCTTAATTGTGAATTTGCGTGTAGATTATTCACTTGAAGCGTCCTTGGGAGTTCCCTTAGCACCAGGCTGTGTCCTGATGAGGGATCCTGGGCAGATGAATGGGCCAGCGTCATCTTTGGCAAATGTATGTGTTCAGTTTTAATAGTGGCATTATCCATTGACTTTCAGCTCTCTGGAATAAACAGTAGAAATGAGAAAATTGTATATTTGATAATGATCTATTGATGTGGCAGCTTTAACCCTACGACCTATCATGCAGTTTCTGCTATGCAGTATAATTAAGTTGACTCATCAAGTGAGGAAATAGCCCTATCAATAAATAGCTTTTAAAAAATAATATTGAAATATACAAATACTTTATATGATAGCAAACAGTGAATTTCATGAGTATGGTTACAAAGAAATTGGTTTGTTGAGGATTTTTTTTTTTTTTGGTAGAAAATCCTCATTGAACTTCAGTGAGTCCATCTGTCGTGTCCTTCTCTCCCCCAATCCCACCCCCCGATGTTTGAGTGCATTTAATGACAAAAGCGATTTGAGGGTTTTTTCCCTTTAAAAGTTAGAGGTTTTATTTTTAGTTCGGTGGTTCTTTCTGGATCTGGGATGTATTAATCGGAGCTCTGTGCTCACCTGAGCCCCTGGCTGGGAGGGCTCTTCTTTAAATGAAGCTGGAGACAGAAATTTGGATTTGGACTCCAGCATATCCTGTGAATTGGTAGATTCCCATTGGAGGTTCAGCTAGATTTGTTTTATTTGCCTTTATTGCTTCCTTTCCAAAAGGGAGATGCACCCTGCTGCTGTGGTTTCGGAGAGGATCCTGGAGTTTCTTTCTAGTGCGAGACACGTGCCCTGGGATGCAGGAGAAGGGAGCAAGGAAGCAGAAGTGAGCTAGGGCTTAGCTAAGAGAGCTCCTCAGACCTGCACCCACCCACACACCTTGGTACACCCTAACAAGGTATTTCTGGGCGGAGCTGAGGAAAGCAGTGAAATCGGTTTGTGGAAATCCAGTTTCAGCTATTTGCGTGGTGTCTGTGGAGGTTTTTAGAAGTTGTTTGGATCCTGATGCTGTGTGAGAAAATCAGATTTCATTTTGAAATCAATTAGCTGTCATGGTTATAGAGGAAGCTTGAAAAATATCAAGTGTGTGGCTGAACCGAAAGGTTAAAAAAACCCAAAAGCCACATGAGCAGAGCCCAGAATATTTTCAGTCTTTATGAAATATGAAGATACAGTATTAATTTTGGGAACCTTGTGTGTAATTAAGGAATCCTTTGAACAGACGGAACTGGTGTAATAACATAAAATTGAAAAAAGAAAGGCAGAGAAATCCACCAGAAAAGAGGAACGTACAATAAAATCTCAGCGAGGCAATAAAATGGCTTCAGTCTTTCAGTACGCTGATGCTGTTAGCTGAAGATAATCTAACACTTGTTGCTGAGGAGTGTGGTTTTCTGATGAGCTGATTTTAAGAAATGAGGATATGAAATACTTAGAGGATATTGTCTTCTGTCTCTGAAAGGGAAGATACCATCTCTCTCATATAGGCTGGTTGAAATTTTAATTAAACTCGAGCCAAAAAGCATTGCTGACTAGACAAAAGCAAATTCATTTAGAGACTGAAGAGACCGAGGGCGAGGGATTTCTATGTGAGGAAGATAAGGGAACATTATTTAATATGTTTATGCCATGTCCGTAGTTGAAACATTTATATGCCGAAATCTTTCAGTAAAAACTGTGTTTCAATTGGGGTGTACTTGTCAGGGGTGTAGGATGAGAAGGGGTCAGAAGGCAGGGAAGGAACACACTGGATACGGGAAGGCAAATGCTCCCGAAGGGGGGAAGAATAATTGTCTCCCCTCCTGTCATGCCTTATTTTCCTTCAGTTTGACTGGGTTGGCAGACGTGTGCAAGCAAACGCTCTTTAATTTTTGTTTTTGGTAATACCTCCCTTCTCCCCACCCCTGGCTCTCTGTCGTAGGTGGCTCCAACCCTGTGATTTATACTGCATGGCTGCTTGCAATTAGTGCTGCAGGGGGGCCGGGGCCGGCTGCGGGAGGCGCAGTGGCTGGCACTGCCCAGGCACAATGCAGCAAAGGCTGGAGCGTGGGAGCTGTGGGAGCCTCCCTGCCTCTGCAGATAGGCGCTACAGGGATAACTGACAGCGTGCCTGCTCCGGCACAAAGAACGATGTTTAAGCGTGATTGCGATGATGTGTTGAAATAAACTCTGTTATGATTATGCTGCTACATTCTTGGCAGGCTTACCGTAAACCACAGTGTGTTTTTTGGTGTGTACGTGGGTTTGGTTTTTTTTTTCCTTNGTAAGCAGATTAGTTAATGCCTGCCTTTCATGAGCAGAGGCTTTCATCCTTAATGCTGGGGTTAAACTGCATTCAAGCTGTCTATAGCTTGTGAAGGTCACACTACCATTTTGATTTCCTCACCCTGCCTTACGAGCTCCTGCAGGAGTGGGAAGGGGAGGGCGACGCAGCCCTCCTGACCCAGCTCCCCCCGCCCCCGGCTCTGTTTGAGGGATGTTCTTCTACCATGAGTGGCCTTTTGGAAGAAGGATGGTATTTTTCTCAAAACCGCCCCCCAGCCCCTTCGTTGTGCCTGCGTGCATGTTATTATATACTCAGCTCTGAAGGCAGCAATTTGGAAGTAGGACATGCATTTCTCTCTCCACTTAAGATGTTGTGGCTTGACTTCACCGGGCAGCCAACTCCTGTCTGGCACGCCTGGGTGAAATGGGTTGCCCTGAGATAGCCTCCTGCTCTGAGGTTTTGCTCTCAGGAAGACACTGCTACCTTGAACCTTTCAAGTATTTAAACATGCTAAGCCTGGCGTAGGCTACCTTTCCTCTTCCCTCCCCTGTCACAGCATCGCTGCTGTCTCACCCACTGGCTGCCTGAGCATCCACCATCTGGTCCCAAAACCCAAATTAGAGCAGTGCGTTGCTTTAATTATTTTCTACTTGTGTGGTCAGGAGGTTATTTGGTCTGGTGAGTTCTTTTTCAGGCCCTTTCTCATTAGTACCACCTTGCGCACATCCTGCGCGAGTACAGGAATGGTTAAGTTATCCACTTGTGTGGCCGGCTCTTGATGTGACACAGTGGCCAGTATTTACAATTACAAGAGGAAGCTGTTATATGTGGATTATCCTGTATTTTTCTCCAGTGATGGTAATTACCTACATAAATTTCAACTTAATCCTAGGACTGAAGTCTCGCTGAAAATATACACATAAAAATTCCATTATCCAGAAGTAAATTTGGGTCATTTAAGTTTATAAATAGTATTTATTAAAGAGCCTCTTTTCTCCTTTGGAGGAATCCTGCAGAAGTCTTTGGCTGCAAAACCCCGTGGGCTTAAGAAAAGGTGCAAGACTTGACGAGAGAAGGGAGCAAAAGCTTCAAATAAGAAAAATAGTTTTGTCAGCTTGTGGGACGAAGGATCATTTTTCACTTGAACAGACAAAGCAAACACTTGTAGCTGAAACATTAAAGCTGGAAATGCCTCTGCAAGACATTCTGCATGACTTGTAAGTTTTTTATGCATCCTTCCTGGAGACTGGTGATAAAGGCAACACAGCAGACAATTGCAGGCAGGCGAACTCCCGCTCCTCCAAATCTAAACAGATAAACGTCGGCTTCAAAAATACCATCGTTGTCTAATTACCAATACGTGTTCTACTGCAGCAGCTCAGTATGGCACAAAAGTGTGGGCAGGACAGGGTTTTGTTTCAGACTGGTTTCCATTGGCCTTCTCGATTTCAGAAAAACAAACCCTAAGGGGATATAGCCGGAGGGGGACAGAGTGGTAATTAGGAGCACTGTACTCGGAATTTGGGTTGGACTTTTGAAGCTGTGTCTGCCTCCAGCTGCCGCCACAGCGGTGGCAGTTCCTTCTTCATTGCTTTGGAGCTGCAGCAGAAGCAAACGCCTACCAGGGACCTTCTCAAGTGCCTACGAGGGCATTTGTGATGGGGATCAAGAAAGGACTTGTTGCAGCTTGAGAGCAAGAATAGCCGCTCACGTTGGCACAGGATTAAGATGACAGGCCTCCAAGTCACTGTGGGGCTTCTGACTGTCAGTGCTGAGACAGTACATTCAGCAACAGCCCTTTCAAAAGGAATAAATCATCCAAATATATCTGCGAGAGGTCGGTATCATCAAATTGCAATTTGAAACGGTGGAGATTTCTTTTATCTCTCAGGAAGCTAAATAGCTCAAATTCCTAGGCCTTCTTTAATGAAGAGACCTTAAATTTTTATATTTATTTCCATTTTTTATTTAATAGCAGAGTTCTCAAGTATGCTGTTCGTATGCTCAAATTATTCAGAAATGTGAAAGGAGGAAAAAAAAAAAGTAAAAAGAATGCTAAACCTTTGCATGAAAAAAAGGGAAGAACTCTATGTCGTCAGGATGTTGCTGAGCCCTTAGACATTTTGTCGTTGGCTGGTGGGACATGGAGGAAATTCAGACTTCTGCATTTGAGTTAGGCAGCCCAGGCTGTGCAGCATGCTAATACAGAGCCACTTCTGCAAGAACCGCGTGAATGGTGTAACATGCTGTGTTACCAGGAAACTCCAAAACGTGTTCCTGGTAAATTAACAGCGAGGTTTAGTGTAGGCTTCAGCATGTGTTTGAGGGAAAAAAATCCACCCAACAAAAAGCGTTTGTGGTTTCTGAGTTCCCTCGCACCGCCTCTTCAGATCCATGTGATGTGAAACAGGTTTTAGTGAATTAATCTTCTTTCTGTCCATGTGTGCGCGGGGGGAAGTACGAGTACGGAGGTTGGATGTCATGGGTTTGTGAATAACAGTTATTTCCCACAGAATAATTCAGGTGTGGTTTTGGATAAAAAGGGGTTATCATGGCATTTCTTGAGTTGGTATAGGTCACGTATTTATGCATGCTCATGTTATTAGGGGCCCTACTCTGGTTTTTGGGGCTTTTTTTGTTTGTGTGTTTTGGTTTTTTGTTTGGTTGGGTGTTTCTAACATTGTATCTTGAATGAGTGCTTCCGGTTTCAAAATTTTTCACTGAATTCAGCAGAAGTCACCTCTAGCCATTTATTTCCCGTCAAAGCTGTGTTATAATCGACAATTCTTTCTCCAGTTTTCTCCTGCCAGCTTAGTTTTTAACTTTTCATTTTTTTTTCTTTGCAAGAGGCTACAAAATATTTAAGTTACTTAGAAGAAGCATAGGCCAAGTCTAAAAGTACCGAGACGTCTCAGCTTGATACAGCACTTTTCAGAGGACTTCTACAACTTGTTAATGTCTTTGTGTGTAGGCTCTGGCTCTCTGACTTCAATAGTTGGTGTAAGTGCACACTGGCTGAAAGGAAAACTATTTGGAAATAATACAATTGAATATTTCAGAAATGTCCTTATGTACGGTGCTAGATAAAATATTGTTAAATGGAAAGATTTTATATCCTCAGTACCTCTTTAAAAATTAATGTATTTGGTGTATTTAACAATAGAAATCCTCTGTGTAACTTTGTCTGAACCTGTCAGATGTCTTCACTTTTAAGCTATTTTCAAAGAAAATTATGAAAACAACAAGAATTATCTCATAGTATTATACCAGAAGACATTTATTATTTCTTGTAATGTTGCTGGTTTCTTCTCACGTATCTTTACAGATGGACTAAAAATATTTTTTTGCCTTTTCAGCAGTTCTGTCCCATTAATGTAGTATCAAACAGTTGATCTGCAGGTATAACCTCCAATGTAAACTCTTAGATTTCAAAAGTAAAAATCTTTGCTTTTCTTAAACCTTAATTTTGATGTCTAATTTACCCTGAGCCAGCTCTTAAAAATCTCTTAACAACTGTAGTTTAAGTTTATATTTGAGAAGTTGGGCATTTGGACAAAGTAATTAAAGATTTTTAATTTCTTTTTTTTAAACTGGAGAAGATTTATTCTTTGATACCCAGGAGTTGAGTGTACTAGCCCTGTGGTACCGTGGTCTGAAGTCTTGAATGACCTGCTCAGTGTGTAGAACAGAGCCCTGAAAATACAAATTTTATAAGGGGAATGTTGGCACAACGCAAACTTTATTAATACTTGTGGTCAATCTGCTGTAGTGTTTAAAATCCCTAGTTTCCATGTTACTTTGTAAATACAGCTTTGCTTTGTTTGCTTGAAGATTGACCCTTTGTGACTTTCGGATTTGTGCATGCTTCTACTTTTACTGGGGCTTTTTTCTTTGAAGGAAAACATGGGGTGCATTGACTGAGAGTTGAGATAAGAAATACTGGTTTTGCCTACATTGTTTTGATTGTCTAAAGAGAACTCAGATATTTAGTAAGACAGCCCTAAAAGAGCTTTTTTTGGAGCATCTTCAATAAGTAGAGCGTTTGCAAATCAGTTTTGGCAGGAGACTAGACACTGAAACACCTGACACTTCAGTTCATCTCTGTTGAGAAAACATTACATATTTTGAAAGGTAAAATGTTTCATTAAGATGCTGTGTTCTGGTTATAAATACTGTCTGCGAGGCAGGTTGGGAGGTGGTTTGGCTGTGGCAGGCTCCCCTGAAAGGCTGCCTGTACTTCTGGCAGCTCCTACGTCGCAAGGTGTGGAGGCATCACTTGGCAAATTCGCTTGAGAAGGAGAGTTTAACAAGGGCTCATTCCCAGGGCAGTCGATGTGATGTCTTTCGCTCTTTATTAGACATGATTGAATTAAAATGTCTATTTCTCTGTTATGAGGACACAAGAAAATTGAGTATTTGGTGGTACTGATCGCAGTTGATGGCAAAATGTTGGGGATCCTGTTGTCTTTGCTCTCCCTCGAATATGGTGCTTTCTGTTCTCCTGGAGGATGCCTTCGGTGTAAGGTCAAGCCTACATCTTATCTTTAAGTCCTCCTTCCCTTCAGGGTATCATCAGGCATTCAGCTTACAAATCCTCTAAATCTTCTGAGGTGTTTTCCTATGAGTGTTTTAAAAAGTTTNTTGCAACATACATACTGAAGAGGGCAAGTCATGCAAGAACTCTCTCCAGCCGGTTGCCAAAAAAAACTTTTTGCCAGAGCATTAGGTAATATCTGCTGTTAGACACATCGTCAGCGTTTCCTATCTTTTTGCTTTTTTTTATTTTGCCTTCTTACTTATCCAAGCAATTTATGCCTAGTAATCCTTACTGTAGAAGCCCACATGACTTTCGGTAGAGTTTTTACATCCTTGAAGCAATCCCTGCACCGATTCTCATGTTAGTAACAGAATGACTCTCCTTGTAGGTATATTCTGACTACGAAATGATTTGGCTTCTTTCTTCTGTCCCTCTCTCTACCACCGCAGCAACTGCACCTGCCAGTGTTGCTTCTCTTCTGTCTTTATTGTGGCTTGGAGATTCAGCACTTTGTGTCCAGTTGCATTAACAGATCTTCTTCAGGATGTTCGGTTTTATGTTAGAGGTCCAGGCTTTTATGGGCTAATAAGTGGTTGTGTTAACTGCCCTGATCAGAGGTGGTGACGGCCTGTAGGAAGAGGCAGGCAGGGGATGGTGCTTTCCTCACCCACTAGGTCAAACCCCTGAGGCTGAAACCCTGGAGCTTCATTCATCAAAGTGCGGGATGATGCTGAAGAGCCATGGCCTTGGCGTTAGTACCCAGTTCGTACAGCTTAGTCTCACTCAAGTGTGTTTTATTTTAGACAAACTGCAATGCTGCTCCATTTTGCTGTCCTTCCCTAAGGAACCCTGACATGAAGCTTGTGTTTGCAGGGCAGGTGGTTTGTGCCCCTCCTTCATCCACCCTGAATTTTTAGAGGAAAACAGCAGAGTTTTACCTTTCCAAGCCCTGCTAATAGTGCTGGCCACCATCCTCTTGGCTTGCACCTCACATGAGTGTGTGCACCCTGTATCTACCCAGTTCTGTGCGCATGAACCATCGTCCTCGGGTGAATGTCTAAGATCACAGTCTTCTCCTCCTCCAGATGTCCTCGGGGCCTTCCTTCAGTTGGCCGTCCTACATTGTTTGCTATCATGATTGCAACTAGTAATATACCATATTTATAATTTTACATAGGTCTCACATATGAATATATGGTGATATGAGGTTCAAGTCATTGTTTGCATCTTGGGGGCAGTTTTAAGGAAATGTGTAACGTTGACAGAAATTAGGAATCTGAAAATAACATTTGTTTCATACTTTCTGTTCAGTTCACTTCAGTGTCAGGGTGTTACCTGGTCAGGCCCAGCTGTCATGAAATACCTTCTCAGCAGTCAGGTAGTGAAACAGTTCCTGTGTTGCGAAAGTAAAACTACTGTTTGGTCGCTGCATTGCCCGGTAGAGCACTGGATAGACAGAGAGAGAATGATAGACAGGATAATCTCTACAGTTGTTTAAATGTTATGTGCTTTAATATAGAGGGAGATAACAGANTTTACGTAATCTCTGTGAGAGAGGCTTCCGCTAAGCTGACACACCTTGTATTTGATTAAACCTTTGCTTCGTGCTTGAAGGACAGCTTGGCTAGCCTCACAAATCCACTGGGATCCCCTGCTTGAGATACAACAGTCAACTAGAGTGATTCCCACCCCCCCCACCCCCCCC
>VZSF01000873.1:1130041-1367352 GCA_013398295.1 Chionis minor
TAATAAGTGGTTGTGTTAACTGCCCTGATCAGAGGTGGTGACGGCCTGTAGGAAGAGGCAGGCAGGGGATGGTGCTTTCCTCACCCACTAGGTCAAACCCCTGAGGCTGAAACCCTGGAGCTTCATTCATCAAAGTGCGGGATGATGCTGAAGAGCCATGGCCTTGGCGTTAGTACCCAGTTCGTACAGCTTAGTCTCACTCAAGTGTGTTTTATTTTAGACAAACTGCAATGCTGCTCCATTTTGCTGTCCTTCCCTAAGGAACCCTGACATGAAGCTTGTGTTTGCAGGGCAGGTGGTTTGTGCCCCTCCTTCATCCACCCTGAATTTTTAGAGGAAAACAGCAGAGTTTTACCTTTCCAAGCCCTGCTAATAGTGCTGGCCACCATCCTCTTGGCTTGCACCTCACATGAGTGTGTGCACCCTGTATCTACCCAGTTCTGTGCGCATGAACCATCGTCCTCGGGTGAATGTCTAAGATCACAGTCTTCTCCTCCTCCAGATGTCCTCGGGGCCTTCCTTCAGTTGGCCGTCCTACATTGTTTGCTATCATGATTGCAACTAGTAATATACCATATTTATAATTTTACATAGGTCTCACATATGAATATATGGTGATATGAGGTTCAAGTCATTGTTTGCATCTTGGGGGCAGTTTTAAGGAAATGTGTAACGTTGACAGAAATTAGGAATCTGAAAATAACATTTGTTTCATACTTTCTGTTCAGTTCACTTCAGTGTCAGGGTGTTACCTGGTCAGGCCCAGCTGTCATGAAATACCTTCTCAGCAGTCAGGTAGTGAAACAGTTCCTGTGTTGCGAAAGTAAAACTACTGTTTGGTCGCTGCATTGCCCGGTAGAGCACTGGATAGACAGAGAGAGAATGATAGACAGGATAATCTCTACAGTTGTTTAAATGTTATGTGCTTTAATATAGAGGGAGATAACAGAAATACTTTAAAAACAAACCTGTCTGCTTTTGTGTGTTGATTTCATAATTAATCTTGGTAGTGATACCCTTTAATTCTTATTAGAAGTGATTTTTGGCCTTATCCATAAAATTACCTTTTGGAGACAGTTTAACACGCAGTTAGAAGGAATTTACTCACCACTGCATCATTTTTAAATGGTGTGTTAAAATTTTGATTCTCATGGCAAAGAACTCTGCTTTTTTTTTTGTATCCAGACTTGAGAGAAGTTTGTAGTTAAAATCTGGGTAACTGTTAGATAATTGATACTGTAATTCCTGCTCTGCTGTTGGTGAAAATGTTGATAGCAGGCTGCAGTTGTTATTTTTTCACATAATGTGAAAATGTGCCTGTTGAGCAGATAACTGTATGTATATACAGGCATCTGTAGAGAGATGTTTTAACGCATACATGCACATGATGCTTCTTTGTTGGGTTTTTTCCAAGAGTTACGTGGTTGTGCAACCCATATCCAGCCTGCTGAGTTTCTTCCTTTTGCCATGGGTCAGATGGAGGAAGGCTGCCCACTCTGCATACTCCGGCTCTGGATTTTCCTACATGCTGCATTCCCTGTGCAATTGCAGGTTATGAAAGCCAAGGCCTTGAGAAAAACACTGTCGCCTTTCTGGCGGTTTAGTACCAGGGAACTGACCTAGAAAACATCTGTCTGCTGCTGGAGAAAAAATGAGTAGAGGCAGAGTCGAGGTGCTCTATGAGTTGCTTGGAGTTTCATGCTCGTCGTTGTGCAGGGACCAAAGGGACGGACTATAAATGGTGTGAAAAGGTGCAAATACTGCGATGCAGGATTTGGGATGTGATTTCCCAGTTGACGTAAGCTAGCCTGAGATCTGCTTCTCCCCTCCTTGCTGGCAGCTTGTCCCTCCTTCCTGTTTTATAGTCAGCATTTGGCTACAAATAAATTTGGGAATAATTTAGCGGAGAGCAGGAGTGCCCCTGTCAGCAACAGCCTGCTTTTAGATCAGCTTAAGCCAAGCATGAAACCATCCCCATAAGTTTTATCATCACTGGACGCTTTCCTTCCAAAAGTATTTATGTAAATGAATGAATTAATGGTAAAAAAACCCAGCTATAAGCAACAACTGAAAACAAGTGGAATTTAAATATGCTTATTTCTGGAAGGCTGTTGGGTGTTTTGTTTTGTTTGTCAGTGGGGGGAGGCTAGTTTGAATTGATAGAGAGGAGTTGGGAAAAGCTAAGGACACCTGTCTTTAGCCGTGCCATGGGGGAGCCATCTCTGGAGCCAAATTCCAAGGGGAAAAAATACCACCACCACCACAAAAAATTTTAGCATGACACAGGACTGTGTGCTGCTTATATTAAATAGACACCTTTCCGTTATGATCTTGCTTCACTCTAGTAAAATACTTCTCTTCTTTCATTTAAGTGGCATAAGCACTGATTTGAATGTTTGTATCTTTTGAAAGGTGTAGGGGAGTTTTATTTTGAGGCAATATATAAAAAAAATTACAACGTTGTGAAAGTTACGTTAAAGTATATTACTTGAATGGGCTGGAAAAATGATGCAAGTAGGGCAGTCTTGATACTCTGGCCATTACTCCTGTTAAGGGTGAGCATGCTTTTGTATATGTAGGAAGACTGTATTCAGATTTGCATCTCCTCAGCCCACCTGTTCAGATTGGAACATGCCTGGGGAGCGGAAGCCTTCCTCTGGAAATGTCTGGCTTGCGCGGCAGAGACGAGGCTGCTGTGCAGAGGATGCTCTCGCGCTGTGCCTGCAAGGGCAGAGCTGGGGATTTTCTCAGGATCAAGCCCAGCGGGCGAGTGAAGTGAGGAGGCGAGAAATCTCCCGTGTGTGTTCAGGGCTCGAAGCGCGAAGCCTCAGCGACAGGCGAGTGCTGAGATTTGAATGGAGGGATAAAGTGGGGGCTGGCGCAGTGCGAGGAGCGAGCGTGTGGTCTGCACGCTCCTGAAGCAGACGACTGCTAAGTTAGCAGGCAGTCCCCTTGTACACTAGAGACGTTTCAGAGCTAAATTTTTCCCTTTAGTCTTCATTATGTGAGCATGTAATGCAAACAGTGTATTAATATGCTGCATCCTGGCGCCTCTTAAAGTAATCCATGAGTATTTGGGAATTGATATGGGCTCAGTGAGAGGACCTAATTGGGCTAACGTAAATGTGACCCAAAGAACAAGGCTGGTGGGTTGAGGAAGTGCCTTAAAGATGGCTTATTGGTATTAAGATTGCAGCCAAGTGAGTGTTTTTTACTGACACACTTCAATAACGTGATGTTCATGTTATCTAGAGGTCCAGACCACAGAGGTTGCAAGAGCTATAGGGTTTTTTATGTCTGACCTCCGAGATGGGTAGAGATCTCTTGTTTTTATATTTCACTGATAGCATTGCTGGCAGACAAAGTAAGGGT
The DNA here is from genome assembly GCA_013398295.1 of Chionis minor. Taxonomy (NCBI): domain Eukaryota; kingdom Metazoa; phylum Chordata; class Aves; order Charadriiformes; family Chionidae; genus Chionis; species Chionis minor. The sequence continues at coordinate 1,133,414 of VZSF01000873.1, forward strand.
GTGTTTTGGTTTTTTTTTTTTTTCTTCTTGTACTGGTCTTGCAAGTGACGTTTCATCCGACCCTTTAAACGGTGGCATTTTAGAGTTAAACTTTAAGCTGTGTCGTTTGTTTGTCCCTCCAATATTGAGCAGATGTTTCTAAGAGTTAATGTCGCTTCTCAGTTATCTTTGACAGAAGCGGAGCCTGCTCAACATCAGAGGGTTTAGACTAATGCACATTGATCTTGGCAGGGAGAACACAGGCTCCTTGAGCTCACTAGGCAGTACAGGCCTGCAAATTGTTGTATTAACAAGCCAATTAATTAATAAGTAGGAAATTGATGTAACCCCTGAGGCAGTATATACTGATACCATATTCTTATGTTTTTAAAAATAGATGTTGCTTTAATATATAACATGAAGGACACTCCATGCTGTTAAGGTCCACGTGAGGAAAAGCTTTTCACCTTTCTTTTCAGAAACCAAACTCCTTCTAAACATTGTCCTTGCCAAAAATTGGTCTCCCTTGTGATTTCCTCCTCTCCCAGCTGTGCATATTTTTCCAAGGAAGCAGTGGAAGAGATAAGACCGTTTACCTGCTAAGTGGAGTAGCGTAATGGGCCATTTCTCTGTGGCTTAACTACTTACTGCTGTTTAATAAGCTTTTGTGGGTTTAATTTTGCTGCGTTACAGATGCAGCACAGGCACTTACCAGAGGTGTCCAGGTCTGCTGGGAGCAGTGAGTGGGTTTAGGTTGGTCACCATTTGGGAAGCTGAGTCGCTCCTATGTCACAGCTGGGACAGGAAGAGAAGGTTCTCTTCTGGCTTGAGGCGTAGTAATATCTGGACAGGAGAGAGTGAAATACCAGATTTGGTGTTGTGTTCATTTTTGTTTCTCATCGGTGTCTTTGTGCACCCCAGGAATGCGTTGGATTGGTCTAATCTGCTTTTCATTCAGTGGCTCAAAGCTCCTCTTTGTAACTTGTTTTTTTGATGGGCACTGTGCATCTGTAGGAAGTAAAGCTCAAGTCGTGATACACTTTGAATTAAGAATATTTCTCTGTAAATGGCTTATATCCCTCAAGAAAATTTGACCCTCAGTGGTAAGCAAGCAAATATAAATCTCATGTGCTTGAGAAATAAATCACCTGAGTATATAAACTAAGTTCCTTTCTACAGTCTTGGTAACTTGGTTTTTAAAGTTATTTGAAGTCGTGACATTAGCCTTTAAACTGCAGGGAGTTTTATATACCTGTCCAAAGGAAATTAAGTTTTGTTTGTAGTTGGCTGACTTTTTCAGTATTTTAATTGACTATCCCAGAATTTTGTAGTCCCAAGTTAGTAAATTACTTTTCTAAGGAATAACTGGTGTGTAATTTTTTTAAGTGAAAGAGTGAGGTTCAGATGATTGCTTTCATAATTTTTCTCGTTGAAACTGAACCAAAGCGATAGGGCAGGAGGAGAGGAGTGAGAGCACCGGCGTGCTGCAACTGCGGCTCTGCCGTTGCCTCGCCATCCACCAGTGGTTGCAAGATGGGTTTGGGGTTGTTTCTTTTTTTTTTTTTTTTTTTTTTTTCCCCTCCCCTTTCTTTTCTTCCCCAGGAAGGTTTAACGTGGAAGCCCACGCTCTTGGCACATGCAGCTCACTCTAGGCTGACTGCCTTCAAAGCATTGCAGAAATGCCACGTTCAAAAAGAGTTTTTTTTTTTCCATCGGGAGGATATCGCTTGCCACGCTTCCTCCCTTTCTTGCTGGTGGTAGTAAATCGCAAACTATAAATCAAAGGCAGGTTTTGATGCAAGGAAGTGCCCAGGACTTGTGAGGGTCTTTGGTGTCGCCCCGAGGCGAGGTGGACGGCATCGAACCATCCTGCCTCCAGCCCAGGGTCTGCTGCTTCCCGCTTGTGCCAGCTCAGTTATTTCTTGGGCTGCTCTGTGAAACAGAGCATTGCATTGGCCTGGGTTAAAAATAAGGATGCCAAAAAAACCCCATGGAGCAAGAAGCAGGCACAGTGGTCGTTGGGATGTGAGGAGGAGGGAAAAAACCCAAACCCTGACCTGCTCCGGGCTAGCTGCAATGCCATCGCTGGCTGAAGGTGGGCTGGGGTTTCCCCATCTCCCTTCCCAGGTTGTGTCTGGAGCAGCGAGGCAGGGAAGAGCCACCCTAAAAAACCTGGGATTTGAGACTAAAAGTCAGCAGCATGCGTTGAACCACAGCCGAAAGACCTACGAGGCGGCTTTAAGAATTAATTTTGGAGCTGGCCTGGATGAAGAAGGAGCAGAATTTCTTATTCTGCTGAAATGATAGGGGAGCCACCTTACAGTTAACACCAGTGATAAATGTCAGACTGGTTTGTATTAAAAATGCTTTAATCTGATTTGGCCCCATTAATTTTTAAACTAGCAGAGGAGGTCATTAAATCACAAGTCCCTTTTTTGTTATAAATGCTTGCACCTCTGTGTTCCCTCTGCTTCCCCAGATTCTGCTTCTAATTAGAACGGCGATGTGGTTCATGGCTTGTCAAGCAGATTAATGTGCTTTTGAAATCTGGTTTGGGATTTTTTTCTTTCCCTTTTTTTCTTTTGTGTTTTTTTTTCCCCTTCCACTATAGCCGCTTGCTTGTCTTCCTGGGTTTTTTGGGGGGATGTTGTTGCTACACCTGTATACAGAGCATATGAAAAGGATTTGGCTCCTACTGTGCAGGCTTGGGTGAAGCATTACAGAGCCAGGGGGAGGAGGGGAGAGCAGCTTGAAAGCGATCTCCTGCTCTTCACGAAATGACACAGTCATTCCCCTTTTCCCTTGCTTTTGAGTGACATGCGTGCTTTTTCTGATGGTGTGGATGCGATGGGGTGGGGTTTTTTTGGAGATCGTAAAACCTGCAACTGCCCCCCCTGATTTTGTTCTCCCCTGGATGGGACTGTGCCCGTGCTTTCTCCTGGCTAAATCCGAACGTGTCAGGTCTCGTGTCAGTGGCACGTAACTTTTGCGGGACCAGGGGCTGACCTGGCACCTTGCCAGGAGCCCAAGGGACATACTTAGTTTGCATATAAATTTACATCAGAGTTTAATTGGAGATAAATGCGCATGTTTTTTATTTATAGAGTCCTGCAAGTGTGCACAGAGATTTACTTTAAAAAAAAAAAGCAACCACACCACACCAAACCCATGCGCCTTAGAGTTGTGCCAGGATTAAGGTTATACACGGGGCTCAGACCCCATCAAATCCACAAGTCCCTGACAGCCAGTGGCCCCTTTGGCCTGGGGCTTGGCATTCCCTGCCAGCCTGCAGCCCCATCCATGGAGTCTGCCTTCATCTGTCCCTGCTCTCCCCGAAAAGGAGCAGAGGGACCGTCTGCCATAAAGCACGGTTGTTTCGGAGCGGCTTTGGAGCTCACCCTGCTCTTCTTCTTATCTGCAGGCAGCCTGTGCTGTTGCTGTATTCCTTGATTGTGGAGTTACAAGCTGTAGCCCAGAGACCAAATAAGTGTCTTCCTTCCTTTCTTACGTGATATACAGCCCCAGTAGGCTCAATGGGCAGCTTGCTGGAAGATAAAATTAATTTTTGAGTAATGCACATTGGAAGGAATAATCTGAACGAGACATGCACGTTACTGGGTTATAAATTAACTGTAACTACTGAGGAAAAAAGATACGGGCATCACCCAGCCTGGCTCTCGCAGACCTTTTCATGTTCTGTTGCAGCGTGCATTGATAGTCAAACAGAAATAAAATAAAATGCCACAGAACAGAACAAAATATAATTATGAAACTTCTCCGTTGTTCTTACAAAATTTGGTGGTCTGACGTCAGCTTTAAAAATGTTTAATTTTGCTCATCTCAAAATACCAACAGAATAAAAAGCCGGCCAGAAATGAATCATGAAATGAACAGAGCGCTAGAAAATATGTTGTTGTTGTTTTGTTTTTTGTTTATTTTTTTAAAAGTAGTTGAAGGGGTGGAATTGAAGAGATTGAGATGAAAAGGTAAAATGCTTCCATGATGTAAGCAGGTGGGTTTAATGATGGAATGCATAAGCCACTTACGTATGCATAGAAATTAAATGGCAGAAGTGCGCAACATAATAAGCTGTACAGAAGGAGTAAATGGAGCGCTGCTGTATTTAACCTTGCTGTACAATAGGTCGTCCTGCTTCTCTTGCGGCTCCAGCAAGACTTCTGACACGATCCTTTAACAAGGGCAGGGGCAAATGCAACACAAGGAGGCATTGAAGTCAAACTAAAAGGCAATGTTTGAAGTGGTTAAAGGTAATTTTATTTTCACGCTGAATAATTAAACTGGGAACTGATTGCCTTCTGTGCAGGAACATCCGTGGCTCTTTATAAATCAGGCTTCATCCCCTGCAACGCACCATTCATTAAAACAGACAAACAAAAGCTCAAAGTGCATATTAAGCCTTTTTTTCTTGATCAGGTTCTTTTTTTTTATTTTTTATTTTATTTTTTTAGCTCTGTTTTTGGATTTTGGGCCATCTAAAATGGCTGTGGTAACTCCATGATCTTGTGCTCTAAACTGTTAATGGGTAGCAGAAGCTCTCACAGAGAAATTTAGTATGGCTGAGAGTGTGCAGTGGAAAGGAAGATGATAAAAATGTTCCAAATCTGAAAATACACGTCTACTTAATGCTTAAATACATAGATGCAAATCTGAAGAATACAAAGATTTTTTTGACGGTGAAAAGCGCTTTTAAATATTTTTAAAATTTTTATGTTTATGCATTTATCAAGGAAATTACCTTAAATCTTCATCAGATCTCTGTTAAACACGTTAACTCTCAGACAATCCATATATGCGTCTGTAACAAGTACATGCAAATCAGTAATAATATCGACTCTTAGGTTAAACAGAATTTAATTTGCTGGATCAGAGGTAAAAGGAGAGAACAAAGCCACAGTGCAAGAAATGATTTAGGCTGTTGATCTTGCAGCTCCTTTCAGGTTTCTGATGCTGGGCGGATGCGCCTGTGTGGGTTAGAGCAACCTATAATGTCAAATAGCCCGATGAATGGTAGAAACTGCAGAAATCTAATGAGCAAAAACTGAACAAAGCTGTGCCCTTAGGAGAATTTTAAAAAGTACAATAAAAGTTCCAGCAGCGGCTTTATGAAATGTTTCTCTCTGTTATCATGGCCAGTTTGACTCACTTTTGACTACAGATACCTCCCTCCCTTGCAGTGTAAATTTTTTTTTTTTTTTTAAAATCTGTGAAGTACTTCCTCCCCCATTTTTCTGTGGGGCTTTAGGGAGGCAGGAAAATTTGTCCTTTCTAAAGCCACCTCTCTGCATAACCCCAGTTAGCAGCACACGTCTTGGGTCTCCATTGTGTAGGTGACTGAGGTGCTGAGGAGGTGCACAGGAGGTCCCAGTGTGTTGGTGGGCTGTAAACTGGTTGTGCTTGCCCAAAGCTGAAGTGGAGACCGTGCTGTCCCGCTCCGTACTGGGGAGGGCCTGGCATGTTATGGTGTGACAAACGTAGCTGCAACCCTACTTGCTGCTGCCTGCCTGAGAGTAATGCCGATCTGTTCTCCTCTCTGGGGCCCAGTGAAACACAAACCTGGTTCTTCTGAGGTGGCTCCAGTAAGCCACTGCATGTGTGCCCAGCCTAGACCAGGGGACCGCGGCAGCTTTTGAATCGGTGATTCATGAGCTTCTGGCACCTGCGTGGCACCATGTGATTTAGGAGGGCATGTGTGGCTGTCTTCCCTGCCCCCCCCAGCCTGCCTCCCAATTTCTGGTAGGGGTTGCGTCTCTCACATCTGAATGTAGGTGCTCCCTCATCTGATGGGAGCCTGTGTGGTGGGTGGGAGTGTGTGTCCCCATCACAGCACAGGTGAGGGCTGGCAAGACCCTTGGGAAAGAGGATGAGATACCTGCTGTCTGTCATCTCCCTGTGCTTGAGGGACTCCTGGTGTCCTCTGCCTTTGGGAGAGGGAGGGCCAAACAAATTCTTCTAGCAAGCAAAGTCTCTGTGTCTCAATGGATGTCTTCTATAGGCACTCTGGTATGTGTGGGATGACTGCCTGCCATTAGTTTATTTGAATTACAATAGAATTGAATATCGTTAAACTTTTTTTTTTATTATTATTGATTTAAGGTCCCAAATAATCAAAATGCATCTTCCAGGATGCATTATGTTTTTTGATTTTCAAAGGTGCTCCTCCTTTGGCCTGCGCAGTGCTGTGGTTTGGCACTGCAAGATGCCCCTGTGCTGTCAGGGCTGGTTTTGTTCTGCTCCGTGAAGTATTGACATTCGTGGTGCTGGCTTTTGCTGGTGTTAGCACGCATAGAAAAAATGGCTGATTAAAGGTTTGCCACATGTTGCTCATCTGCGTGAGTTTTCTTTGTTCTGTGACTTTGGGCAATCCTGTGTATCTGGCAGTATTTTGGTTTGTGAGAACAGGGTCGGTCTGTCTGTCTTGATTCTCTTGGAAATGTGTGTGGTTTCTTTAATGTCGTAATTTTATTGAACAATTTTAAATGCAGTTCATACGTGTATATTATATGTGTATACTTGTTAAAAAGAAAAAAAAAAGTAGTAATTCTTTCCAGAAGGGGAAAGAAATAGGAAGAAACACATTCAAACTGAAATACTATTTTCCCGAGGGATCTCCATAGCTGTTGAAGTAATTCTTTGTGTTTTCCCTCTGTGTAACATGCATGCCTTCTTTCTTTTAACTCCAAAATGTAAATTACTGCCATTATGTTCTGTATTCCTTAGGATTCTTGAAACATTTGTCTCAACTTAAATGCTAAGTGCCCTGTAGCCTATGAAGCCTACTAGAAATTGTGACTGGTTTCCCAACTTTTTAAAGCATTTCTTTCAGCTGCAGTGGGTTTTTTTTAACCTTTATTTACTCTAAGTACATTTTAGCAACATTAGGTCTGAAGTGAATTTTCCATCACAGAAACTTACTGAGAATGGATAAAATAGTTTAAAAATAATAACAAAAAATCTGCAGCTCACTTTTTTGGTGAGCCTTCTCAGGCAGAGATTTTGGTCTTGAAAATTTATAAAATACAAAGCGCTATTCATCAATCAGTGTTTCATCTAGAACTAGTTTTTTGGAAGAAAGATGTAAAGGTTCATTCCAGCCTGGTATTTTTACATCTACTGGAAAAAAAAACCAAACCCAAACCCCTGTGTTAAAAAATAAATATTTCTAAGCTCTTCCAGACTCGAGCATCATGTTGCAGCTCTGAGGAAAGTACAGCTGGAGTGATAAGAGAAGCAGCTGTGGTGAAAGGAGAATTGAATGGAAAGGTTTAGCTTCATTATTTGGGGTGGAAGGGTTTTTTTTGGACTTAAAGACACAGACCACCACTTTCAAGTTGAGTGAAAAGTAGTCATATACAGAGTTTATCTCTTTGGGAATGGAAAATAATCTCAAGTGTATATGTCACAGATAGATGCAACGATGTGAATGTTTTAACCAAGTTTTTGTAGAAAACAAAATAAATTTTAAAAATTTGAAAGTATTTGTGATCTTAAACAATGGATCCCCAAGGTTTCTCTAGTCATAAGCCGAATGTATTTGTCCTGCTTGTTTGATGGGCTGCTAAGTAAAGCTAACCCTGTCACAGAAGGTGCGTACTATGGTGCCCAAAATTAGTAACCTTTCTGGTTGGCTGGATCTGGCCTGGGGGAGTAAGCTGTGAATCATTAGTGTGAAATTAAAATCTATTTATCAACTTTTCTCTTTCCAACTAATTTAGGCAGTGGCATTAGGTAGGTAGAATCATAGAATGGTTTAGGTTGGAAGGGATCTTAAAGATCATCTAGTTCCAACCCCACTGCCATGGGCAGGGACACCTCCCACTAGACCTCATTGCTCAGAGCCCCATCCAGCCTGGCCTTGAACACTTCCAGGGATGGGGCCTCCATACAATGTGTCAGTTACAAATACCACAGGCTGGTGGGGTTGTTTTTTTTTTGTTTTTGTTTTTTTTTTTAAATGCTCCCACCATCCAAAACTAGATCTCTTTTACAAAAAAATCTTTTTCTGTATTTTCTATTTCACGGATCAGTTATGAAAGTACTCACAAAAATCAAGACGTAAATGAGTCTTTCCAGAGGAAATATGATATTTAATGGGTTTTTCCCCATTACACGTTGTGGGTCTGGCTTGGGGGATAGTTACGCATCAGCTTATGAGTTTCAGCCTCCTTGCTGTAATGTGTAGCTGTGCCACTACCTCCTGGCCTACCTGTTGGGATCTCTGATGTCCATGTCCTATACCATTACTGGACCCCTGATTTGCCAACAGAAGCATTTTGAGTGGGACTTCCTGGGGACCTTCTTGTGGCATGCTGTTGCAGAAAATGCTAGATGGAAGGTAAAGAAATTTAAGGATTGATTTGTACTATTTTTAATAAAGCTGTGTCTGGAGGTACTCTGAAGCCTGGGGGGAAATTCAGAATACTTCTAGAAGAACCAGACGGATTCCAGATGTCTTTCCTTTTAACCCAGCCCTCTAGCTGACCATGATTTTCTAGTTAATTCCTCATAAGAAGTTACCTAATTTGGTGGATTGGTGAAGAAAGACCTTGAGATGAAATGTATCCTCTTTGGAAATAGTTTTCTATTTCCAGCAAGTAGTTCAATGTAAAGGCTAGGTTTAAAATAAAAAAAGTAACAAGAGTAAAGTTGTCATAGAAATAAAGCTGGATTCTGGCACTGGTCGCTTTAGAAGTGTAGTTTTGGACAAAGTTTATAGGTCTTGCCTTGCCAGACATAGGAGTAACTTCTGTGGAACAGCTGAATGAAAGGAAGGATACCATAAAGGGAAATTAAGCCTGCGAAGAAAATGCCAACACTTCTTTTTTTTTTCCCCCTGTGGACTGCAGCTCTGGATCAGCTAAACAAAGCGGGGGGGGAAATGTAAGGGACTCAAAAAGCAATTTTCAACTTCCAGCTCTGGTTTTAATCTTGTGCATCCTTCTGTGTTTCCTTGCCAACACCTAGAGGTCTTACAAGTGCTAAAGCGCGCAGGGTTTCCAGTGGCGGTAATCATATGTAACGAAGTTCGCTTGATAAAGTCATACTCGCTGAGACAAAAAAGCATTAACAGCTTTGCCTGAGCTGAACTCCTCTCTGCCCCTCTCACTTCCCATGCAGACGTAAATGAAACGCTGCTCTCGGATGTGAACATGTACAGCCATCTGATAGACATCATCAGGAGTAATTAAGATACAGTGTGTTGCTATCAGTGGGTCTTCCTGGATGCGCACGCGCTTTTGTGGGTGTGCAGATCCCTCGGTGCTGCCTGCCCGAGGAGAGGGCTGGCTGCCTTCTATGAATGCCTTTTTCTGAATACAGCATTGGTAACGGGCTGTTTCCTGCCCATTTTGGTTTCTGGGGCAGGACATGGTCAGAGAAAATGCATTTAGTATCCTTTTAATTAATTACTGCATTATTTTTATTTTTTTTTAAACTCGGCTTTGTTACTACTGTGTAGCAAGTGTGTATGCAGAGCAGTGTATATATATTTTTTTAATTTTACCTGCTTCCCTTCAGCCTGACTTTCTGCTGAAATACTGAAGTATACCCACTGTATCCACTTCCCCTGACATCGTGGGGGGTATATGCTTCTCAGTGAAAACCTCGACTGATGAAAATATCCCTGACTTCCACCTTTGATTTCCAAAGAGTCTATAATTTTATACCGTGTGTCTTTTTGGATGTATATGCCTTCTAATTTTAAAAGGCTGAGAAACGCTTCCCCCCCCTCCCCCCCAGCTGTTAAGGTGATCAGTGTGCGTGTGTGTGGTAGGTGATGTGCCTGTGGGGGTTTTATTTTTATACCATGTGTAAGGATTTGCAGGTGAATTAAAGTGTAACAATACAGAATTGTTGCATCATACGTATGAACTTCTGGTTTTGTCTGCCTGTTATTCTAGCAGCGCCAATGATCGTTTGGCAATAAGGTACTATCGGACTGTTGAAACTGCTCTGCCAAATCTCTAAATTGGTTCTTAACTTCACAGGTTCCTCCTTTGTTTCTAACCATGTTGTTTCCACAGGAAGAAATCTCTTTGCATTGCTATTAATGGGGGCAGGGATGCTAATCAGATTTGCAGACGTGCATAATTTTTCTCGCTGCTGCGGCAACGCCAGCTCCTCTTGTGTGTACCTTGGCCCCATCCCGAGCAGCTCTTGTAGCCCCTCTGGTTTTCATACCTGTGCAAGAGGCAACCTCCGCACCCCAGCCGTGGTGCTAGGGCTGGAGATTTCCTGCTCCACATGGAACCATGGTTCCAGGCAAGCCTAGATGGGGATCTTAAAAAGTGTTTTCTTACATGCAAGGTTAATTACAGGGGCTGTTTTACAGTCTTGTTTACAGGAGAGGCTGGGCTGTTGTACCTGCATTTCCTGACTTGATTGCATTTGTAATGATGTGTGTCTGTCTAGTAACACAAAGGTGCAATTTCAACATGGATGGGCCTTGCCTGCTCTGGCTTTAACCTAGCAGCAGAGGTGTAAATACGTGAGAGAAAATAAAATGTGTGAGGATGCCCAGGTGAGCAACAGAAATACTAGCCCTTTGGGGATACCCACAATAGGTGGTGGTGGTTTCATAGCTGAGGATGAAGCCTGTGCTGTCATGTCCTTATTGCTGCTTTTACTTAAATTAGTTAAAACCTTTACAAAATTAGGCACACGTGAAGATCGGTCTCAAAGGTTCCTTCAACTAACTCTGAGAAATAAGTTGATGGTTGCTCTCAGTGAGTAAGGGACCACATTTTCTGTACAGCTGGGTCTGGAGGGAGCTCAGGCTGCATCTGGAGGACCCCTCTCAGTTCCCTGGGGTGCCTTGGCTTCTGTGTAGATGGAGGACTGGGTTCTCACATTAGACCAGGTTAAAGTTCCACATTTTCTTAGGAGTCAAGTACGTTTCCAACCTGGAAGGAAAAAAAGGTTTGCCATGAACTTCTCTGAGCTCTATCAGAAGTAGCAGCGTGAAATCAGCTTTAGTACTTTTTGTTTAAAACAGTTGCTGTTGGGAGCAGCTGAAGCAAAGTCGTAGGAATTGGAGACAGCAGGAAAGGAGTGAAACAGGCTATAATTAATGTCATCTTCTCTCTGGCCTTGACAGATGCCCACGTTTTCACTTTAAGTCAAACTGATGTTTGACTTGTCTCTCTAGTGATACTACCCAGTTGATTCCTGATCTTGCTATTATTAAAGTAGCTCTCGTATTACAGGACTATTAATGCCTGTGCCAAGCTATTTACCTTTTCACATACTGCTGATCCTGTTTCAGGTTCTTGAATGATACAAGACTTTCTCAAGGATCAGGTCAGTTCTCCAGGAAAATTGTTTTATTATTAATGCATAATTCAGTTAATTGTGCTTCCTATGTCACCTTGTGTTGTATTCCTCTGCTACAGATCTCTGTGGATTTAGAAATACTCGCAGTATGTCTTCCAGACATTACGAGATTGTAAGTGGTATTTTGTAAATGTATTTTATCCCAAATAATTATTTGGGAAAAGTTCCCCATAACCTTTAGTTAGGTATTAGCTCATTGTTTTAAATTATACCAGTGACTGGTCCAAGTTCCAAATCAGGGAGTACATACACCAATAGAGCTGTCTGTCTGTAACACTGGATCACACCCAAACGCCCCCCAGTTTTTTAGACATTTTGAGTCATTCTTGGTAAAATTATTAGGAAAAGATACTTCTGATTTTTCAGAAATAAAACCTTACATTCCAGTGGATGCCACTGGACATGGTGGGTCTTGATTTTAAATTATCATGCAATCATTTTTTAATCCTTTTTATATACTTAAGATGTACACTTGAAAACAGCAAAATTTGTGCAGAATGGAAAATACTTATTTCTAGGTAGCTAGGTGTTTGCTTCCTTGAGTTCGTAGTAAATCATTCCTGGTGAATTTGCTGTGTTTGTTGCTGAATGTCAAATTGTTTGTGTGACTCCTTGAGGTATTCCTCCCTTACATTTCCAATGTTGCTGAAATTACATGAGTTTGGAGGTGTCGTAACTGAAAGATGAATCCTGGATTTGTTACAAAGGCCTTTAGCATTTCCATAGTGCAGCGAAACTCCCTGTAAATGCAGTTGATTTGTGGTAAGTGCTGGAAAGCAAGTAATGAGCTCCACACACCAAGTCTGATGTCACTTGTCACTCATCTGATTAGTGCACTGAAAGTGACCTTGTGCAGCCTCCTTTTTGGAGACCACAGTTTGACAAAAACCATGAAATAAAAAGAAGAATTTCTTCTGACAGAGAGATGAGGTCAACATTAGTCTATCTGTGTATCTGTCATCATTTGTAGTTAGTGTGTTATGTTAGAAGCTGAGTTCCGCAGTCTTGATTAATATGAAATGTTAAAATCCACTGACATACATTAAAAAAATATTTAAAGTCTTGGGTTGCTCATGGGAATGGTAGTATTCTTCCCTAGTTCATCAAGAAATAAATGCCAGACACTTACTAACCCAGGCCTAAGTCTGTGCCTTCTTAAGTGACCTCAGATGCCCCTAACGCTTGCTGTCTTTCTCCATAAAGGCAAGGGACACGATATCAGGATATGCAGGAAACATTTGAAAAAAGCGCACCTGTTTTTAAGTACTTGGTTTGTAAGATTTGGCCACCTTGCTTATAAATTTGGTGTAATATTTTAAAAAGTTGTGTTCTCCCTGTCTGTTGAGAAGGAAAAGAAAGCTGGACCTTATGTGAACCAAAACTGAAAAAGCAACAGCCATAAGTTGCATTTAGAGAAGCATACACCAAGAAGGTGGTAATTCTATTGGACATTGTGTGCCATATTCATAAAATTGTAAGATCTCTGATTTACATATTTGCAAGGGTAAACAGTTGCAGGTATTGTGCGAAGTTGTGCTATTGGAGTATTTTGGGCTGAACAGAGCATCTGTGCTGCAGGGGCGAGATGATGTGGAGAATGGACTAGCTGGTCTGATGTCCTTTCAGCATTTTTGTGAGTTGTCTAACAACTAGATGCTTTGCCCCTCTTCCTCTGTTTCCTCTTCTGTCGTGAAAGCACTTTGCTGGTAGACGCCTGCCAAGATGTTGCAAGAAAATCTAGGAAAAATACGGCAAAGCGTTAAGTTGCTTTGTAGCCATCTCAAATGTTGTTCGCGGTGGACTCTGGAAGTACATGAGCAGAAATCCAGCATGCTCTGCTAGAGAGGAGGAAAGCCAGTGGTGGGCCCAGGGAGCTGATGGACAGCATGGGTTTTTGGGCTGCACTTATGCTACCTGGTGTGAGGAGGAGCAAGACGAGGATATGGTGAAGGGAAGAGGACACTGAGCATGGCAAGGAGACTGGTGCACTCCTGCCATCCTTCTGCCCGTAGCCAGCCAGTTCATAATCCATCGGGAGGTCTCCAGGAAATTGGGAAGAGGGGTAGGAGTCTGAAGTATAATTCCTGCCAGTGGCATAGCCGAACCGAGGAGGAGTGGGAGTGAAGCTGGTGGTCCTTCCTGGGGGATCAGAGGGCAGCAGCCGGCTGCTGGGTGCCGCATGCTGGCTGGTGGTGCCAGGGAAGCCGAGAACACGGGTCCATGCGCAGTCAGGTCTCATTAATTCAGCTGCTCACAGAGCAACTTGTTTTAATTAAGTCAAATTTATGTCTGTGAACATGGTGTGTGAGATAAATCTTTTTCTTGTGTCTCGCTTAGTGCAGCAGTGGGAGAAACAGCAAGAGCATGGGCCCTGCCTGTTCCCCACCAGTGGACAGGAGAGTGCCTATGTTTCCAGAGCAGCACTGGAGCCTGATTCTAATAAACGAGTAATTAAACAAACAGCCCTGCTTTTATTGATCAAATGCAGCAGTTGGGTTCTGTAAGATGCTTGGCTAAGTTGGAGAGATGCTCGTTCCATTCACTAATTGATCTCAGTTTGAAACTTCTGTAATGGTTCTATTTTCAGCTACCTGTAGCAATAGAGATAAGAGGGAGAAGGGGGAAAACAAAGCAAAAGCAAGTGAAGCCATTTTGTCTCCTCCTTTCGAGGCTGGTTCCATCCCAGTGCTGGCTCAGACAACCCTGCGTGTGGGCTTGTCTGTGTGTAGGGCAGGTTTGTGTTCACCTCCCTCCCTGACAGCAGGTGCTCTGGTGGGATGGGATGGGTGGGTGCCTTGCCTGTTGGCTCTTCCTTGCCCCATGTGGCCAGCCTCAGGAGCTGAGCAGCATTGGGGTTGGGTAGCGGGATGGGTTATTGGCACTCAGGCATGGCGACCTTTCAAACGCAGTGGCCTTTGGAGCTCATGGCTTGCTGGGGAATTTGTGTGAAGGCATGAGGGGATGAGCAAGTCTTAGTTCCCGAGAAGTGAAATCCCGCTGATGTACTCCCAAGGTGGTTTAGCAACTTGAATTTCAGCTCAAGCAGAAGAAGTATGCTCTGTCTTTTCCTCTCTTTCAAGTAAGCAGAGAAATGTCAGAGCATAAAGATGAGGGAATGAACCCGTTTGAAGTGTTTGAGGTGCGCCATGGGGGAAAACAGTGGGAACCTTTTCTACAGCCACATGGGTCGTCGTCTTCTTGATATCCCTCTGTGCTTGATGTCTCCCTATTCTGGTCCAGGACCACTGCTCTGGCTGTAGCCCCGCTACCCTACATCCCCGGTCCCGGGGACAATTTGGGACCCCCCTTTTCTGGATTCCTGTTTTGATGTCTGTCCTTCCCTGGCCGTGGCAGCTCCACAATGTGAGCATGAGCACCCACACCAACTACCCCTGGCTGTGCCAGTCACTGCCATAAAGTCTTCCCACTGCCTGGGTGGCTGCTGGTCCTCTCCTGAGCTTTGGCCCATTGGCAATTCCCCCACCCTGTTCACAGGATCCTCTCGTGCAGATGTTAACAGCTGCAGCTGGAGCGGACGGGTCCCTTTCCCTGAATATCACCTAGTCCCAGTCAATTAATGTGTCCAAGATCTTAAACCTGTTTTCTAAATTAAAATAAGATTTATTATAGAACCTGATTACGGTGCCATCTGCATCATAGATGGGGCTGTGTTCTTCACTGCTTATCCTGGACCACTCGTGTTTCTTGTTACACATGTCTGCAAAGCAAAGCAAAGGGTTGAATTCAGCAGAGGTAGGTAAGCACACATTAGCTTTCAGAAAGTCCACGTAAAAATGATTAATTTGTGTGTGAAACTGGACATGGTGTTCACGTTTCTTACCTGGCTGAGGCAAAATATGTTCTTTTTGCACCAGTAACCTTGTTTGTTTATTTTTCTCACTACTCTTCCCTTCTCAGTTCTTCTGGAGGTAAATTTTGAGCTTTTTCTTTTCCCTCTCCATTTTTCAAGTGTCATCAGTTTTCAGGTCAGAAACCTATTCTGCAACAGGAATGAGAGGTTTTATTTTTACAGCAACCAGGGGTTTTTTTGTGGCGACTGTTCCTGACTGCTGATTGGCGAGAGTTACAGGGAAGAAACAGAGAAAAAAGGAGCAAAGGGAAGGACTGGTTTGAAACCTTGAGGTTGATGCCTTTTTGTCCTCCTTTTCATTGCCTTGATTTTATGTGTGATTTTTGGTCATGGATCAGAGATTTTACCCAATGAGATTTGTTGTAAAATGAAGTAGATTGTTTGACAATGAAGTTGCTCAGTGTTTTGATATTCTTCTTTTTCGTCTATGTATCAAAATGTTTCCAATGCGTAAATCCCTTTCTACCTCTTCATACTTTCGGCACCTTACCTTTTTGGTGAAGTAGCTGGAGCAAAAGATCTCTAACCAAGGAGGTAAACATTTTCCCTTCCCTTTCCACATTTGAATGTCCCAGCTTTATTCTTGCACACTTTTTCCCCTGCTATCCAAGACTGGCCATAGAAGGTAAACACTGGGAGAGCTAAATGAGATTACAGCATCACTTTGGTAACCTTTCTTAGTGAATGGGCAGTTGATCTGCCCATAATGCAAAGCACTTAATGTATTGAAGCATCTAAGAAAGCAAGCTACTAGTTCACCACTCAGAGTTCAATTCCCGGATAACAACATTTATTTATAGGGAATAAAGAGTTAGTTCTGTGATGGCAAAGTAGATATTGTCACTCAAAGCATGGTCTTTTTATTAACCTCAGATTTATATGGCTAAGTAATTGTTGTATTAGTAGCATTTCTTGAGTGGTAAGGAGGAAAAAAAATAAGACAGATGTCTGTGAACAACGTGCTGTTTATTTATCTGTAGTAGGCTGGGGCTAGTAAATTGGCCCACTGTCATGGGCCTGTGAGCAATAGCGAACTTGAGCTCAGCAGCCTGAAGCTTGAGATGTTGCATCTCATGGACAATATGTGTCATGTATTTCTTTGTGTGTACGTCTGTCTGTCCTTTCCTGTGCATAGCAAAAGGTAGGAGAAAGACTTGTGCAAAGCACCACGTACTGAATTTTGGTTTTCTTGAATAGGCCAGCTGACAAAAATTGTTGCTTTCTGCTATTTGTTTACATGGAAGCAGGACATACTCCTCCAGAAAAGAAATGCTTATATATTTAATGAATACATAGCTTGGATATTAACACATACAGAATGCTTGGGTGTACTTTTTTTCTTAGTATGATACTGTTCAGATTTTGAAGCGAAGGAAAATTCTGCTAATATTTCCATTTCTACTTTGTTCTTCCAATTTCCATAACATTTTAAATTAGAAATGTCATAAACTTGGTATGAGGCTAAAAGCTTGTTACAAAATAAGACAGGAGGATCCTCGTAAAAGGAAAAATATTTAATCTATCTTCTTCATGGCCATTTTCTTAAACCTGAAGTAAACATGGTGAAATTGAGTGAATTTCTATTAAGCAGGCTCCTCTGCTTTCGTGTCACGTACCGAACAGACAATTGATGGCATATTTCCAGCTGGCAGAGCTGTCGAAAGGTAGCGTGCGACTTCAACTCCATTTTTTATCCCTTTTCAACATATGATTGTGCAAGTCTAACTAAATTCACTGGAGAGTAAATATTCATTCAGTATGTAAAATAAAGAATAAATCTGTGAGTTGGAATCAGTGAGTAAACAGATTATTGCACTATAGGGTTTTCTTCAATACAGTGGGTGCTTTAGACGCACAGATTTTTCAAAGCTGATGTGATGATCAACTTGGTATCAACTGTTGGAGTCGATATGGTGTCCCATAAATCTCCTTTTTGCTTTCTACGTTTTTTTGTGGGGAGGAAAGGAGGGGTATGAAAAAGGGGTTTCCACAGTGAGTATTACCTAATGCATCTGTGGAAAACCAGCCCATTTAAATGCTGTCTTTTTCAGAAATAGTGAAAAACTTCACCATGTTTCAGTGGCTGTTATTTTATCCACATAAGGTACTTTGTCTGGGACTAATAATGGTGTTTGCGTTTGCTGCTGGTTGCGTCCTGATCATGTTTTCCCAAGCATTAGCTGCTTGTCTGAGCATTAGCAGCTTCTCACAGCCTTCCTCTTGTAAAATAGTGGGAGGTGATAATCTGACCCAAATAAATGACTGAGAAACTCTGCTCGCCTCCAGGTTGTCCAATGGGTGGATGAAATCCTTCCTTTCCCCTCTGGAACTACCTCTTGTACCCCTGAGGCTCTTAGGCTGCCTGGGGGCATCGTAGCATCCAGGGAGTGTTTCAGAGGGCTAAAGCAGACTGCAGTAGCTCTGTGAATGTAAGGTCTGTGGGCAGCACAGGCTTCCCAAATTTTTATCAGAGACTTACTATAAGACTTCGCGTTGGGAGTATAATCGCTTTCAGTGTAGACTGTACTGGTTGGTGGGATATTTTAAGAGCAAGGTGCATTTCTCCAATACTTTCCCCATGAACATTGTCACCTAGTTAAAACAGTTAACATCAACCCAAAACAAGTTTTGTGACTCTGTGGTTTAGTTTAGTCACATACCAGAGATGAAAAATCATCGAATTGCTCTTTCCTGACATGTACTCCTTGAATGGAGTTGGTGTAAATTTAGTCAGTTCACTTTGTTGAGTATCGAGAGCAGTGTGATATGTAAATAAAGCTTTATCAGACGAGATAGATTTAAAATTCCACAGTTGTCGAGGAAGCGTTAGCAGTATAATATAATACAAATATTTACACAGTAACTTCTAAGTCTTCAATAAGTGCTTAATATTTGAAATATGTGTTGTGAAAACATTGACTGATTAAGCCGTACTGTTGCTGCTACATCTGTATGCAGCAACTTGTGATGGCTAGGACGCAGGAGTCACAAGGAGGAGTAGGTCACCTAGCAATGCAAAGGCATTTAAACAAGTCACACCATTTTTTTTTGTTAATTAATTTAATTAGGATTCAGCATGATCTGCTCTCCCAAAGGCACACGTAACTCCGTCCCTGCGTCCTGTTGGAGCTGCTGCTCTCAGAGGCTATCGCATTTGTGTAACGTGACTGGATGTAATCGTGTGCCCACTGCATCTAAAACTGTTCCAGTAGCAAAATCGAGCTACCAAGTTTGTGCCTGCCCACAACAGGGAGTGTAATCATCACTAGTCTGTCCGTTCTCCTTGTATCTGTTAGGGAGATTTGATAAGGAATTGTAGTAGGCTGTAATGATGGATGGTTAATCTTTTGCCTGCGTGCAGCGTCACAGGAGCGACGCTGGGCTCTCCAGCCACTCCGCTTGTTTTACTGGGAGCAGAGGCTGGCGGTAGAAGAGATGCTCTTTTTGGGTGGGTGCATCTGACTTGCCCAGTCCATCACTGCATTCAGCCTCCAGTTCCAATAGTACTCATGAGTGAGCTCTCAAAATAGTAAAATCAATAGATGGCAAATTAAAATAAACAGAAACACAGCTCCTAAACTTGCCTGGATGATTCTCTGCTGCCACCTCATTTGCCAAGAGACTGCAAGAGCTGATCCATGCCTAAAAACGTATTGCTGCTCTCTAATCCAGTCTTTGGTTTTGTCTCTTCATAATTTATTTTTTTTTCCTTCCCCTTCAGCTATCCTGTTTCACCTTCTGCAAGTGCACAGCGAAGCCGAAAACCAGAGTGGTTTGGTGTGTGCTTGAAGTGTGAGAATCGGGTTGAGCTTGCTGTAGGGTGGGGTGGGTATGCTCTGACCTGCGCATCACAGGCTTGATCACAGTCTGCCTTCAAAGCTATTACTTCTCTGTGGCATTGCTTGACATTATGCTAAATGTGATTTAGCGAATTCCTGGAATGTTTTGGTGTAAACCTGTTGTTGATAAGCTCTGCTCTGCCTAGACCCCCATGGCGATTTCATTTCACTAAAACTGTCCTTATACACAGAAAAAGTAATTGACAGCTTCCATCCAGCTCACAGTCTTTTACCCAGAGAAGGGGCGAAATGATGTGGCTGGCACTGCAGGAAACCCAGCCCAAATAACCAAAAGCTGTTTCTTTGCCTAATTCAGGCTAAGGAAAACAACCAGCACCTGGTGCTAATCATGTGTGTGGAGGTATCTATCTGCCTGTGCTTCTTCCCATTCTCTGCCTAGTTGCCATGCTGCCTGGGTCAGTCTCTGGCAAGGCTGGAGATAGACACTGCTGCATGGGATGGAGGGGCCTGTAGAGATGCTTCCAAAATCCTGACTTGGCATTTGGTGCTGCTCAGGAGGTTTTCATAGCTGGCAGTTGTGCCAGTAACACACAAAGCTAGGTTTTGCAGGAGGAGGGTGAAACAGCAAGTGATTTCGTCAGAAGCTGATGTCGGGGATGTTGCTCAGGATGGTTTAGCAGGTGGGTGATGGGCTGTGAAGTTCACCTGCGAAGGTCCACCTTCAAGGTAGGGCTGCAATACCTGCCTGTCCCAGTGACACGAACAGGATGAATGCAGTGACCTTAGCTTGATGCAAACAAAAAGGGGTTGGGGTTTGCAGGGAGATGATGCAATTCTTGTACTGCTCATGATGTTTTTGCAAGGCTAAGAGCAAATAATCTTGAAATGAGCTGGCAGTTTTATGATTGGGTTTTATGAGCTTTTATGATGTTTATAATCTGACATTGAACTCGCAGTTTAAAAGGTGAAAGGTTTAAAGGAACACAGTAGCAAAGGCATACCACTAAATTTCTTCTGGGTGTAATTTTAACGTACATCTTAGATGCTTCCCTGATGTGGTGGATTTGCTAAAGTATGGGCGATGGAGTTCACAGTGTATGTCACAGAGTAAAACCGACTCTGTCCTTATCACATGTTCAACATAGGGAAAAATGGAATAAAAAAAATGTCATTTTTGCCTTTTCTAAGGAAAGGCATGGACTGGAAGTAGCTGTCTTGTGTAGTGTAACTGCCTAGGTCTCAAAATGCATTCTTTGCATTTCCATTTAAATCCCAGCCACAGAAATATTGTACATTGTCCACGACCACTTGTTTTCTTGGGTGTTCTTCTGATAGCAGTAAAAATCTGAAGTCCCTTGTGACCTTTAAACTTCATTTCTTAAATTATGACCTTTCCCCGCATGGTATTTTTAGAGAAAATGACTGATTTTGTCTACTCCTTGTCTTGCCATGCTACATCCTCTTCTTTTGATGGATGTCTGCTTCAGAGGTGCTGCCAGATGTTTGCATACATACAGCACAAGCCTGTTCTTACTTGAACCATCCCTTTCTGTTTCCTTGCGTTATCTCATACAGCTCTGCGGGGTTCGGTGAGCAGCAGGTTTGCTGCTGGCTAGCTTTTTGAGGTTTCTGTTATGCGCAGTACTGTATTTGTCTCCTGGTTCTTCGATTTGTAATGTTTTGCCTTTGATTGCTGCAGAAGGCATAAACAAGCCTGTCAAAAGCCTTGTTTAGCGTGCAGATTCTGTGGGGGTGGATGGCAGCCTCAGACCCTAAAATAGATCTAGCAATGAACTGAATGGCTCAAAACCCTGAGAATTTAATTTGATCTTTCTTGTTGCTTTAAATATTGGGACTGAATGAGGATTTCTCTAACAGAACAGAAGGTGAACATGTTGGTATGTGACAGTAATAGAAGAAGGGTCCAGACCTGCTGTCATTGAGATGCTCTTCTGCAATCAGAGGCTGGGCTTGGCTGCTTGGTAGGGGCTCGTCTGCTGTACATTGGCGTACCTGGGATGGGGAGGGCTCTATCCTCTTGACTTTACAGCATCCATGGGGAGGTTGTTCTGAAATGCTTCCCTGGATCCTTTTGTGGGATAGTCACTCTAAAGCAGTCTTTCATGGTTTTAGCATCTGTTTTATGCCAACTTTGCAGAGGAAGAAAGAAGGAGCTGCAAAATCACCCTTGGTTTCTCTTCTTTTTTTTCTTTCTTTTTTTTTTCCCTTTTCGTTTTTCATGTAGCACCATGTAGTTTGTAATATCATAGCTGGAGTTTTCAGTTGTGGTGGTGTGAAGGTAACAATGATTTGGCTTCGACGTGCTGTAACAGCTGCAGAATTCATTGGAGCTTAGAAGCCTGTGAGTTATAGCTGTGATGCCATTTACAGCTTTTATGGAAGAGCTCTTAAATTTGTGAAATGTGTTACTTTTTGAAGTGCATTATATTTGTAATTTGAATTCTCTAAAATCCTGTCTGAAGGGGGGGAAAAAAAAAGCTTTGAAAATCCCCCTCTGCCTGCTAAAAACATGGGGAACTCTTACCAGCCAGGGAAGCAAGTCTCTTAAATTGAATGATAGAACACATAGATGGATTTGTAAGTGCTAAAATGTCAATTAGTGCACTTAAAAGCTTAATGGTTGTCTTTGATGTGCTTCTAATATCTTCAGTAAAGTCTGAATGTTGCCATTGATCAGGGAGCGGAGGAGGGATGATGGAATTGAATGCTAAAGCAAACAGTTCTTCTGGAGCAGAGGGACTTGTTCTCTGCAGACCCCCAGTCGCGTGAGCTGTGCCAGCGTGGGCACCCGCCACCCTGCCTGCACATCGCACCTGCCTGGGTCCCGTGCCACCCGGCACCTGCCCGGCGTTGCCTGCCGAGAAACGTGCAAAAGAGAAGGAAAAATGATTGTGCCGTTATTTTGAAAGGTCGCAGGCAGACTTGTTGGTTTAAAAAAAAAAAAAAAAAAAATCATGTAAAGGCTGAAACTTGAATATGTTTTTTCCTTATCAGTTTAACACAGATCCAGTTGTTGTGAAACACCTGTGTGTTAAAAAAAATCATTCTGTGCAATTAGGAAAGTCTGCTATCTCCATAAGAAAGAACTTTTTTTTCCCCTTCTTTTTTCCCCCACAAAGCCTCCCAGCTGCCCCATATCTTCTTAATTTAACTGTTCAGGAGAAACGTAGTGTGGCTTCACAAGTGAGGCCAAATCTTGGAGTTGCTGGTAGCTGTTACCTCTTACTCTTCCGTCATGTTTTAAATCGTAGTAAGAACTGAAGCTTGCGTGTGGCAGAGCAGTGCTTCAGCGTAGCTCTGTCTGAAATTCTTGACTTCGCACCTTGAGCAATCTGCCTCAACTTCAGTTCCAGGTAATGGCCTTTACCCGTCTCTGGCAGTGGTTATTTGGAAAAATGTTTTGCAGGCCTTCTGGGAAGTTAGTGGGGTGCATTCATCTGATTTGTTACTGAGCAATTGCCTCACAGAGCAAATGCTGGTTTTATTATTTGCTTCCCTGCCCTACTAAAATACCATCATTTGTTTTCTGGGTACTATTTTGGAAGTCAAATACATTTAATACTGAAGGGCGGGCTTGGTGAAGCTTTAGAGCATAGGTTTTCACCAATTACTTAGCTTATCTTCTTGTAGAAAATTTGCTGATGTAACTAAACTCACCTGAAAATACAGTTAGAGTAGCTTTAGAGTCTCCTTGTATGTATTCTTTAATTGGCTTACAAGTGAAGAGTACAGATTTAGTTTACTGCTCCCAGCTTCAATGGGTTGTGTGTGTCGTGTCCGGCACCACACCCCCCCACCCCCAGCTTTAAGGGTTATTCTGCCAGTCGTAGTGTAAACAAGGACAAAAAGTGTCTGATAAAAATATCACTTTTTGGGTAGTACATCACGCAAAATCAACATGTCGTGCTTTAGTGCGGTATCAGCGTGTCCATCCCAGGAGCCTGTGTCAATATTACTGATTTGGTTCTCCATCCAGTTCAGTAAAATTGATTCAGGCCCCAATATTTCCCAGCAATAGGTTCAGCATGTTTAGTTCTGTCATTACCCCTCCTGGGTTTAAATTTGACAAGATGCCTTGATTGGTTTAGGGGTTCTTTGTTTGCTTGGGTTTTTTTTAATCTTCTTTGAAACCTGGTGATTTGCCTGAACGACAGGCATCCTGTAGACTGATGGAAAAGAGGGGAAAACCAAGTTAAATATTTCCTAGCTAAGGCAAGTGACTTCTTGAGCCAGCCATACCTGCTTTGGGTCAGATTTATGCAAACTCGCAGGTCCATCACTGGGCAAGTTACCCTGTGGGTGCCGTGCCCCAGCTTCGGCAATTGCTCGCCCTGCTGCTGGCCACAGTCCTCTTGCAGGGGTTTGGTGGTGGAGTTACTTGTGCAAGCGCACTCTACTGCAGTGCCATCGAAGTGAGTCAGATGGGCCAAGACCTCCTGTTTCAGCTCTGTAAACCAGTCCAACTCATTTGTACTGGAAAGGTTTAAATGGGAGTGAGCGAGCCGCTCTGCTTGGCACAGGGTCAGCCAGCAGGGGTGTGGTGACCTTCTGGAGCCTGCACGGGGCTCTGTCCCCAGCCTCAAGCCTGTGAAAATGTCACATTCCTGATGGGCGCAGCTGTATTTGATAATGTAGCTAAGCTAGTTAGGCTTTGGCCTAGTTTATTTGTTTAAATGAGGGAGCAATAAGATGTATTGCCAGATGCACGTCTTTGCTGGTATATACTACTATAATCCTAGAAAGCAGATAGATGCGCAGATCTTTTCCTATTATAGGCAAGGCTTCATCATGCAGGTACCGAAGTCCTACCAAAGAAATGATATGAGCATTGACCTCCTGTTGCACTTGTGAGGATAGATGCTAGGCATTCCAGCACCACTCCAGCTTCTCTAAAATACTGATACCATTGACCTTTCAGACACTGTGAGATGCCAAAAAATTATATATCTTTAAATTCCCGTAGAAATAGTGAAGGCAAATTTATAACACAGCAGTTGTGTCTTTCTGTCTTCCCTACTATGTTGACACTATTTTGGCATGCAAAAGGGGTTAGTATTTTTCAAGTAAAGGATCAGGCTTTCTGTTTGAAGGTGAAAAAAGGTCTTAAGATAATTAGTAATATGCAGGAGGATTGGATTAGCCATATTAAACTTCACATCTGTAGGTCTTATTAGCAGACATTTAAACTGTAGAAATCACTTTTTATTGGACCATATTCGTATGGTTGCATACAGGAGCTTCAACACCTTATAAAAATATGAACTGAATCAAAATGAAATTAATTAGAAAGAATACATTTGAATTTAATTATCTTGAGCTCCTGAATACTCTTTTTGCGTACTGGGTTTTATGTGTCTGTCTGAAGTGTACTTGGTGGAGAGTTTTAATTAGAACTGGAGACGAAGTAAGAATATTTGGAATGTGAAATTTATAAATGGCAGCAATTTTCAGCTAGGAGTGCAGAGGTTTTTTGGAGCTTGCTACTATTTCTTGCTTCTCTTTTTCCCTCTTCTTAATAAGCTACTTTTATGTTCAAATTAATACCAGATCCTGAAAAAGAAAAAATCCTGCTGTGGCTCTTGGTCTTCTGCAGCGTGATCAGAGTTGTCAGATCCACAGCTGCAGGAGATTTTTACCTTTGTGTGTTTAATGGCTCGTACTACTCTGTTCTTTGACGGTACCATTTAACCATAAAAGTGCAGGTCTGTGGATGGCACAGGACATGTGGCTGCCTTGACTACTGTCTCAGATGTCGGACATGCCAAGACTCAAAGAGCTGATTTGGCAGCTGCCCAGCAGATTTTTATAAAGGCTCAGTTGGTGGCCAGAAACCCAGGCTGTCAGAGTTGTGATATGCAGTAAATTGTTTTTCAGCAGAAGTTTCTAATCCAATTTCAGCTGTAGTTTTTTAGTAGTCTGTAATCAAAGGTAAGTATACATTATTTCATGGTGTTTCAGTGAAGTGAAGATGTGCAGCGTGTGTCCTCCATCAAGTTGGTTTGTTTGTTTCTCTTTTTATGAAGGTTTTAGACCTGTTCACCTGCATGGGAAACAATGCTTAAATTATTTTGGTTTCTGCCCAGAAGGCATGTTCCTGTATACAGCATACTCTTTCAAAGATAAATTAAATGTGCATTTTAGGAGACGTTCCTTTCTTTTGAAGAGGGTACCAAATAAGGAACATACTTATCAAGTCAGAACTCTTGCTCAGGCTTAAATTGGCTACAAGTGATGGTCACACATAAGATTGTACCTTATTAAGCTGTGACCTACCCTGAAGCATTGCAGGTTCCTCTCCCTCTAAAAAATAAACCCCCTGTATATTTCCCTTTTAGTCCTCTAAAGCAAATTGTTCATTGTGGAAAAGGGGGTATGGTTCATCTGAATGCAATGAGATACTTGAGGTTTGCAGTAGTTACATTAAAGGAAAGTGGTTTTAATTTCTTTAATACTGTCTGTGGTGCCCTCCCTTCCTTGTGGTGACTGTCGTGGTTTGGTGTCGTGGCAGGCTTGGATCCCTTCAAGCATGGGTTGCTGCTAAAAGGAGCAATCCTGCCTTTCTCTCTGCGCCGGCAGTAGCTCCCATATGGCCACGTGCTTAGTAGTAATGGAGCTGATCACAATAATTTCTCATGTCTTGGGATGAGATTTTGACTCTCGTCCCCAGTCAAACTGGTCAGAGTGCCTTATAAGGGCTAGGGCTGGCATTGGGGTTGGGGTAGGTGCATCCCATGTGGTGGCAGGTGAATTTGCTTAAGCTGGTTATGAAAACCGCTCCCCCAGTCTGAATAATTATCTTGTACCTTCGCACCTCTTTCTTCCAGCACTTTGCCCCCCTTGGCTTTTTGTGGCTTGCTTCTGTGTGCCACTGGTGCTCATCAGAGCCCGAAATACTGGTTGCACTCTGGTTGCAACATGGTTGACTAGATTCTTGGTCTGTCCTGAGAAAGTCGCAGGTGTGGAGTCACTGCTGTCGGTGAGAGATGGTTCAAGTTGAAGTCCTGCTGTAAGTTGATAAACTAGTAAACTTTCGACCTGGCTTTATTCTGAATTTGTTTGTGTTTAGCCTTTTGCTTTTAAAGTGTTTATCTTGGCAGACCAACATGGGAAGCCGTTGATGTCTTGTAAGCTTTCACTAGTTTCATATTGAGTAGTATTTTTCTAGAGGTGCAGAAACATCGCCAAGTCCTCTTGAGTTTATGTAAAAGAAACAATTACCACACAAACCCACTGTTTTTTAAATATTTCATTATTAGGCCTAAGATAAAGGTAGGAATAATTTTCTTATGTCACAACTCTAGAAGCCCATATGAAGACCCTAGTGACACGTTTGGAAATTTTGACTGTAACTTTTCTACCCTAATGTATTCTTGCATGAGCAGGTTGAAGCTCACTGGGCTCAAAAGTGCCCAAGGCCTTTAGTGACCCAAAAACCAGAGCATTTCTCTCCGTGCTGCTCCTAGAAGAATTTGGTCTGAAAGGAGGAAACACAATGCTCGGTGCAGCAGGAGTTGAACGAGTGCAAAACAACGGGTGCTTGCAGGGGATAAAAGCTGTAGAAGTGCTAAAGAAGGAAGAAGAGAGATTTTTGTTTTCCTCCATCCTTTCTTTGCGATGTTAACATCAGTTCTGCTAGTCAGGAACTGTAACATAATGGGATTTCTTTGGGGAAGTTTTCTGGAAGTACAAGAGAAAAAGTCGCTATAATTACCAGATGCACTTAAATGCTATAACAGAACCATTAATAAAGAAAATTTCCCTTTTCTTCATGTTAGTTAGCACATTTTAAAAACATGACCTATTTTCCTAAACTAGACAGAACAGATTACATTTTCCAGAAGGCATGAGTCACTGTACTATAAAGTCTCCAAGCCGTATCAATCTTCATCAACTTGAGCCATTCATGAGGTTTTATTTTTTCTCACTGAATATAAGCAGTTTGTTTTAAATGAGAAACTGCTACATCCTCTCTGGATAGTTAAACTTGATTAACAGGTTAAATATTAAATAAGTGTGAACTTTATTCTGAGAGGAGAAGGGAGTGGCGGGACCTTGCTAGTAAGCAAAAGACTCCAAGGATATTACTGTGGGTATATATGGGTATATCCAGTTTGCACAATGGTGTGCGTGGCTGTAAGAAGTCCAAGCAGCACGATAGCTGCCAGAAGGAGCCAAAAATCTTTATTTATATAGCTTCAGTTGAATATATTAGAATCTGATTTCAAGCCATTACCCTGGAAGTTCAAACTTTTGCTAGGAGTTTCTGCTGAGAAGAGCTCCTGCTGTCTGGCTATGGAACCAGCCCACTTGCTCCTGCAAATTTTGTAGAGAGGGAGTTTGTACCGATGGGCCAACGCTGGGGTTTTCCTTTGCGAGTATGATGTGCGTTCAGAGGGGTGAGAAGCTTAATGGGACTTTGCGATACAATGGAGGCCTCTGCTTATGCAACAGGGGAAGTGCGTGTGTTGATACACTACTAAGACTTTGCACTTTCTCATGGGGTTTGTGCAGAGCTATACGTATACTGAGGAAGTGGGCTTTGTAAATGAATAAGCATGTTAATTGTACTTAGTGGTGGTAACTTGCCCAAGACTATATAGGAGACCTCTTTCAGCCTCGGAAGGCGTATCTGGGTTTTGCACCAATTTCTCTTAGGTCTGGCTTTTAAAGGAAAACAGGTATAACTGTTTTCTATTGATAATATGCAGCCAAAGGGCAGAATATGTTGCAGGTCTTGAATCTAGTAAACAAACATTTCCAATTTGGTTCTTCAACTGAGAAGTAATTTATATGATCTCTGAAAATGTGTTGTCTGTTTTTCATGCAAAAGACAGATTTTTGTTTTGTTGCTAGCTAAACACAGAAAAAACCGCCCTTTGAAATAGTTTTCCTTCAAAAATATCCTTGAGGAAAGGGTAGAAGCTTGTGGTTTATTTTTCCCATTGCTTCAAAATGACCTTCTTACATCTGCGGGAAAGACTCTCTGGGGGCTGTTGAACCATGAAAGCATATTCATTTAGGGCATTGGGTGCCACAGTGATTTTTAACTGAGCGTTGGCTGCAGCACTGGAAAAAGAAAAAAGAGGGGGTTTGTGTTTTGTTGTTTTGCTTTCTGCAACCTGGCATGAAGAATGGGGTTAGGAGATGCGTGCTTGGGAAAGACCCAAAGAGAGAGCTGGAAACACGCCAGCCACACTGAGTCATAACACACATGCTTATAAGTATCTTTGTACCTTACAAAGTACTGACTTTCCAAATAAAACCATCACTGCTGTTAAAGTACTTACATAAAAGTAAAACAAATAGCATGGAGTGCCGCATGCATTCTCCCTTGTTCCGGCTCTGTTTTACCCCGTGAACTGTGACTCCTGTTTGCTTAAGGCAAGGCCGGGCCAGGCTGAAGAATGGCGCATCTAGTGATGAATGGATGGAGAAGCTCGAGTCGTGTGTACGTGTGCGCTGCTGCTACTGCTGGTGGAGCAAAGCAGCATGCAGCAGCGCCCGCTGCTCGGGCTGGCGTTTCACTTACCCAGGAGGCGGCGTGAAGCCTGCCTCTCGCTCCTGCCTGCTCTACTGTTTTCCTGAGGATTTGAATAGAACTTGTGAAATAGGAACGCTGCGTGCGCGCCATGTGTGCAAGCCAGGCAGCTGAACCACAGCGAACAAGGACTTGAGCTGTAGGTGAATGGTGAAAGGGACAGGTCGTTTCATTGCAAATATACACGTTATATAGTGATGTGCATTATTTATAGATAGCTATATATAATGATATTTTTATGTATGCATTATATATTAACATGTATATATTCTAGTTCCTATCCACACATATTTATGTATTGTGTATTTAATGTATTACATACATTTAATATGCACGTAGCAAAACCACGCACGCACGTGCATATGTTTCTTCCCAAATTAGCAGTATGTGGCAATAGCCTGTTGCACTTTTCTACAAACATCACCTCTACAACTGTAGAGCTGAAAGCAAGCTGCCAGCCAGGCAGAGAAAAAAAGAGCTTCTCTGCTGTCTGCGAGGTAGCATCCTGTACAGGAACGTACTGTGTAGGTAAATGGAGGTTGTGCTCCTCTTCTCCGTCCCCTTGGACTGAACTTGCTGAACTGTTGCTTGGCTGCCCTGCTAGCTGAAGTTCAGAAATAAGTGTACAATGTGTGGTTCCCTGAAATGGCATAACAAAGAAGGTGGCATGATTAGGGTTTTTTCACAGTTTAAAGGAAATGGTGCAGTTCTGTTTCTTAATTCTGCCCTAGGGCGTCCCTAGTTGTTTGTGTCTGTTACTTTTTTTACTGAGTTTATAAGATAATCTTACAGTCAGATTGGGAGGCAGAAATCATCTCAGCTGAGCTGCACAGTGAAGGCTATGGGTTTGCGGTGATGAACCTACAGTTTAAAATGTTACTCAGCCCTTTTTTGGGTCTAAGTCAATAATGGACAATCCATTAGTTCCCCATAAGTTGTTTCAATGGCTAATTGCTTGCACAGTTGCAGAAATTGTTCTGTAATTCTGTCTTGCATTTTTCTGAATTCGAGTTCCAGCTGTTGGATGATATTATACCCCTCTCTGCCAGCCTCGAGAGCCATCTATTATCGTATTTCTGCTCCCTGTGGAAATATTTAAAGGCAGCGATCGAGTCGGTCCCTTTGAGTTGTTGTTTGGGTGGGTTTTGGCTATTTTGTGTGTGGGTTTGTTTTTTGGTGTGTTTCTTTTTTGTTGTTGTTTGGGTTTCAGAAGTTACGTAGATTAAATTCCTCAAGGCTTTCACTTTGAGGATATTTCTGAACGGTTTGGGGGGTGTGTGTGTGTGGGGGTGTGTGTGTTGTTTTGTTAGAGTGAGACAACTCTTCCAGTTGTTGGCGGTGTGAGTGCAGAGCAGGGTGCGCGGCGGCTCTCCCTCCACCGGCGTGACGAGGCAGAGACGATCTGACCCATGTAATTATGGTTAAATGTGCCGGGACCTGGAGCTGCGTGGCTGGCAGAGCGGCAGCTCAGCTGGGCTCTGAGTCAGCTGTGCTTCGGCTTGCGGCCGCTTTCGTGCCGCACGCTCGGGGGGAATATGCCGTTGACGATTGCAAAACCTTTTTGTTGCTTCTGCATATGGAGCCGTGCGAAAGCGGGTGTTGGCAGCAGCTCCTTAGCCCCTTATTTTGCTGACCTTGGATAACACAGTGTTGGGGAAATTGAGGACTTTTTTTTTTTTTTTTTTTTTTTNTTTTTTTCTTCAAGCTGACTGATGGGGAAAGCCCACAGCAGAGTGGTGTAGGCAGGACAGTGGCCACAGTCTCGGCACAACGGGGCTGGTGGGAGCCCTGGTGTGGAGAGATGTCCGCGTCTGTGTTTCTGCTGACAGTGCTGCTGTTTTTTGGGGGTGGGGGGATGAAGGCAATATGGTTCACCTCGAGTTCTACAGCTCCATGAATTGAGAGTGGGGTGAAATGTTACTGCGCTGCTTCAGGGGGTTGCTGAGGGAGGTCTGTGTTCCTGCCTCCTGGGACCCGTCTCCTTGCTGGTGGTACTGTGTCCCACGCAGCCCCTGTGCCGGCGGGAAGGTGGGAGCATCTCCCGCAGCAGGGATGGAGCCCCAAGCTGGGACCAGGAAGGCATCTCGGCGGCCTTGTCCCTCAGGAAAATAGGGTGCCAGGTTGCATGCCGTCCTTCCGCACATCCAGCATGCGAGCTGGGGAGAGGGAGATGACCGTTCACAGAAATAATTTGAGAGGGTGGCCGAGACCAGAGGCCTCCAGTGTTGCGGTGAGGGTCTCCTTGCCTCCCGCGGGAGGGACTGTGACCGGCCTGCCCCAGGGCGGGGGTCATACCTGCCGGAGGTCCCTGACCCACCGCAGTCCTCCACGCTTGCCCATTTAAAGATCAGCCCTCAGTGGGTTTCACCCTCTGGCTACCGACGCAGCGGACGCCGCCGTGTGCTCCTTGCAGTGAGCTGCCACGACAAAGCGGGTTTAAGTGATTTATTTGTTTTTTAAATTTTTTTTTTTTTTTTTTGATGCATTTTTAGCAGGGATAAAGAGGCCTGGTGTTCCACAGGAGAGAGGCCTTGGGCTGACAGGGGCTGAGGAAAGTGACGTTGTCTTTGAGTATGACTTAAGCTAACTGGGCTCGATTGTTTCACATGTCTTGGCTTAAAGTACATAAAAATACAGGGTGATGGGGGGTTTTTTGCCTCTTTGTGGGTTTCTGTGTAACTTGTCTAGACTTCATAGTCAGGAGTGGTGTGCCTGCCCAGAGGGCCCTTCATCCTCTTCCTCACATTTCCTTCCCTTTATGTTAGGAATTTGTACAAATGCTGACGAATGTCTGCAGGCCTGTGTTCCTCATATGGAGTGGTGCCGGAGGTGCTGACAACCCTTTCCCAATGGAGCATGATTCCCTTGAGGATTCAATAAGTAGTTTCTGTGACAACAGAAATGCGCGATATCCCACCAAGCCCCTGTCCATGGGATTCCTCTACGGGTTTCGTCCTGTCAGTGGGAACGTACGTGGGGCATCTTTGGGCAAGCTTTGTTAAAACTGAGCAGGCTGCAGCCCTCCCCTATTTACTGTCGTTTCTGGTTAGGGCTGAAGTTGTGTTGGCAGCAAAATGGTACGCTGGAGTTGTTTGTGTAAACCTTTTGTTGACAAAATAACTGAATGTACTAGTGCTTTTAAAGTGCTTACCTGGAGATTTGTGTGTTTTTTGGGGTGGGTTTGGTTTTTTTTTTTTTTTTGGTTACTGTTGGTGTTGGGTTACCAAGTTTGCTTTCTTGACCCGCAGCTGCCTGTGTAGCTAAGCTCCCTGGGCATAGCTCAGCCTTGTTCAAAGTATAGTAGCTTGTTCCTCGTGCGAAACGCACATCCTGCTGCCAAAATGCTGACTGCTTTCACTACACTAATTGTGCTGCCCCTTTTTGCTCCCCCCACCCCCCCAGTAATTTGTCATACAATTTTTTTGAGCAGAGGGGAAATGTTTTCTGACCACAATTCAGCAGCTGAATGCCAGTATCTCACTAGAGAACGAAAGAAAATGGTCAACCTAAACTTTGCTTTGTGGGTTTTTTTGTTTGGTTGGGTTTTTCTAAAGTTGATGGTGTTGGTCACTTTTTTGACACAGCAGATGCTATAAACTCTCCTGCCTCCTGGCGTGGATCACTGATGGGGCTTTTAGGGGTTTCCAGTGGAGTGTGGCAGTGTGCTGTGTTACACTTTCCTAAATAAAGCCTGCCTAGAAATGTTAATCTTTTTTGCTTGGCAGTGATGTAGCCCTTGAGGAATTCAAGGGCAAGAATGCTCAAATAGTGATTTTTAAAGACCCCGAGACAATTATAGGGCTTATGAAAATATGATGACTTACCTGATCTCACTTATGTCTTTATATCAATTTGCTGACTTAATTTATTTGAATGCTAAATGCTTTAGGGAAATGCTTTTCCAGGGAATTAATCTTTTAACTAAAGCAAGTACTAAATATGACATATGCTAGTATTCCTTTTGACAATATAGCATTTGTCTCTTAAAAATAAAGTAGAAAACATATGCCCTGCAGGCCAAATTCCACTTTGCTTTATGCTGAGATAAATTCAGAATAACTACATTGTTATCAATGTAGAACTTCACTATAACACTGCAATAAATGCCAATCACTAAACCAGGGAAAAAAAAAATCCCGAGCCAAGAGGCACAAACCAAGGCCAAAATGGTAACAAGAGGAGTTGGTTCACAAAACTTACCTCTTAAATTTCGGCAACATTCAATTTAGTGTGTGTCCACCTGTCCACCCCACTCCCACCCCCCCAATTATCTGGGAGAGCACTTCCTGGCTGTGATAAATTTCTCCATAAGGGACTCATTATGAGGATATTAACAAATAAGTTTCACCTCCTGTCTAACACCTGGTTACATGGCTACGGCTGTTTACAGGATGAAGGATTAGAGGGACTAATGCTCCGATATGATGGTAATAGTTATGTTTCTGTTCTCTGTTAGAGCTGGTTGGGTTTAGGTTGCATTTTGTTACACAGTATTTTTCTTCAGCTTCTCTTTTTTTTTTTTTTTAAATTTTTGCTACAAATTATCTGTGTAGCCCTAGGTTGTTGGGTTTTATTTGTTTTGGTTTTGTTTCAGAGGTGTGCAACTAATGTCTCCTTTCCGTTTCCTCCTTCTTTAGGATGACAGCGATGGGATTCCCTGGTCAGAAGAGAGGGTGGTGCGGAAGGTCCTTTATTTATCTCTAAAGGAGTTCAAGAACTCACAGAAGCGGCAGCATGGCGATGGCATTAGCGGGAGCCTCAAGGCAGTGAATGGTGAGCTGCCCCTGTGGTACTGTACTGCTGGAAGGATAAGATACTTCCTTTTCAACGTGGTTCTTCTGCTGTAGTGAGGAAGGAGACCAGTGCAGCATCTGGCACGCACTGTGCCCTTTTGATCTGTACAGAAGAACTTGTTTTTGTAGTGCTTAAAACGCCTGGTTTGAACAATCCATACATTTCAGATTCTGGTGGATTGATTGAGGTGGGAATCAGGGTTGGAGGGTATGTGTCAGGCAGGACGTCAGGGGCAGGCTGCTGTTTGGTAGAGAAAGAAGCTCCTCTGATGGGCCTGCTACCTGATCTGTTGAGTATGTCGAGAAAGAAGGTATCTGTTTAAAGGAGATTGGCTTCAGTCATCTTGAGAAAGGACGGCTGAACGGAATTTACCAATTCTATGTAGTTTAGACGCAAGAAACTGGCTAACCAGCACCTGTAACTCTGGAGTGATCTCGGTCCTTGTTGTCTGTTGTCCAGAGGTGAAGTATTATAAGATTTAGGGGACAAAGGCTGGGATGTTGGACTCCCCTGGTTTAGCAGTTCACAGAGCAGTTGTTTAAAGGCTCTAAAAAGCAATGTAGACAAACCTAGGTGAAAGGTCTTGAAACAAGTTTAATTTTATTTATTAAATCCTGTGTGTACTCTTCACTGGATTAAAAACTGGCTGGATGGCTGAACCCAGAGTTGTGGTGAATGGCGTTAAATCCAGTTGGTGGAAGGTCTCAAGCGGTGTTCCTCAGGGCTCAGTTTTGGTCTTGTTTTATGTCTTTTATTGATGATCTGGATGAGGGGATTGAGTGCACCCTCAGTTAAGTTTGCAGATGATACCAAATCAGGAGTGGCTGGAAAGCTGCCTGGCAGAAAAGGACCTGGGGGTCCTGGTGGTCTGTCGGCTGAACATGAGCCAGCAGTGTGCCCAGGTGGCCAAGAAGGCCAATGGCATCTTGGCCTGTATCAAGAATGGTGTGACCAGCAGGAGCAGGGAAGTGATTGTGCCCCTGTACTCAGCGCTGGTGAGGCCGCAGTTTGAGTGCTGTGTTCAGGTTTGGGCACAGCAGTATCGGAGAGACATTGAGCTGCTGGAGCGTGTCCAGAGAAGGGCAACGAAGCTGGTGAGGAGTCTTATGAGGAGCGGCTGAGGGAATTGGAATTGTTTAGCCTGGAGAAAAGGAGGCTGAGGGGAGACCTTATCACTCTCTACAACTACCTGAAAGGAGGTTGTAGCAAGGTGGGGGTCGGTCTCTTTTCCCAAGTAACGAGCGATAGGACAAGAGGAAATGGCCTCAAGTTGTGCCAGGGGAGGTTTAGGTTGGATATTGGGAAAAACTTTTTTACTGAAAGGGTTATCAAGCATTGGAACAGGCTGCCTGGGGAAGTGGTGGAATCACCATCCCTGGAGGTATTTAAAAGCCGGGTAGACGTGGTGCTGAGGGACATGGTTTAGGGGGGTGGTTTTGGCAGTGTTGGGTTGATGGCTGGACTCAATGATCTTAAAGATCTCTTCCAACCTAAGTGATTCTGGGATTGTTATCTGTTGCTCCCATGCTTCCCTTAGAGCTTGCTTGAAAAGCCATAGCTTAAAAAGCCATAGCGTCCTGAGAGGTGAATATAGTGTGTCTCTTTCAGATTCACTCCCTGACACAGGACCCTTTCTTGAAAAGGCTTTGTCATGCTGGCTTGAGCCTTGAAAGTGATGACTAGCCCGATTCAGATTTCTGGGCAGGCTTACAGTTTTCACTCACAAGAGAGTATTTGTTTCTTTATGGAGGTTTATGGCAGTTCCTTTTAGGCATGTGCATAACTATACATGTGCTAATGCATTAAAGCAGCAGCTGGGTGCTTACTTGGTAGGTTATTCATATTTATATGTAGCTTGCCTTTTTGACATGGTGAGTCAAATTTCACTGCGTTTTCACTGAGTGTTAATGCTGACAAGGCAAAAACGTAGGGGAACGGCTTTATAACTACAGGCAGCATGATAAAGTTACTGTATTGCGTAAGCAATTGCAAACTCCTTAATGTGATTAAAGAAGACCTCAGACTTCTGAGTTCAGTAATAATATCAAATACTGATGTGATGGGAAGGGGCATCTAGCTTTAGCAGCAAGCCATTAATAAGCTTGGAGGTGTACACAAAACAGCGCTGGCTTTTTTCCCTCCGACACCTCTGCATCATTGATCTTCTGTCAAACACAATTTCTCTTGGAAAGTTTCTTATTCCATTGTGGGGGTTTTGTTTAGTCAAAGGAAAAAAGTCTAAAGGCGTGAAGCACAGTAATTGTGTGTTAGGAGGCTTTGATAGTGTGCCAGGTTACAGGATGACTGAGGTTTTTACAGTGTCTAGTTTCTGCAAAGGCAGCTTAGATGAAAAGTGAGTTGGCTGGGAATGCTGTGTCGATGCAGGTATCAGACAGAGTATGCCACCAGCTTCCTCTGGCAGCAGCATGGCTCGCATCTTCAGACCTTACCTCTCAGATTCAGTACCATAGCGTTCAGTGCTGTTTCTCCTTCACGGAACTAGTTGATCAGGTTTTTTGGTGGTGGTTTGTTTTTGGGGTTTTTCTTTTTTTGAGCCAGAATGATATTCTGTGTTACTCTTTCTGTTTGTTCAGTGATTCTTTAAATGTCCTGTCTCAGCACTGCTCTATTTCAACATCACTGACCAAGAGCTTTTTTTATCCACTGATATTTGGAAGACCGTTTCATTATACAGAGAAAAAAGCTTTGCAAAAAGGAGGATTGATGTTGTGCAGTGACATGAAGAAAATCTATGTAAACATGGAATTTGTTTGTTACATCTTTGAAAAAAACATAGCCGTGTATGTTCAAATCCACAGGTCTCTGTGGACTGAGGAAATAGCAGGTCATCCTAAGAAATTACTGAGCTATTTTGAATTTAGGAAAATATAATATTTTAAGAGTGAGCCTTAGATCCATGATTTCACACTGTTGGAGTAAAAAATACTTCCTTGCATGTGTCCTCTGTGTCAACATCCAGGTCACAACCAGTGTTTCTTGTGAGATACTCCATAAAGTAGCATGCAGTTAAATACAGTTTTACATGAGTGATATTTTTATAGCTCTCAGGAAAGGGGGACAGGGGGCATCTAGCTGAAATAATTTGAAGTTAAATGTGTTGGTGCCTCTGTAAAGGTGGGCTCCCCTGGCTTGAATTCTGGTTTGGGTGTTTTGCCTTGCAAACATAAAGGAAAGGGTTGCATCCAGTGTAGGGTTTGTGCTGCACAGTCCTGTCGATGTCCCTAGTGAACTCTAAATGGTATTGCTCCTTCAGCTGTTGAAAATCGAATAGGTCACCTTCCAGTACCTGGCAGATTTGACCCTTTCCAGGAGCGGGAAGGAAGGGGTCTCAGCGGGGTTCAAGCTGTCTGAGCTCCCCGCTCAATGTGGAAGTGCGGATTGGTCTCACGTACTGCTGAGAGCTCAGGGGAAGGCAAACAACTTGGTAGCAGGATTTAATCTAGTGCCACCATCTGTAGTGCAGATAGAGTTTCTTTGTTCTGGTTTAATAACTGTCATCCTCTAAATATATTTATTTGTAGACTTGCAACCTGTAATTTGTTTCAGTAGGAAGTACTTAACTTTTGGCAATGAAGTAAAATACGCACCACCACCTTGCAAATGGTGTCTTTAAGAAGTTTTTATGGATTTGAAGTGGCTGAAGTTCCATAAACATGCTACCAAAGTTGCTTTGCCAGTGTTTGCCAAGCTACAGTTAACTGGTATGAAAATGAAAAACTACTGTCAATGGTTTCAGCTGGTGACTACAGTAGTATCACTGTTAATGATTTTATAGCTGGAATAATGGTGCCTCTTTGATTGATAGTGCAAAAAGCAAGTCCATTTTAAATGTGAGAGATGAATCCATTAACAGCAGTCTTTTCTGTACTAAAGTTTCTGCAAGCTCTAAGATGGGCTGGTGGTGGCACAGAGACAATTAACTTGCATGTCTCTCTGAATAATAAAAGTAAATAAAATTTAAAGTAAAAAATTCAAATTACTTTTTGAGATTATCTGTATTTATAATACATTGGCTGTCTCCCCCTCACTGTTATTAAAGATATTTGTTATCCTGAAAACAATCCTGCCGTTTTCACTTTGTGTCTGAAACCCTGTTACATAGGTGGTTCTGATTAAAGTCGAGGGATTTTGTTTGGGTGTGGTGGTGTATTTGCAGGTCTCCTTACTCCTACCTATTTTTATATCTCTTTTTCACCTGATGATTTCTGCTTACATGTTTGTGCTGACAGTTATTTTTCAGCCTGTTTTTCTACTTGCTTTATTCCCATTTCCTAGTCCAACCTAGAATTTCAGAGAAAGGCGAGTGGGTGTATTGTGGCTATTCTATAAGTGGATATATTGCATGCATGTTTATGTTGACTCTAGATATTTGCACAGTACAGAATGACACCCTACAGTATGGCTTTGTTTGCTTTGTGTTCCTCTCCAGCATGTGGAAATATAAAATTTGAAGGAGATGATTCTGCACGTTGTCAAAAAACCTTCTGCAGCCCTAAATGGGATACTGGAACTCTGATTATGGAAACAAGGTCATGTGCTGGAAAACCCAGAGGGACCTCTTTAGTGATTTTGATTACTGCTGCCTGTCATTTGCATTAGGATTTTAAGAATAGGGATTGGTGTTTGGAATTGTGATACCAATTTTCAGAGATCCTTATCTAAAAGGAAAGCTAATTCCCTTGGGAGATTGTTTTCTTCTTGTGTAGCTTAGAATGTGAGATAAGGCTGTAAAAAAGGCAATGAAAGATGTAATTATTGCTTGTGTTCTGTTTGTGAGAATAAATCCAGTACCCTCAAAAGAGTATATCATAAAGCAAATTTTTCTGACGGAAGGTTTTAAATTCTGTTTTTCAAAACTTGAGATAAAGAAGAAATTTGTGCTACAGGAGTGCTGGTGTTTTGTAAATGGAAAAGGTGCCAAAGTTTGCTTGTTTGTTTAAGGTGGTTAGTTAATCTACAGAGATGACAAACCAGATGTCAGAATTATTCAAGCAGATAGTGCATTTTCAGCAGCTATGCTTTGTCCTAGAGAGGTGTCATGGTAATCTCCAAAAGTGCCAGCTAGGTTAAGCTTGTGGCAAACATGATCTAGCTGGGAAATGAAATGTAGGTGAGGGAATGCTTTGTTTCAAGGCAGAAGTTGGAAGTCTTGCTCATTTAGTTAAAAAAGTCCAGAGATCAGTAAAAATATGCGATTTTGCTCTTCTGAGAGATTTTGTCTTGCATTTAGGGTTGTTAAATCATTTGTTTATGTATGCTCTTTAAACAGAGAAGGAACAATGTCA
Source organism: Chionis minor (assembly GCA_013398295.1). Taxonomy (NCBI): domain Eukaryota; kingdom Metazoa; phylum Chordata; class Aves; order Charadriiformes; family Chionidae; genus Chionis; species Chionis minor. Next base: position 1,172,072 of record VZSF01000873.1, read on the forward strand.
GCACTTTGATGGAGTGGATGGTCTGGCCATATATGGCTGTGGTGCCTCTTCCTCCCTTGTGCCTGTGTGCTCCTGCCCTCAGCCATTCCCACACAAAAGCTAACGTGACTTTTGTTGGAGGTTTGTTTTTTCCAAAAATGAAATGTCTTGGTACAGAGAGGCAGGAGCCTCCGTGGCAGGAATGCGGCACTAGATCCAGTGGCAACAGCCTTCTCTGACACCTGGGTCTACCCACCCCTGGCTGCCGTGTTGGCTGGCCAGGCCAGCTGGGGCAGGCAGCAGTGTTACCTAGAAATAGCTATTTTTGTCATTGCTGCACAGATTTTTCAAGTGTTCTGTGCTTGCTGCACGGGGGTTTCTGTTGACGCTCCCCCAGCGGGCCATGTGGAAATGAAGGTGCCTGGTGGTAGGCTGGCCTGCGGCTGGGTTCCAGCTTGTTGGTGAAACCTCTTTTCCCTGGCTGTGTAGATGGTACCCCAGACATGGTGTAAAAATTGAGACAGACGTGGTAGAAATGCCTAAACACAACTAGGCCGGGTAATTCAGCTTGGTGCCGTGCATTAGCTGCCAAAAGCCCACTATGTGGGGTGGCAGCAGGCAGCAGGGCAATCACGTCTTCTCTGGGATGAGGCCATGTCTCTTCTCTTCCCACTTGCATAGATAAAGACACAGCAGCCCTCAGGGAAGTGCTCTGTCTCAGCTGTGTCCCTACGTGCCCAGAGCAGCGCACGCCTCCTTCCTCTCCGGTGCAGACATGTAGTCTGGACCACCACCCTGCCTTCAATTTCAAACAAGAAAGTAGCCCTCTTCATTCAGTGTGGTGTTTCAAATATACTGGTAACTTAATCTCTCTTATTTCTGAAGGCTGCAATTGAATACTGGAAGAAGGTTTTATGCTAACGTTTGTCTGGGGAGCTTTTCACTGCATCAGTGATGTGAAATTGCGTTTGTTGACAGTGGGTAATGTCTGTCTGTCTCCTAAGCTTTAGCAGAAGATTGTAAGTGTGCCAAGGACCCTTGTCTGTGTAAGTGGATTTTTAAAATGCGTTTACAAAACCAGAAATACCTTTTTCAACTCTGCAATATTTCCTCTTTACATTCAGAGTAAACAACCTTTTTGGCTAGTTTTAAACTGTGATTAAATATAGATGTTTTCAGCTAAAAGGTTCAGAAAATAAGCATGTCTGTCATGGCACTCAACATCACTTTCACTTTGGTGCTTGCTGTCAAGTGAATTTAAAGATTAACAAATAAATAACAGGATGTTGGGGTTGGGCTCCACTGAAAATTTCCAAATCTCTTTTCCTTTCTTTGTTTTTTATAACAGGATTCATTTTTGAGCCTGCCAGGGACTTGCTTGTTCATCGGTTGACACAGGCTCTTTTTGCCTTTTCCATCATCACCACTTATAAAAATTCTACAGGCCAAATTGTGCCCTCAGTGATCTCTACCCAATTTGATTATGTCCAAATTGTGCTCCTGTCTTAATATAATTTGAGCATTCAGCTAGACTGCCAGAAAATTTTGTCTTGCAGGACACCTATCATCCTTTTTCTCTCAAACATAACAGAGGTAGATTTTTTTTTAACCAGACAAACAGAAGAATCATGAAATTAATTTTCTTAAAACTTCATTTCATGGCCATCTAAAAGGAGTTGCCATTGCCCCTGAGTGCATTTCTAGTCAAAGTAATTCTAAAAATAACCTTGTCTCCCTGCATATTGTTAATTGTAAGTAATGGAAAATGAAAAAGACGATGAAGAATCTGCAGAGGCGTGTGCATAATCTGTAGGAGACTGAGTTATTGCAAGTCTAAAATAAATAAGGTGAGGAAAGGTAAGGAAGAGTGCAGCAGCAGCTGATGTGTCTGGTTCCCCCCCCTCCTTTCACCTCCTGTCTTGTGCTGGCTCTGCCATTTGTATGCCTGTGCAGTGCACCTGAGTCAGCGTACTAAACTGGCAGAAAACTGGCCCAGAAAAATTATTAAAGAAAGAAATAATTTTCTTTTAGTTCAATGAACTACACAGGTTCATCAAGAGGTCAGATAAGCACCGAGTGCTCATTTGGTGGAAATGAGGGGCCAGTGTACCTTGACTGAAAGCTGGAGGACAGACCGGATTTGTCCCTTTTGATAGTAATAAGCTGCTCGGTTGGCACAATCATCTTGTCTAACCACACAATCTTAGGATTGGTGCAGTCGTGTCGTCTAACCGCAATCTCAGATGCTAGAAGGAACAACAGTTGCCAGAAATAGGAGCAAAGAAAGATGCATCTTAAAAATTTGTTTAAAAAGTCCTTCATGAGTGTAGGTGTTAGATTTATGTATTTCTTAAAAAAACCCAACCCAATCCACCACTGGTATAGTGGTGAAATTAATTGCACAGACTATCCATGAAACAAAACTTTGCCTTAATCCCAACAGGGGACAAAAACTTTTTTTTCCTTGACTCAGGGTCATTTTGCATAGCTGCTGCCTTGAATTTATTATTTGTATCAGCAGTCCGGAGAGCACCCATGAGTGCGGACAGTCAAACTGCTTCATTCTATCTGGCAGCCATAAAACTGCCAGCCAGCCTAAATTTGCACCCTGGCATCTTTTTGTCTGGCACGTGCAGCCAAAAGGATCGTGGTTTTACCGTGTAGGATTGCCAGCTGTGTCAAAACATTGTACCTTTTTGTCAATTCTAGTTCGCTTATTTTAGAAATGAGACCAAGACATAACTTAGCGAACTGCTTTTCTGACTGTAATTTTAAGTGACATTCCAAAGCAGTGCATCTAACTCACCCATTTATTTGGTTGGGAGATAAAGAAATTTAAGCTTATTAATTTTCTTCTTCTTTTTTTTTTAATGACTAGATTTTTATGAAGATGTTAAAAACCAGAGAGATCTGCTTAGGGCATTGTCCTTCAAACTAACAGGTTGGGGTGGATGAAGTTCATGCTGGTGATCTGCTGAGATGAGAACTGGTGGTTGGTGCTGGTCACTTTCTCCAGCTGTTGAGTTGGGTTAAGAGGAGGTAAAGATAGAATTTGTGGTTTACCTAGAAATCAAAACAAAATTAAACAGCTGTTAGAGGGGGTCTAAATGGTGGAGTTCTACAGCATGATTTGTCCGGTGGATTGTGCTATTGAAAGGGATGGAAAACTTGTACAAAGTGTGGACACAAAGTGGAGATGAAGGCTGTAATCCAGCAGTATGTGCAGAAAAAGTGAGCAAAATACTTCTCTATTTAAGAGCAATGGTTCTCAGAAGGCATGGGAGAGGGGAGAAGGGTACTTTACTTCTTTCTGTCTGTCTGATGCCCAATGCTTATCAGCATTATTATTTTAGTGTTTATTAAAATGGTCTAGTGGAGACCAAAGGTCTGCAGGTTGGAATACGTAGCTGCTGTTGTAAAGAGGGTTTAAATTTCAGTGTTCCTGTTGCTCCCCCGTTGCCCATGATTGGCAGCAGGAAACTGTGCATTAAATAACTAGTGTTTTTAATTTGAATGACAGACAATAAAGGATATAACCAGAAAAGCAGCAGGGAAAGAAAAAGTCAGTCATTGAAATAGCATACTCTATTTTATTAAGAAAATGGCAATGCAACAGGAAATAAAATCAGTGTCATAAGTAAAAGCAGAGAAAAGTTTGTCATACACACAGACTGTGTAATACAGTTTACTGTAGTCAGTCCTAGGGAACTGCATTTTCTGAAATTGTGTTTGTGCTTAGCTTTGAATAAGGCTTTCGCTAATTATTTTTACGCTGTAGCTTTCAGTTATTAGTGCCAGACTACATTTTGTGGAGCACTTTCAGAGTATTAGAGGGAACACGTTTTCAGTCTTCAAGGGCCTGTCTTGCGCCTTACAACCTCCACAGCAGTTTTTCCTTGATGTGGGGGGCACTTTAGAATTGGCTTGCTGTTTGAAAGAATGGAAAGAGTTTGAGAACTATTTGGTCCAGCAGGACATTCTTAAGGCCATTAGGCTGTGTTTAATCAGAGCAGACGTCATGTATGCTGTAAAGCTTATTGTGTCAACCCTGGCAGTGAAGTGGTTTTAAAAGAAAGAGCAGAGATTAGTGACAGATGGCTGTAACTGCAGATGGGCACAGTAGCCACTTCTGCAAGTTGCCTGACACAGCAGCCAATGCACTTTACTCTTCACCTCAAATTACCTGTGTTCCCAGGCTTTGGCTTGTTAAGTGGACGGGTTGCCAATTGAAATGGATTTGGGGATCCTTGTGGTGACGCAGAGTAAGCTGCAAATGTCAGTAGATTGGTACTGCGTTATTTTTAGGTGTCATCAACCCACGTTTGAATGTAGAACTTCTGCTGTGAAAAGAAAGAAAATCAGTCGCCTTTTTGAGTAACGAAACTCTTCAGGAATTAGTCATGTTCATTTCACGGCTTGTAACAGCCTGGGAGACTGGTCTGTGCTCTGAGCTCCTCATGCCTCCACGTTTTGGTTTGGTTTCAGTGGGATCTTTCTGATTTAAAATCTCCAAGAAACTGTTCTGAAATAAATGCTGTCTTTTGATAACTGGTGATGATGAGAGGTTTATCACATAGCAGATACTTCCCAGTGCTTGTGGGTGAATGTTTTCCAGAAAATAACTATAGCTTACCACATATACTGTTAAGTCATATCAGATTGCTCTACATTGTTATAAATGCACATCCATTTTAAAATCTTTTTTGTGTGTCTGACTAGCACAGACTTGTTACATGTAATTAATATGATGTTGTATCCAGAGTTAGAGGAATACACATTTTTGATAACCAGTCTTGGAATTTAATACTGTGAGGGGGGTGTCCAGTCAAAGGTGTGGATGTAGAAGCCTTGTGCTTGGGGCAACAGGGGATGACAGTGAAAAGACTTGACTTGCAAGTGTTGTTTCTGGTACATCTGAAGGAGTTTCCGGCTCCAAGAGCTAAAAGCTGCTGATTTTCCACCTTTATCCATCCTGTTTTCTCCCCTCACAAGACCATTAGTGAGCGTTGCAATTGCAGTCAGGACCGTGTGATGTTTCAGATCTGTCCACTAAGAGGCTAACTCATTCCAGATAAGCCTTGAACAGACAACATTCATTTTTTACTTTGCTCAGAATTTCCTGTGCTTTGTTCTGCATCTGTTTGTGAAAGACTGTGTTATCTTTGAAAGCCTTCATCTTGTTTTCTTTATTCAAGCTATATGCTAAAATGGAAAAAGGGAAGAGCTGGAAGGAGCCCAGCTGGAGCAGTCTGCCAAGGATCCCACAGAGGGACAGAGCTGGCAAACTCCTGCAACCTCTTCAGCTGACCTCTGGTCCAATTTGGGAAGCCAGGAGATAAGCCACTTTTCTTGCAAAGATTTGGCCTCAGGCAGCCATTTGGCGTAATGCCCAAAGACCGCACCACCATTTAATTGCATTTTTCTCCTCTTTCGCTCATCCCTCACTTAGCTTCAGTAGTGATTGACCTTAAAAATATTTCAGTTCAGCCTCTTCTTAGTCTTTGTGTGTGTGTGTGTGTGTGTGTGTGTGTAAACAGACATGTTAGAGGTAAATTGTACTTTGACACACTCCGTTTCAGACAGGTTGCCTCAAAAGCAGGTTCTTCCTGCCTCAGACAGTGGTTGTCTCCTCTGATGCTGTGAAAGCATTTCATGGCCAACTGTTTTTAAAGATGCTCTGTTTACTGTGGCTGTAAGGTACCCCAGTGTTTTATGTCATGCCTGCTATGTATGTGGAGAGATTGAAAGAAGCTTAAAAGTGATGAAAATGGCACAGAGGGAGTATAGTTTCTTCCTTTCTTCTCAACATGAGAATTTTCTTTCCACTTCAGGGCAGAAATGCTGTCACAATGTTAGTGAGAGGGTGCTAGAGCAATGGTAGAAGTGTGTCCTCTCATACAGGGCATTGAGAAAAGGCTGCCTGGGTTGTACTGAAGCGTACAGATGGAGGCGTATTGGATGGAGAGGGTTGAAGAGGAATTTCATCCCCTTCTGTTTTTTCCTGACCCCTGCTCCCTTGCTGTGATGGTGTCTCACTTCAGAGCCTGAAGCACTGTCTCCCTCACTACCCCTGTATGCCAGAAGGGAGCACTAGGGTTGTGCAGAGCCTCAAAACTGAGGTGTGGGCTACGGTTGAAGAGAGGCATATTCCTGTTACACAGTTTGCATGCAGGGCTCGATTTCCCCTCCCTCCTGTTGGTTCTTGTGGTGTGTCTGTCCAGGAACATGCTTTCTTTTCCAAGGAGGAGTCCCAACTCTTCTCTTTAACGTGGCAATCTACTTGACAGGACAGTAAGTAAATAACTTTACTGTTTTCCCAAGATAATGAAATCTGGTGCTTTCTACAGTAGTTGTTCTGCCTCTCTACATTCAGGAGGTGAGCAGCGATTACTTCCAGGTGGAAGCCACAAATAAGGTATAGAAGTATAGAATGTGGCTTGAATTCCAAATCTTCTTGAAACATGGTTGTTGCTACTCTTCTCCACCCTCCCCAAAATCAATTGAAGATGGCCTTTTGGTCAGTGCTTAGGGACTACTTGTCAGGTTTTATTTAGATGGAAACCTGTTCCAGAAGCTTTACCTCATCTCATTGTCCTGCAGGGATGAACTTCAAATGCCAGTTTGCATTTGCCCAAAAATGACCTTTTCTAATTGAAATGGACAAGGCTGTCTTAGCTAAGTGGATAAACACAGACCGTTTGCAATTGTAGATTTAAATGCACTCTTTCATAGATTACCTTTGCACAGTATGGCTGTGTCCTTGAATATTTAAAGTCTCATTAACAAGAGACCAGGATTGAAGAGTAAAAGTTCTTTGTGAAAGAGACATTTTGGAGCCACAAGCTGATGTTGATCTCTACTAGGCTGGAGGAAGACTTTTTGTTACAAAGTCCCCTTTATGCCAGCATGGAAGGCGCTCCAATAAAACTGGCATGTAAAGTCTTGAATGTTGATTAACATCCAGAGCATAACACAGGGTTATATACAAATACGCTGCTCATAAAGTAGAATAAATGTGCCATTAGTTAAGGCATTGCTTAGTGCAGAAAACCACCTTTCTTTCTCTTATGGATCTAGACATCTGCCATTAACAGCCTGGAAAGCAGACTTTCTTTTTTTAGAATAGCTGACTGATTGGAAAAAGGAGTTTAAGATACTGTCTGCAAACTTGAATATTGGGGTTTATGGGGAAGATGGTTTTGCAATCCCTCAATTTCCCTGGTGTAGTCAGATGTCGAGATGGTGCTAGATTACCATCTGGCTGGATCAAAATTACAACTGCTAAGTAAACTTCTATTTAAAGCTTCTCAAATTATTTTGGACTCAGTGGGGATAGTCTCATGAAAACTAAATTTGCAGGAAAACTTAGAAAGGAACAGACTGCTGAGAAAGACAGACTGCTCTTCAGTTTGTGCTTTCCTACTTCCAGGAGGAATTCTGCCAGTACATACGAATGGCTCAGAAACTTTTTGGTAAAGTTTTAGGAAAATATCTTTCAGCTTTAGTCCAGTGGCACCTCCTGACCTAGGTTGACTAGGTGGTTCTTCAGGCAACAGGAGCCAGAGAGTAGATTGAAGGAGACAGTGTTTTCCATGTTGGCTATGTTTCCCTTTACTCAGGTTGAAAGCAATGGAAAAGTACTGTTTTGGTGTCCTCCTGTCACAAGAAGACTTCAGTTCCCTAAAGCACTAAGCATAGTAGGAAGGACCTCACTAAGCTTTTGATTTGTTTTTGTTTTCTCTAAAAATGAATGCCATTCTGCAGCTTGAAGGATGAAGTTAAGGAGAGGTTGAGTACTCCTTAGCCCCAAGGTCTGGGGTTGGGTGGTAGTGCCAAGTTCAACAGAAGGATTTGGGGAATTTTTCCAGTATGGAGAGGTGGGGGGAGGTACCTTCTGTTGGGGCCAGGTTTTGTCCTGATATGGCCTGTTGGGAGCAGAAGAATATTTTGGAAAGCACTACCTACTTTCATAGGGAAAATCCTGCCTTTAACCCAGGTGGGGACATGCCAAATGAAAATATGACTTCAGAGGAGTTACTCTGCTAACATGTAAGAAACTTCTACTGATTATGTAAAAAACATGTCCCTTTTACTGCCAGAAGCTTATAGCTCAACTGAACATAGGTACCATTTTGAGGAAAAATTGGGTATGGCCCTTAACACAGAGCTCATGCTGTCGTCAATGACAGGATTTCATTGCAGGAACTCACACATCCATTGAAGAAGTTAAAGAAATATGTTAGCTTAGTATTTAATCAGAAACTAGAGTGAAAAACAAAGGAAAAGTTGCTGGAACCTTGCGAATTGCAGAGCTTCCTGCACTGCAGGTTTTTTCCCCTCAGAATTCACTCAAGTACGATCTATGTTTAGGGCTACGCATGCTACAGTTTTACTTTATGTACTAACCAGTGATGTGCAGCAGATGTTGCTGAACACATTTTGTGCCATCTCTGGAAACAGAGTACCTTAAAACCTGTGTATGTCGCTGAAACACCAATGCGTGGCTTCCTTCCAAATTGCAGAGAAACTGCTCCCAGTCCAAATCTAGCTGCATCTGCTGCCTGTACCCGTCATGAGGGATATTCCTATTCATACTGCTTGCTCCCTGTGAAGTGTAGGTCAGGATTTTTAGCTTATGATTGCTCATAGGACAAAAAATTCTCAGATACTTCCATGTTAATGCCAGAGAATTAGGAGTATCCCCTCTTTCTATTTGCCTGCACTCTTCATTGTCTGCTGTCGTCCTTTTTCCTCCCTTTTATTCAGAATGAGGAAAACGTGTTTTCCTGTTTCTCTGCATACTTTTCCTGTCCAGCTACTTGTGCTTTTCATTCTGTCTTTGTCCTCTTATTTTCTGTCCTCCCTTTGAAGCAGGAGGGTCTGTTCCTGCACTGTGCTGTGCTGTGAGGACAACTCCAGGCTGCTTGCTGCAGGTTCAGCGTTAAAGCTGTGGAGATCATAGATTTCTTTTTTTTTTTTTCCTTCTCCTTTTTTTCACCCCTTCTCCCACAAACTCCTGGGCCGTACAGCCTAATGTGAGAGCAGATTGCCCTTAGTATTTGGAGAAAAGATCTATAATAAGCACCGGGGACATGCTGGTAAAAAGCATCAGCATGGTATATCAGCTCAGTTGGAGTACTGACTGTACATTAATTCTCTAACTTATAATTAGCCATATTAAATTCCTATTTTCTGAAAGGAACCATTATCAAATAACACTGTTTGAAATCTCAAAGAAACATAAGGAATGAAAGCCTAGTCCTCTTACGCTTTCATCTTTCATAAGCAATCCCTATCTCAACATCTTGACCTACATTTTCTTTTTACACTCTCCAAGAAACATTGTGTGGATTTAACGTCTCAGAAGGGAGGTAAAGGATTTTATGCATGTGTATGTGTTGACATATGAAGTTTGGGGAAAACAATGAGGCCTTCATGTCCCCGATGACTTTTTTTTTTTAACTTGAAAGTGTTTTCTGTAATATCTCTGAAGCAGATTTTAAGTTCAGAAGGAAATTAAATGTAAAAAGTCCACACCATTCCTTTACAAGAGGTCTACTTTTATCTATCCAGCTTCTGCCAAAGCCTTTCCTGATTTTACACACCAGTAGAGAAAAAAAATTGGATTCTCCTTCCTTCTCATATCCTGCTCGCCTCTTGGGATCCAGTCATACAATTTCTTTTTACCATTAAAATGGGATGGGGGGGACTTCTTCTCTGGAGTAGGGGGGAAGAGGTGTTTAAAATGATGGTTTTGTTCACATTCATTCTTGCTCTTACTGCGTAGCTGTTTGGTGTTACTAACAAACATTTTTCCATGGGAGTGACACCTTAACCTGCGTAGCCCAGGTCTATGAAAAAGCAAAGGCTTTTTCATGAGCAAAGTACATCAAACAGCTGGTGCAGGTTATGGGCTAATCAGGATCCCAACTTTGACACGATGATTTGTGCTCCGTGTAACGCCCCTCTTCCAAAACACGGCACGGCCTACCTGCAGCGCTGTTCTCCCATTAGATTGGTCCATCCTCCACTGTCGGAAGGGTGGCTCCAATAATACCCATGGTGTTGTTGACACCATCCTTTTTGCATCATCCCACCCCACGGGGCTATCGTTATAAAGCAAGACGCGTTCTCCAACTGCAGGATAAATGTTGCTATAGCCATGCCCTGCCGTGAGCAGAATAGGCAGAATTCTTCTCCTCTTTGTTCAGTATGGGATTTTTGAGAGTGTATTGGCTTTTTTGGGTGCTAAATGCATGCCAAACATTAATACTATTTAATAGTCATTGTAGCTTGAGTTTGGCTTAGTAGAGATTCCTTGAAATACAGTGTAGGGAATTCTCTAACTCCAGAAGACTTTTGTTGCCTAAACTGTTTCCGTTTAATATCCCTCTTTAGCCTTTTATAGGGTACTGGGAATGTACAGAGGGATTTCACAGTCTTCATTTTTGTGTCCATGTTCCCCCTGCCCTCGTGTTGTCACATCATCTTGAAATAAAGTTATGCAGGGCTTTTTTGCATATCAGTAATGTACTTTTGGCCCACAATGAGGGTTTTTTGCTGATTGTAGTAAATACAACGGTGAACTTCGGCATACACACAGCCTCTTGGGTATATTTTGAAAGCTCGCTTACTGTTTTCATCCTGTATTTCTATGCTGTTCCATTGCATGCGCCTCCCACCCCTCACCCCTATTTCTCCAATGCTGTACGTAAAATAAGACACGGGCTGTGGTGGATCAGCCTTCAGTTACGTGAACGGAGAGAAGGAAGATTCTGTGCAATGGATTCTTGTTTTAGGGGGGGAAAAATTGGTATTATTTAAAAATTACAAAATAGTACTTTATCTCTTTTGCTTACTCAGAAAGATAAAATCCTTAAATACGCATCACTGTCTTGATTGTATAAGTGTGCGATGACGGTCGTTCCAAGGTTTCTATTAAGTCAGGAAGCGGCTAATGTTGTTTCACTTCCCCTTCTGATGCCCTGAAATGAGCAAGAAAAGCTGTTTAATAGCAGCAGAATATTTCATGCCGGTGGAATTTCTTTAACTCCTCCGGGGGGTGGTGTGGCAGGAAGTCTCCTTAACATTTCAGAAGCCCTTTCTCCAGCATCAGGTTTTCAAGTGGCTGGCCCCCTACCCCAGCTCTCATCTCTTCCCCCCGTGGTTTGCCTGTAGAGCTCACAAAAGGGAGGTGAAAGTAAGGTTAAGCTGCCGGTCTCAAGAGCTAGAAACAGAGATGGAAATTTCTTGGCATATGAGGAGCCTTTCCTTAAAGGCTGTTACAGCGCTGACGTTTCATATGCTGATGCTTCAGAGAACTGCGTTAATGCTGGCGAGAATCAGTTGTCACCCCAATTGAAATGAGAACGGTCTCCACGTACTCTCTGGCAGGTGGCTGAAGTTTACGTTATCTGATGCCTTCAAGCTTGTGTCGCTCTTGCTTTTGGCCTCTGCGTTGTTCCTGTGGCGAGATACTCGGAACTCAGCTGACAGCTGAGCGTGGGCTCCTCCTGCTTTGTCCCCTCACCTGCTCTCCAGTCACTGCAGCCGGCCTGGGAGGGCAGGGGTTTCTCCTAAGCATCTTCCAGCTACAGATTTATTTCCCATCACGTTTTTTTCCATTGCACGTGCCCAGCAGGTAGACGGCTGCCGTGGATCAGAAAGACTCCACCAACCCCTGCTGCCGCTGTCTGCGTCGCGTAGGAGATGGGCTGGGATCCTTACCTTAGGCAAAGAGTGCTCAAATAGAGGTGAAATGTCATCGCTCCCGTGCATGCGTATGACAGAACAATTTGTTCATTTGCGTCGGGCTTTCATATTGCACTTGTGATTTCAGTTTGCGGCGGTTGGTCTAAACGTTTTACTGTCACTGTCATGAGCCTCCTCTCCCCTGACAATAACTCTGCAAACAGATTACAGGGGGCTGAGTCAAAACAGCAGAGCAGCTCTTCATCCTGAGCATGAAGTGCACTCCTCCAACCTTAAATTTAAGAAAGTGAGGAAATGATACTTGCCCGCCCCCACTAAAAAAAAAACCAGAAAAAAAGAAAAAAAAGAAAAAAAGCAAAAAGAAATCCGTTCCCTTGGGAAGGGATGAATACAGTTCTGCAAGTACAGACTTCACAGAAGGATAGGTGGGTTTTTTGGTTTGCTTCGCTTTTTTTAAGCAACCTGGTTTTGAAAATATGTTTAAAATATGGTTGCTTACTGTATGGTAAAAATATCTTTATGGCCACATTGCTGTTTCATATATTAAAATCGTGCCTTTTTTTTTTAAATTATATTTTTCTAAATTAATTTAGCAAGCTAGATGTAAAACCAGTGACAAGGAGGAAGGCATCCCAAAAGCTCAAAGTCTGAGCTTTCAAGGTATTTGAGTTTTTGTGTTGTTTTACAGTGCTTTGTAGTTGCTTTCTGTGAAGGAGAGGAAATGGTGCACTGGGTAGAAGATGGTGTCAAGGAGATGAGTTCCCTCCCAGGAAAAGCAGCTGCTGGTGGTTTTTCTGTCAAGAGAATCACCTTTCCCTACAAGCAGCGAGGCACCGAGCATCATAGATGAAATTCAGGGTTATGGACAAAAGCCTGGGAAACCAATGGCTTAAAACAAGTGTTGAGAATTGCTTAGGGAGCTTTCTTCCCTCCTTTCCCCTCCCCTCCTCCTGGGATGTCACAGGGCCTTATGCTGGCGTGGTTGTCAAGCCTACATTAAGGTTCTCAACAGATACGTGAGCGCTCAGGCTGGCAGGGAATTGGAAATTTGGCTGCAGGCAGTGTGGTGCATCCCCGGCATTACAGGAGGCAGCCTGCCCTGGGGCAGGGGAGGGCTTTCTGGCATGTTGCTGAAGAGGCTAGGGTGTCAAGTTAAAAGTGATTGTGGCCTGGTTTTTTCGGTTTGGGCTTGAAGGTTTATTTTATTTTATTTTATTTTTTAAAAGATGGTCGATATTTAACTACTCTAAACTCAGAGATCATAATTCAAATGCTTATGAGAAGGAGGTGCCATGCCAGGGGAAAAAAACCACCCTTGTCAGCAAAAGAGGTTGACAGCTTGAATCTTGGAGCTGGCTGATGGATGATCTCAGAGTTAGGGAGGGCATGTTCACTTAAAAAAAAGTTATTGAAAATGTGGAGTGAAAGTAATTAAAATGGTTTAATTCAAGTATCTGTCATATGTGACTTGAATTCTTGTAAAACATCTAGCATTTAGCTCAATTATTTTTTCTCAGGACAGAAGAAGGATTTTTTCCTACCTTATCTCTGACTGAAAGCTCAAAGTATCTCCAGTGAAGAAAGGGCTGAATCTGTACCTGTGTCTGCTGGCTGTATGGGAGGGTCACTACTGCTGCATCACTGGGCTGTGTGTTCTTGCAGCAAACAAGATCTTCATAGCTCATGTTGCGTGGGGGGAAATACTTATGTCTGTCTGGAGGGCTGCCCGTGCTCCTGGCAAAAGTCATGAAAGGCAAATCCTCAATGACATGCATTAAAATATCAAAAGGAACTATGCAATTAGAAGTATGTCATTCAGCATTTGCCTTTCACAGCTTTTGTCGTGCAGGGGCAGAATTAAGACAATTAAGCAGAGGAAAACCTCACCAAAAGGTCTTTCTGGCACTTCTCTCATCCTTTCCCTGTCCTTTTTCCTATGGCACGCTACTATGCCAGAATCCTTCTCCTGTTCCAGAGTGCGAAGTTTTGCTCGCTGTTGAGGTATATGTAGAAATCGAGTCCTACCTTTATTCTTTTGGTCATCTGGTTTACATGAGAAGGAAGTTAACTCGGGCTGCCTGTTCCTGCTCCTCCAAAGGGCTGAGCTTATGCAGCTGGGTGCAGAGGAGGGCTGGCCTGGTCCCTGCCGGTGATGGCCTTTGTGGGCCCAAGACGCTGGCTGACCGTGACACCGGTTCAAGAAATGGGCCTTTTCGTCACCTCCATCTGCCGAGATCCTAAGCTCGTCCTGTTTGTGTGATTCCTCACTGCAAATCAGTAGGAACTGTGCATCGTTAAAGGAAAAGCATATACCAAATATTTCTCAAGATGCTCTTTTGCTGTCGTATCTGCTTTCACACAGATACACTGTTTTCAAATTAGACAGCCTGTAAGGGTTTCTTAGAAATCGTAACAAATATAACCGAGCCTTGCTAAGCCTCTGGGTTTTAGCTGCACATCTCTCCCTTTTCGGGCTCCCAAGTAGTCGTTGCTAGCAGTAAGACACTGCATGCCTTTTTATTTCCCTTGACTGCTTTATTTGCACGTTCATATGTGGTATTTTCTTCCAATTAGCAGGCTCTTCGTAGCTTCACTGTGTTTGTCTTTACCTTCTTTCTTCCTCCTTCATTTATACTCTGTGGAGATGCGATTGCTAATTTTTACTTTCTAGTGTAGAATAGCCATTGTCTGGAGACATGCTCTTGGCATAGCTTTCCCTCTCGTGTTATTTAAAATAGCAGAATGTCTTTTAATTTTTTTTTTTTTTAATTTTTACTAATCTGTCTATTCCCTTGGTGCCAAGGTATGGGTATTTTTAAAGTGTGGATTTATTGTTCCTTTGTCCATCCATTCATAGTGGAAGTTTAACTCTGAAATGGCTAAGATATGTTACCAAGTCTAAAAGCAAATGCCAGTGATGCCAAGGTGGGGGGAAATAATTGATGAAAAATTGCGACTGCTATAGTGGTGTCTTACAGTTCTGGTGGATCTGTAAAAGTGATTCAGAAGGAGGAGGAATTGCCCTCACTTGGTGCTCACATATAGGTGACGAAGACCAAAAATGCTGAGTAGTTTGCTTTACTTAATTCTTATTTACCGGAATAATCCATGCTCTCTCCCTCACAGGAGGGGATATTGGTGAAGAACAGGCAGAAATACTTTGGAAACGGAATCAGTAACTTTTCTCCAAATAACTGCCAAAAAAAATTTAAACCGAATAAAAGTGGAAGGAACAAAACATCTTAAAAGGAAATGCTTTCTTTCACAGGCATGTCGAGGGCTTCCTTGACTCTCTCCTCTCATGGGATGTTACCCTACTGGTTCTCCATTCAGCCATAAAATTCCCCAGAAAAGACAGGATAAACAAGACATGATGGTTTTGGCATGAAACCCAAAGAATAATTTATTCATATGTCACTGATAATTTTGTTAATACCTGAGAACTTGGACTTTTCTCTCTCTCTCAGTGGTTCTGCCCATTTTTCTGTTGCTGATATCCTTGAACTAAAGAGAGATAAATTACGCTTGTGGATGTGCTTGTGCCTGTAACTTCAAATAAAACACACGTTTAACTCTGTTTCCAGATTGTATATGTGATTACCAAACAAGAGAAGATGTCCCGTAGGACAGATATCCATGGCATAGCTGCAAATCAAAGGGCACTTGTTTTCCTCGGGGAGAAATAAAGCCACTCTGTCCAGCGCCAAAATCAACATGAGGCACAAACCACTGAGGGATTTTAATAACCCCACAGCTCATGTCGTGCTTACCATCTGTACCTCTCCCTCATGCTTCACTGTGGTGGTTGATCTCACTACCTTTATTTTACAGGTGGGTGAGCTCAGGGAGGTGACGTCTCCAGGGGCACCTGCTGGGCAGTGGCTGCATCTGGACAGAGTCCAGGTCCCTGTGTCCTAACTGAGCTCTCTTTCTGGTGGTGGTGTTCCCTTGCTTCTGCAAAGGGCTTTATGCCTCCTCTACTCACATCTCTCTGAAACGCACGCTAGGATCTTGCGTTTGGAGTCCTCTTGTTCCTCTGAAACTTTCTGGCCGCAGTCAAGGAGGGCTGGGGGACAGAGGTGGATGAAAGCTGCAGACATCAAATACTGTGACTCCTTGGCAACACGTGGGAAGAGTACATAGTCCTTGTTTCCACAGTGCTAACAGGAGTGCTTACGGAACTATAAAATTAACTCTGTTTCTGTTTGTCAAAACTTAATGACCTTTACATGGCCTGGTACCTACTTATTAGAAAAGCTGCTGCTCTCCCCTTATCATAGAGCTCCAGGGGCAATTGGTAGGAGCTCGGTAGCATGATGGTACCCATATAACAGACAGGGAGCAGCTGGTAAGGTGCTGGCATCAGCTCTCTTTCCTGCTCTCTCTTCTGCTTCACTCACGACAGCCTTAGCTTTTGGATCTTGGGGTAACTGTTCCTTGGGTATCCTTTTTTTCCCCCGTTAAAATGTAAAAAGCTTGGGAAAATCCAAGGTAGCTATTTGCGGTTTTAAGCTCTGACTTAGTCAGCTTTCTGCATTTGTAGGAAGGGGTTTTAGGAGAGATTTATTTGTTCCCCCAGCTTTTTTGGAGTCAGCATCACTGCTGCTACCTCTTCCATCTGTGTATGAACACCCACCCTACTGGTCAGCCTGTCTGGTACTCCTGTTCCCTCCCTTGACTAGGCCACTGCGGAGCCCAGGCTGATGACCCCTCTTCTGCCTTGTGAAGAATAAAGTGCCAGAAGGGTTCGTGTGTCTTGCCCGCGGGAAATGGGGAGTCACAGTTTTCATTGTGTCTTTAATCAGAGAACTGTATCCCTTTGAATATTTTTTTTCCCCTTGTATAAACCTAAAGTAACAGAAGTATAGACTTGAGGTGAGGTTTTCCTTGGTATATGATATGTTGCAGGCATTGGTAGATTATTTTTTTTTAAATGTCTTCCAGATGCATGTTTCATAAATAAAGCTGAGGATTGAAGTATGTCCTATGGCCTGGGGTAGTTTCCTAGCAGAATTAAATTAGGTTCATTTTTGACTGTTATATTCTTGTTTCTACCAGTTTAATACCACTATCCCCACCAACCAACCCCCTCCAAAGGAAAACAAAA
This sequence comes from Chionis minor, assembly GCA_013398295.1. Classification (NCBI taxonomy): domain Eukaryota; kingdom Metazoa; phylum Chordata; class Aves; order Charadriiformes; family Chionidae; genus Chionis; species Chionis minor. Next base: position 1,188,870 of record VZSF01000873.1, read on the forward strand.
CAAAACACCCTTAAAACTGTTGTGTTGAAATACCAGAGCAATATAATTTAAATTAATGCTGCTAACAGGTACTTGATAATAGGCTCATATGCAGGAAACAAAGTCACATGAATGTCTTTGGTTGCTTAATAGCAATTTTGGATGGCGATGGAATGGGAGTAAGGAGCTGCTTTCAACCTGTATTATTTAATCGGTTCTCTTTGGTGATCTTGTCTTTTGACAGCCTGACAAACACATCTTGTGCTGTAATGTCATTCATGCTTGCATTCCGTAGTAATGATGTATATCTACATATAAAAGCATTCTTCTAGTCATTTATGAAGACTGTACAAGCTATTTGCTAACAGTTTTTGGCATAACAGTACTGCTTTATGCATATGCTCTGTTAAGTACCACAATCAACTTAATGTCCAGTGGCTTGTCTTCCGAGAAACCCTCGTACTGCTAATTACCATCATGGTGGCAACACAGAGCATTGTGTGGTATAAACAACGACTGTTTCACGCTGTAGTTTGTTTTATTTAGAGACAGAAAAGTGTTGTGGTTTTGCATTACCAAATGAGATAAAAATAACGTTTTCTTTACGACAGCTATCCTTAAAAATATGGACAGGGAATAAGTATCTCTTATCCCAGAGAAAAATGTTTTGGCTTGTTTTGTTTTTAAATTATGTTACTACCATGAAAACCCGGTTCTTTAGTCTCTAAGACAACCATGGCATGAAAATAGGCGTGTTGTCTGTTTAATATGTAATGTGATACCTTGTCATGCTGTGACAATGTGACAGATGGCATTTGCACTATAAAACAAAATTATCTTTTGTGCATAGCTATACAACAGCTAAATACAGTAACTTGGTACAGTATGCTGATTAATGCAGACAGTTGTAGATGTTTTGGAGATACCAGTGTGTTTTAACGTGGCATCAAATGATTAATGGTTTTTATTGAATATGTCTACCAAGCTTTTGGTAGTGTTTCTGCATGTACTCTGGCAAGTAAAGGCATTTTTGGTAGAAGATACATTTAGGGTTACAGAAAATAGGATGTGAATTTGTATTATATTGTAGCTGTTTGTGTACTTCTGGAAAATTAATGAGGACTACTCATTAGCAATGATACCTTGCAAGTAAACATATATCAAGTTATAGCTCATAATACACTGTTAAGTCCTGTAGTTCTCAGGTTTAAGGAAAACAAGAGGTGTAGGTGAATCATCAGTTTATCATATGTAGATTTTCATACAGAAAACACCTGCTTGAAACTAAGGGCCAGAGCTGAAGGTAGTAACTTTTTCCCCCTCTATATTTTAAGTGTAGAACTCATGTTTGTGGTCTTCCACAGTGCAGTTATACCAAAGCGTTTTCTCCGCGTTCAGGTGGCACAGACTGCTCAGACCATGGTGTAGGATGGTTAACCCCCTTGCTTTCTTACATTGCAACTGCATTGGTGGCAGCTTTCCTAATAGGGACAGTGAGGGGAAAAAAAAAAGAAATTAAAACCAAGTTTTCCTGTGCAACTCCCAAGACTGCACAGCTGGTTTGGACGGGTATGTTACTCCATGAGTGAACAAACTTGAGCTCCACGCCTACGTAACTACAATCTGTGCTGTTGCATGCTCTCATAAATAACACTGTTGTCCCAGTGCGGTGAGAATGCTGCTTCAAGTAAATCCACTTTTTTAACTTCTTGTAACTTGTGTGTGTTTGTTTTGCCCATTGCCCTGGAAACTGGGCCTTTGTACCAGCCCAGACTGGTTCAGCTTGCAGGGATCAGGGATCCCTGGATGCAGGGAGGGGAGTCTAGAGGGAGGCAAGCCCAGTATCTCTTGGCAGTAGGAAGTGCATGTCCCAGAGTGGTCAAGAAGCACCTGGGAGCAGAGTTACATATTTCATGTATAGCTTGAGATCTGCAGTATGGATCCCCTACCCCGAACTGGGTAGACCTGCTGATGTTAGGTGTTCATACCATATAGAAAAGTGTGAATATGGTCATGTTGAAAACCCCCTTATTTATGTCAGTTAATGCTTTTGATAGCTTTGGTTTGTGTTTGGGTGGTGTTGACTGCTGATTTTTCTAATGCGATGGCTTTGTAGGTTGCCTCTGACTGTGAGAACTGACTGGAAATACAATTGAATGTATTTCTTTACCTAAGCTGCCTTAGGACTGGGAAATGGCAGACTAAAATAGGTGTTGCTGTCTTGCTGTAAGAACATGGAAATGTTCATACTCAGATGCCTTATTGGCATTGGAGTAAGTGATGAAGAAATAATGTTTTGGAAACATTGTGAAAGTCCCTTCACCCAACCGCTGTGTGCAACTAACCACATGATACTGAGATTTGTTCAAATGCTCCCCTTTAGTTTCCTGATTATTCAGTAACTTTAATAATGAAGAACATACCAGTAATTGTAATCTTGTCTGTTCTTAAAACTGACTAACCCCAAACCCTCCCTTGTATTTTTTCCATCTGCCCTTATGTTGCTGCTTTCTGCTTCTCTTTTACTCCTCTGTTTTCATCCTATGTATTTATACTTACAGGGTATTTTATTATATGGTGCATTCCCAGGTACTGTGATTTTTGCATCACGTGTTCAGGTGCTTCCAAGACCTGCCCTGCACATGCCTGTCAAGCCATCTCTCCAGATGACCAGAGATGGGTTAGATCTTGGCTTGAGCATAGAGTTGTAGATAAAAGTGTGTGTGTGTCTCACCAAAAATGGTAAGGTTAGTGAATCTGTACCAATATAAATTAAGCCCTGCCAGGACTGGAGTAGTAAGTTGCTAGGCTATCATGAAAAGCAATTCACTTGAGTCAGTGCAAGCCCCCTGAAGTAAGTTCATTTATGTTTTTGGTGAAAGGGACGTAGCCATTGCTGGAGAAGGCTCAGCAAGACCTCCGCTCAGTTAACAACAGTGAAGAAGCAAAGGGGATAGTGAGATGCAGTGGGAACAAGAGGGAGCACGCTCTGCAAAGGTTGTAAAGCCACAATATCCGGATTCTGTCTGGATCACCCTAGAGGGTACAGTTCTGCTCATTGCAGAGCCCTTTCTGCATGTGAAAAAACAAACAAACTTGTAGCCACAGACGCATTTGAAAACATTCAGAGTGTGGAAGGCAAGGACAAAAGTGTCTTTAATGATGACCAGGATGCAGAGGGCAGAAAGGGCTTTTCTGCTTTTCCCAGCTTGTAACAGAGTGCATGTAATACATTTGCTGCTTTTTCTCAATGCAGTCAGAAGTTGATATGTGGATTGATTTTTTTTTTTTTTGTGGGAGGGGTCTTTTTACACAGCATGTAACTAAAACTGCAGTTTACTTTTGTAGCATACGCAGAAGTTTAAAAAAGAATGCAGCAAAACTGTGAAGTTGATGTGGCTAAGATATATTTTAGAAAGGATGTTAATATCTCCACACTTCAGTTTCAAGATACCCTTATTAACTACTAGGAATTAATAATTGGCCTTTCTCTTAAAGTATCTAGTCTTGATCAGTTAAAGCCAGGACAGTGTATTTAAGGGACCACAGATGTCATTTGATATGTAAGTCCCTGTATTTCTGACTTAAATTATTCGTTACTAGTGATTTAGTTAAAGCAGTGTTTATTCAGTGACTTTGAGCCGTTCAGTGTTTCAGTTCATTTTAAACTTTGGCAGCAAATATGCACTACTTCACTCTATATAGAAATTATTATTTCACGTAATTTTGATATATGAAATCCTACACTGATTTATAATCCAAGTTGCTGTACTTTCAAGTTTAATTTTAATGAGGTTTAGTTTTTTTAAAATATTAAAAAATCTAATTTGACTTGTAAAACAAACACTTTATATTATAGGAGTAAAGTCTATTTTTATCCATCCTGATTCAGTTATTCAGGCCTAGTGGTTGGCCACAAGTCCAGCTGCCAGGGGAGAAGGCAGTGAGAGCTGTGGCTGAAATGAGCCCAGTGGACAAGGGGCAGGCAGCTGCTGCCAGCTCTCCAGCAGCTGAGAACATAACCAGTCACGGGCTGTGCCATGAGCCAGGGCTCGCTGGCATCGTGATTTAGAGGTTGAAGAGCACAGCCATGGCAAAGCAGTAGAGGAGCTATTTGTCTCTTTGATTTTATTTGGCTTGTGATGACTTCCTGATTCCTTGACTGTTGCTGGGTGCTTCCGATGTAGCCTGGATTGAAGAGTGGTTCAGCCCTTCAGGCTATGCAAAAGACCGTTTTCTTGCTCAATTGCTTTTCCCTCTTTACATACATACACAATTGCAGTACTTTGCAATTAAGAAACACGAATGCTTGCTGCTTCCAGTAACTTGGTTAACTTTGGAGAGTCAACTCGCCTGACTGGCCATGCACCAGAGTCTGTTCCTGCAGTGCACCAGTAGACCTGTATGTCCCATCAGCTGCTCTGGTGCCAACTCGTTAGTGGTGATGGGGGTGGCCAAGTGTCGCTTGGCACAACTGTGATATCCCCGCCCCATCTTGGGGCCTCCAAGACCCTTCATAGCTCCTGATTGATGCACAGCAGAAAAGAATGTGGTTTCTTGCAGTTAGGGAGAGCAGGAATGGCGTTTGAAGGAAAAGGTATCTGGGGGCAAAGTGAATGCATTTGATATAAAAATGATTGAGTGGCAATAAACTTTATAGGAGTCCACTTCAGCATGTGCTGTCTCTCCAGTGGTTGGAGGAGGCTGTGGGCTGTGGCTGTCTGTGCCTTTCATCACTTGGGAGAGAATTTTGCAATTATGCTGGCCCTGAAAACCTGTAGAACATGACACCCATTCCCATTATTTATCACTATCTCTCATTTGTAGCTTTATGACTCCATTTTAGGGCACTTGTTTTAATTGGTTTCAGCTGACGATAGCTAACTTCAGTTATCTGCAATGTTACTGTGTTTTGGGATGGTGCTGGTTATGATGAATAATAGTAGACAAACCTATATTTTTCCTTAAGGGACACAAATCACGCTTGTCTTCCAAGTGCACTGATGGTTTGGCAGGGTGAAAGGATGAATAAAAATTGCCTTCCAAGTGTGTGCAAGCTGACAGCCCAAAAGGTGATTTTCTTGACTCATATACTTCAGGTTGCTGGGTTTTACATATGGCAAGTCTCCAGAACAAATATTGCTTTTGGAAAACTTAATCAAATTCTGCCATAAGAGTTAAGTTACTGAGTATTAGACCTCGAATGATATGCTTGATTTAGACATCTCTGGAGTTTAAAAATTGTAAATTTTATCAGCAGTGGTTTCATGGAATAATGCAAAGCAAAAGTTGAAACTTTTAAGAATAAACTTGGGCACTAGGGCTTCTAGTGAGGGTGAATTTGGCATAGAACTATAATCTATGTAATTTTTTATTTTATTAAAAGGTTGCCTTTATTTCTTCGGGAATGCTTTGAAGGGATGCTGTCACCCCATGTCATATCGTTGTGTTACATTACAAACCTTGTTGTAGTATCATGTGCTGATACTGAAATTTGTATTATTTGTTGGGTCACAGTTTGAGATCTCTTTAATGGAAAGGAAGTATCAAAAGGAATTTAACAAAAGGGGAGTGAAAATGTAAATCAGGTCATTTAACTTCTCCCTTGCAGTCTCAGGCTGGCTAGAAGAGACATTTTAATGCAAACATTGGTGCTTAGTTTCAACTTTTGCTTTGCGGGTTCCATTTTAGGAAGAAAAAAAGTGAGCTACCAGTTCACTGCTTCTTCCCAGGAACAAAAAATAAAAAAATTCCAGGCTTCTGCTTTGTAGGTAGTATTTTAAAAACAGTGTACAAAATCTGCAGCATGTGGCCACCATGTAGCCGCTTCTGACTCCAAGTCAAGAGAACCTTGGTGTAGTTCAGAATGAACCAGAGCGAACTTTGATTAGAAAAAGAAGGGAGTGATATGATGTAGTGATACGATGCAGACATTGGATTAGGCTCTTTTAAAATGGGCAATCAGAGACGTTACATTGGAATCGGAAGCGCTGAAAGGTTTGGGAGCCTGTCAGCAGATGATGTATCACACTCAGTCATAGTGCCCAAGTAAGCGCTGAATAAATGGCCTTGTGGGGAGGGAGCGTTTGGCTGAGGTGTCAGTACTTCAAGCAGATAGCTCGCTGGAGGAGAGGTCTTCCTCTTGCTCTGGTTATGTTTTGGTGTCTCTTTGAAGCTGAGCTTGGTTGAATGCTCGGTTATGCGATGAGTCAGTGCATCGATGGGGTTAAACGGTGATTTTCCTGTAAACAGAGGTCTGAAATGGTATAGCTGTGATGTAGCACTAGTGGAAAGTTTTGAACTGCTGTTATTAGTAAGCATTTTTGTTTTAGTATTCTTAAGCCTTGCTGCCTAGTTTATCCTGGAAAGGGTCGGCCCCCTCCCTGTTTTCTTTCTGTGTTGCAATGATAGAAAGGGGGACTGCAATGACTAAGTGAGGAGAGTCCTACCAGTGTTTCTCTGAGGAAATAAAGCTTTGTTATGCCATTTGCTAAAGTATTTTGGTGGAGAAATGGGAAAGCATTCTCCTTGATAAAATTGCAGCCTCTGTGGTAATAAGCTCTTAAAACACCGAGTAAATACTAAACTGGTAAAATTCTTGGTAATTTTCCTCCCTCTCATCCCAAAGCCTACTGAAAAATATGTTACTGTTTTAATTCTTCCTTAAGTATGAGCAGCTTCACTGTCTGTCTGCTAGTGTTTGTAAGAACCAAACTATATTATTCATTTGAGTAGACTATGCAAAATTTGTTAAACATTATGCTTGCATAGGGCCCAATGCTTTCTTCCATCTATGTGACTCTGCTGGCTGTAGTATTCCTCCAGGAGAGAAATGGCACAAAAGGGAAGGCAGCTGTGTCAGACATTTCCTCTGCCTTGTGTACCTTTGCTGGAAGTCTGGAGTTTCTGTAGTTGAGTGACATTTGGCTAGAAGAATCAGTTAAGAAACAGATGTTTGATGTTCATTCCTTTGGGATTTAGGAATCTTTTTAAAAGGATCATAAATTGCAATAGTTGGAAGCAGCAGAATGAAGAGCAAGACAACAACAAATTGACCAATGGCAGCTTAATTTTATATTGATCTACAGAGAAATACAAAAAGCTCTTGTATATGCCAGTCAACAGGAGTTCTGTAAAACAAGGATGAGTTTATGACTCTACGCTGTGTCCCTTTTTGAATAAGGGATGTGACAAGATTATAAATATGATTGCAAGCACCCGTAGTGTAGTTATTTGGGATTGGGGGCTTACAGTTAACCAAATTGGAAACACATAGTCAGGTAGGTTCTTAGTGGACACCTCCATGCAAAATCAATATTATCAGCATATCTTTTTGCAAGATAGTTGCTTTGGGCATAAACACTCTACTGTTAGTGTCACATGTGAAATTTTTGTAAAATCCATTTGGCACTGGTAATGCAGGTTTTGAATATTGTGTACTACTTTGTCATGTTTGCAGGACTTCTCACTAATGGCCAATCTAAAGGATTAGGACCAGTATCAGAACAGCTGGAGAATGAGAAGGATGATGCATCGCAAGTGTCCTCAACAAGCAACGATGTTAGTTCTTCAGATTTTGAAGAAGGGCCCTCGAGGAAAAGGTCAGTAGTGCATTATGATTAAAGCATTGCCTTTCTCCTTTGTCCCTTTTGTGCTGTAAGGTTGTGATCATGTTATCAGTACGGTATGGTTGCACATACTGCCCTACCGTAAACAGACTTTCCAGTGTGAAGTCCTTCTATTTAACAGCGAGGATATAGTAAATTTTGCTTCATCCATTGGTATAGATGGTTCTCGTTGTTTTGGAAAGCATGGAAAAGCAGTTGCTGTTTTGCAGTAGATGATTGCTAAATTAAATGCCTTCTCCCCTCCTGTTCTCCCTGCTGTCCCCCTAGCTTTGGCCTCTCAGGGACATGGCAATACGTATGTGTGTGTAATTTCAAGGAAAGCGTCACTAAACTAGTTAGTGTTACTGTTGTTATTTTTAATAGTCTATGAATGAAACCATGTGAAGATAAAAAAAGAAGAAGAAAACAGATTCTTCTGAGAAGAGAAACTGTATAGTAAGGCAGTGTGGTGGGTATCGGTTGCAAAGAACTACTTTGAGATACTGCTGTAGCAAGCTGCCTCCTCATTCCTAGAAGTCAGTTATGAGGTCCTTGTTGAACTCTTACGAGTTCTTATCCTGAATGTGCAAAATGTGGGTTAAAGTTGTAGGACTCAAGCCAGTCTGTTACAGAAAATATGCTGAGAATGCAGGAGGCTGGGACTTGTCCTCTGTATGAAGTAAGAACCAAAACAGGCTGTTTGAAAAATGCCATTTAAAAGAGAAAACTGGAAAATGCTTTCTCAACCTTTTTCCTATACGCTCCTTGCATCCAAGTCCCAAGCCAAAATGAACTCTAAAATAAAGTTCTTTCAAACAAAAGACATATTTCTGTTTTCTGCATGACCTTATGATTCCCCTGAGAAGCCCCATGGTGTGAGGACAGTGGTGCTTTCCTGGACACCCGCCCTGTTCCTGTGTCCCCCCACCTCTGGTCCCCACAACCTTTTCTACCCCCTGAGCAACAAACTCAAAGTTTAGTTAATACGCTCACGTAGCTCCTCCAGTGTATCAGAATAAAATTTGTGTTATCTTCTATGCTGGTAAAAATTTTGTAAGGCTTATTGCGTCCTACTGCTGGTCAGGGGAAAAATATTTGTGTGTTTATTTTTGCCTTTATGAGACATAATAGAGGCTTGAAAATGATTTCTGCTTAGAAATTTAGGTGACATTCACCGTAGGTATGATCCTAGGAGACAGATTGAGACTTTTTGTCAGGGTTCTGTATTTTTAACCTGCATGAGTTTTCAACCCTTGTTCACAGCATGGCTGCAGGAGCAGCCATCAATGCAACCAATGGGGCATCCTTTTCCTTTAGGGGCTGGCAAGGGGCAGGAGGGCTGGTCCCTTACACTGTCCCTGCTTCTGGTGCCCTGTGCAGTCCAGCTTTGGAAATGAGTGGGATTGCTACACCACTGTCACAAGAATTTGCATTTGAATATTGTGGGTGAAATTTTTTTTGAGGAATATTTGCTAGGTTTGGGCTGTGGTAATTCAGACACTTGAGAAGCAGCTGTGTGGTTCAGGTCTAATAATAGGAAACTTGGTGCCTTTGATACTTTCTGAGTTAAAACCAAAACAAAACAAAAATCCAACAGAAGCTAAGATGAAAAATCTTTGGATTTTGTGGAAGACAAGGCATCATTTCAGTTCTTTATGCATTGTGAACTGTTGACACAACATTATGTTTGTTGCTGCAGTTGCTGTGAAAGCGAATGTTCCTGTTTTGTTTCCATTTACACCCAACACAGACTTTTATCTACTTTTTTTTCCTCCCCCAGCTTCCTCTTTGCAGCCAGACCTCTTCTGGGTTCCTTCTCTTAAGCTGTATTGCAGCATGTTGAGTGTTTTGATGTCTTCCTCTTGTTTCCTTTCAGTTTTTTTGTTTTGTTTAGCTGAATGTGTAATGTTTCCTTGATCCAGGTCATCTTGAGATCCCACAGAGTTGTGCCAGGAATATTGGGTGGACAAAGGATATGCAGGAGCATGAGGAGTGGGGGATGGGACTGAAATGGGATCTGTGGGTTCACTGCCTCAGCTCACCAAGTTTTGAGAAATTGTACCCTCTTTGTCTTCCCCTTGGGTTTCCTCAAAATCAGACTTTTCAATTGTCTGTTCAACTGTGTGTACAGTTAATGGCACACTAAAATACACAATTAAACACTGAAGCTTTAGCATGTACTTCACGCAGTTTTTTTCCCCCCTCCCCGAAATGAGTATTTGTCTTGAAATACTGTGGTATAAAGCTGTGGTATATGCAGTAAAATGATTTTAGGGATTGGCACACTTAGCGAAGCATATGTTTGGAATTTGCTCTATATAATACAGTGAGTTTTGAGTACCAGGTTTCCTATGGTGTTTGAAGAGTAGATAAAGGAGGTTGTTGTAAGGGGCTCCAGTTTGCGTAGTAGTTTAAGGCTCTGGTTTGACCTTGCACTTCTTCAGTATAATGGCAGGATGGTAGTGTGGAGGCAGTCTCTTCCCAGTTTCTCCTTCCCTCCTCTTCCCAGCCATCGTGTCCTGCAATCTTCTGGCCCCCTGGCCAGTCAGTTCAGTGGATTGATCTGGCAGCATTTTTCCCCCTGCTAGAGCAGGTCACATTATATGAATGGAACAGGGAGATTGATTCACACATGTGTGCAGCCTGTGTGTTTTTAATTTGCATTTATGATTGATCCAAACTCTTCCTGTTTCAGAGATGACTTGCACGAGAGCTGGGATGAATAGCAAGTGCCAATTCTTGTAGCACGCTTGAGTGGAGGGTGAGTTTGCTGGCAGTTAGTGTTGCCCTGTGGTCTCACTATGCCAGCCATCTCTGGTGTAGATTTTCCTTAGGCCAAAACTAGGTATTGGCTGCTCCCAGTGAATTACTAGTCAGAGGACTTAGTTGTAGGTAGGTGCTGACAAGCATCTGTGGGGAAGGTAAATCCCTACCAGCCTGTCTGTTGAACCAGTGAAGGGATTACTGCTGAGTATTCCTTATTTCACACATATATGCCAACAGTAGAACCCCCAACCAAGCACTGCTTCAGGTTTATCACTTTTTTAAGTTTCAACCCCTTTCCTAGTAACATAGCTTGACTGAAGAGCCACAAGTGCTGTAAGAGAGCATCTTGGTGCATTGTGATGGGAGGAAAGGGATTTTTTCCAGAAACTCACTTAAATACTTTGTTTGATGGACCAGGCTTTTCAAAAGCTGTGGCCCAGTGCTGTTAGGCTTCAAATGGCTCCAACTAGTCTCTGTAGGCACTTTGTCAGTAATTAACACCTTTGTTCTCTGAGGACTGGAGGAAGCTTCCTACACAGCCAGGTTTTCAGACAATGGGGAAAGTCGCATCTCCATTTCTTTTTAAGTGTAGGGTTTTAAATTGCAACAGAAACCACAGAATAGTACTAAAAGTGTGCAACCTACCATTTTGTGATGCTGCAGGTTTCAGCTGTGATGGCTTGGTGGTGGTAAGGAGGAAAAGAAGTTCGTACGCAACTTTGCCTGGGCAAAATGTCTCCAGATCAGTCCAAAAATTGTAAGCTCTACTTACAGAATAAATGGGGTTCAAGGAGGATTGGTAGTGGCAATAGTGGTAAGCTCAGGCTTCAAAATACTTAAGATTTGTTTGAGTTTCCACTCAAAGAATGGACAATACTTGCTTTGGTCTGAGCTGCGTCTATTAAAAATGACCGGGTCTGGGGGGAAGCAGAGGGTTAATCCTGAGTAGTTAATACTACTTTCAGCCAGTAAAGAGGTGTCAGTGTTATTCTAACATTTGGCAAAAGCTAAGCGTTCTGATGTTAGGTTTAATCTCTTGTGTAATGGGTTGCTGTCTTAACTGCCTTGTAAGTGAGTGCAGTTGCTAGTTTGTTCAATGGTTTTGGGAGAGATGAACAAAAGCATCAGTATACAGGCTTGATAAATTGTCAGGTTGGATGGTCTTCACTGAGTAAAGACCATGCATTTAAAAAAAAATTAAAAAAGGTAATTGCTGAAGGAGAAGTGTAACTTCAATGTAGCTGCGTGTTCTTGGTATGAATTTCCTATTTCCAGCTATGATTCTCAGCTGAGAAGGTCAATAAGTAACAGGCCAAAGGTGTTTGAGTCACTGTGCTGGATGCTTGTACATTTTTATGGGCAGCTCTTAAGAGGAGAAACAGTGGCAGTTAATAACAGCGTGCAGAGACAGCTATATATTTTCTAGCAATAGTTGCTCACCTTACCCACGAAGAGACATGTGCAGAGCAGACTTGACATCACGGTATGTTAATCTTTGGTAACAGTAGGCTGTTGCTTGTTTCCTGTTACTAATCAAGTGGCTACTCATTTACATGGCCCCCTTCCCAGCAATGCACACAAGGAATTGCCAAATGCGCAAATGCGTTTATCTTTTATTGTGAAGTTCTGAACTGGGAGGTGATTGGGTGATTTCAATAGTTGTTAAGCTTTAGATTTGGGTGTTTTTTTTACTTAATGTTAGAATATTTTCTCCAGTAGGAGGGACAAAGAGGTTTGTTTAGTTTAGAAGAAAATAGGGTTGAAGAAATTTCCCCCATTGCAGGAGTGGCAGAGCAGATGCGTGTTCCCGCCTGGACTGAGGGCGTGCGTGGCTTCTAGAAGACATGTTGTCCAGTTCTGCTACAGGGAAGGTTGCTGGCAGCAGGAGAAAGGGACAACCCACTGGGGAGCAGTAGCGCTTTAAGCTGCCACAGCTAGATTGGCTAGAAATTGCTTATTAGGAATCTTCTGAGGCCTTTAATTAATACAGCAGCTTTCTGCTAACGTTCTCCAGCATGTGACAATCAGACGTGTGGTTGCGTGTTACAGCAAGGCCAATCCACGGGATGTGCTTCTGCCTCTCGCCTTGTATTGGCTCCCTGCTGCCTGCTCCATTTTCCTGGATTTTTGGGGGTTAGTTTGTTGTCTTGGTTTGATACTTGGTTGTGGTTTTTGTTTTTTGTTTGTTTGTTTGTTTGTTTAAATTTATTTTTAGATGCCAATTTAACTCCCTGAACTGGCTCACTGTGGGGCAAGATGAGTGTGGAGCTTTGTCAAATGAAACAGTGGGAGTAGGTGGCCAAGGAGGGGGAGGCAAGTACGCTGGTCTCCTTTGGCCGGTGGCAGCACAGCTGCCAGGCTGGCAGGGCTGTATTGCACCCTCAGCACAAAAGAAGCCCGTCAAGGGTAGGCAAGCTTCTGTGTATTAGGCAAGCTGCTAGTTTAAGTGGTTTCTTTTAGTGATAGCTACTTTTCAACTTGAGCTGCAAAAGACTCTTGCAGCAGAGCTGTCAAAAGATTGAGGGGACTTGGGCTTGGTTGGTTTCTTTCCTTTTTTCCTTTTCTTTTCTTTTTTTTTTTTTTTTTTTTAATTTTTTTTGTAGTTAATAATGAACAGTCTTTTTAGCACTAGACTTAGCACCTTCCATGCAAGACGTAAAACAAGGTCAATCCTGTTCCCACATATGTAAGTTTGTGAGGGATTTCTAATCAGTATTGTAGGTGATGGAGAGAGCAGTGTATTGTGACTCAGGTGTGAAAGCAGGAGACTGCTCATAATATCAAAGTGTTTATCCAGGACCTTTTTAGTGAATAGTCTTTTCACTAATTGAAACAATATATAATGTATTTGTGTTCAGCTGTTGCCTGCTACCGCATAACGTAATCCCACTTACCAACCAGGTGCTTCTATTATTTTTTTCTAATTTCAGTAAGCTATGCAAATCTGCATTAGTTATTTGTTTATGAAGAACTACATTGATCCACAATAAAACCAAAATGGCAGTAAGATTTATGTATAATAATTTTGATTTTTTTTTTTTTTACCCCTTCTGGAAATTCTGATATGAGTGGAATGTATTTTTAGTGCAGCACATTTATATTTAAATACCAAGCCTTATAAAGAAAACAATAACAGTCCATTGGAGTGGATTTGTACAGGAATAGTAAAAAGACAGATTACGTGCTTTATAATGGAAGTCAAGGAGATCGTTCTATGTAATTTGAAAAGGAAAAGAACAAACCACATGATTAATGTTCTTTCAGTATTTTCATAAGGAACAAACAGAAGTTGTTGACATGGATTCTTCTGTCCGACAGGCAAGATATAATAAGGTACAAGAATCTGGGAACACATCAGTTTTGTGGGTAGACAGCTTTGTAAACAACTCGTCCGAGCAGTGATTTAATAATTATGAAGATACAATTTATAGCAGTTGAGAAGTATTAAGCAATGTCTGATTCAAACTCCCTTGTCCTCACCTGCCACCTTCTCTTCAGAAGCTGGAGTTGCAGGAGGAGGTCTTCATGACCTTGAGCTTGGGCTTGGGCTTGTCCCCTGAGCGACCAGGGGAGTTTCCAAAGCCAGACCGGACAGGTGCAATTGTTTCTGTGGTTCTGTGTATGGCAAACACTCTTTCAGCTGCTTGATAACCCATCCCTACTGTCACTCACTTCATTCGTATGTCTCACCCCTGTGTATGACAGGCCAGATGCTGACTGCTTAAATACCAGGGAGAGGTTGCTCTGAACCGATGTAGGAAAATAATTGATTCTGTACCGAAAGACACTTTTCCCAAGCAAATTTGTGTGTCAATGTGAAAGAGGTTTTTTGATGCACATAAGCCACTGTCTATATAAGACTCTAGCCTGCTATTTGGGTTAATATAACTCTTTGCTGCATCTGATTTCTGTCATTTTCCACGTGCGTCTGTGCTGTTGCTTGGCCTTCCTTACCTTGATGTTACACTTCAGCTACTGACTGATGGCTCAGCCCAGTGCCCAGACTGCTGCCGCTGATATCTGGGGGAGACGAGCCACCTGTACGATTTGATCCTTTTTAGAACCTTCTTGACTTTGTTCCTCTCTGAAAATTATCTTTCGATTACTCTCCTGTCCAGAGAGTAAGGCATTTATGGACAATCTTCTTGGGTGATATTTCAAAAAGACAGGTTGGTATTATAACAGTTTTCTGTAGAGGACTGTATTTGGGCAGCCCACGATGTTTTTTCTTCCCAAAGAAGAAATGTTCAGAAGAAATGTTACGTGTGGTGGACATTCCCAGGGATTTTGTAGTGTCAGCAGAGATGGACTCCTTGCTGTGCTCTGAGCTGTTTCTGGCTGTTGCTACTGTTCCAAAGCCAGGCTGCTTCATCCTAAATAGTGGAAACATGGGTAACTTAAAATATATATTTTTTTTGCTTTGGGTTGTTTTACCCGTAGGTAAACTGTTGCATCCTCACCAAAGGATGAGGATGAGGCCCATGAGATCTCCTACAGCTTTGTCTGCTTGCTCCATGAATCACTTTCCATGATTCTGCAGCATGAATGGAGGGGGAAATCACAACCCAAACATTCACATGTATTATAAATGAGTGTCTTTCCACTCACTCCTCCATTCATAATTCTTCCTAAAATAATTTAAAATCAAAGACAGGAAGGAAAAAGGCATATAATTGTATTTTGAAGATCACGACAATGCCATGATTTTTTTTTTGTTAGGTGATTTTAAAGAATGGGATTCTATTTTAAAATTTTGATTCCTGAAATTAGCCATCCTAGCATTTGCTGTGGTCTTATTCTTTTGGAAAAGAAGATACTACTAAATTAGAAAACATTCAGCACCATCAAATGTGAGTAAGATTTCAGAATTAAATGAAACAGATTCAGTTTCTTGCATATAATTAAAATTCAAGCTTAAAAATATGTCAACAGATAAAAATAATCCCAGCAAGAATAAAAGGCCAAGAATGGAAAAGCAGAAACCTGTTCCTGAAATAAAGATGCAAAATGCTGTAATATTTGGCAGTAAGTAGTTTGCTGAGATTAAACTTAGTAACAGCTTTATGAAGCACGGC
Organism: Chionis minor; assembly: GCA_013398295.1. NCBI lineage: Eukaryota > Metazoa > Chordata > Aves > Charadriiformes > Chionidae > Chionis > Chionis minor. The sequence continues at coordinate 1,204,297 of VZSF01000873.1, forward strand.
CACTTTTTAGTGGTCTTTTGAAGAATTAGGAAACAAAGGGTATGGGAAGTACCGTCTGAAGATTTTTGCTATTTTCTACTTTGTAGTAATAGTGGGCTCTTAATCTATTAATTCAGTCTAAAATTTGGAATGGCAGGCTTATTTGCCAGAAGAAATTTTGTATTTTGTTGTCCTAGACTGGACATGATTTAGCAGGCTGCATTACTATAAATTCTGCAGTCCCCAAACAAGATCTCTGAAGATCTTACTGCTAAGCACTGCAAGGTCTGGTTTGTGTTTTAACTAATATTTAGGCAAACTGGTGATGGAAGCATCTAGTTTCTTTTATGTGGGCATTTCGAGGAGGTTTACCACGGGCTGTTTGCATACCACATCATTTCTGCTACAGTTCTGAGCTGAGTGTTTTGTATGTGCGCTGAGTTAAAAGCCAGCCTGGGTTGGAATAATGTTGTCCTATCGCTCTGTAAAGATAATGATTATTTAAAAACCAAACAGAGCACCATTCCAGTACTTTAAAGTGCAAGTGTATCCTAACATTGAGTTTTAAGTATATGTAGGGTTTTTAAAAATTTTTTGTAAGTATTTTAAGATTGTATTTATACGGTATGCTGGTTTGGCATACACTAAACTATAGGAAATCTTATTCTGTATTTACTCCTGTGGCTGACCTGTACAATGTGTGAGTGGTAGGAATATATTCTTGACATGTTCCTTGCAAATGGCAGTGTGAGTGTGGGCTGCTGCTGATTCACCAAAACTGACCGCATTGCGGGTGTTAGTGTTGTTACGGATCAGATCAAAGCAGATGTTATCCTTAGTACGGAGTGGGTCTCAAGATTCCTTGATGGATGAGAGAGGTGTGGGGTGGTGTGAGCATTGATTAGAAATAGGGCAGTCCTCCTCACCAGCATTGAAGCTTGGGAGTGTAAGCTCTGAACTGAATTTGAAAAGCATAGCTCTTTTTTACTGTAAATATCTTCTCTGGAATCTTTGCAGGTCTCCCGTGTTGATAGAAAAATCACAGGTGTTTTATATATATGGCCTAGCTTATGCTGGTATAGTGCTTTTCCTGTACTTTCTTCCATTGCTGCATCCAGCCACACAGGATTTCCTGAGGGAAGCTAATTGGTATTTTTTCATCTTAACCTGAACATTTGTATTTTTCCTATTTTAATGCTATGTTTATTGTTAAATAATTTGTATAGTAATAACCATGTCACCATTGTGTTTTGATTTTATGCTTTTCTCTTTTGCTTTTCTCTCTTGGTATTTGTTCTGGGCTCTGATTAAGTAAACTAAAGCTTAAGGGATCATTTGCCACGTGGCAAATTATTTGCAAGTTTGGGATTTTGTTTTTTTGTTTGTTTTTTCCAGTTGTATTACAGTCTATTTCCACTGGTAGCATCCTTCTTACAGCTTTCAGACAAGTCCTCCCCTGAGTTTCATAGTGGTAGTTACTATGGAGATGACTGTCCACTCTTCTCCCTTGCCCTCCTCTTTTCCTTGAGCTCCTGCAGCTGTTATTTATCTTTTTCAATAAAGTAACTAGGTTTTGCACAGACCTCGTTTCTAATGTCTCTTCTATTGCAACATGTAATTTGCCTGTAATGCTTTCACTTTCGTGAAATCCTGTACATATTCGTTTATATTAATGAAAAATTTGGAGTATGAGTAGAGAGCCAGGCGATCCCTAGTTAAAAGGGTCACTTCTGGAGCTGTTATCTGATTTGATCTTTCTTCACAGTTGAAGAGCTGTGCATTGGAGTCATAATTCTGCAAAATGAATTAACTGGTAACGTGTGTGTGTGTGTATGCTGAGTGTCAAGGATAGCTTTTAGAATTTATTTATTTTAAATGGCAGCTTTTGGAATTCAATATAAACATGTTCTGGTGCAAGTTAAAATTTCTCTGATGAAGAAATGAAAACTTGAGACAACACATCGTTAGCCTTTTAAGTCTGAGAGACTTTTCTTTGCACCTCATCATAATTTTGATAGCTCTTTATACAGCTTTATATATTCCAGCTTTAACAGAGAAACACGGATGTTTGGGTAGCTGGCTGTTCTGCAACCGATAGGATATTTTCCCTTGCACGTGTGCTATTGTGTTTCTGAACCTCTTGTCTTGGGGAAGCCTAGTTTCGCTTTGTGTCAGTGACTTAGACATTTGAAATGTGTTCTCTCTCCCACAACTAGCTGGCTGAGGGGACATCCCACCCAGAAAGCTGGTGTAGCTGTACTGCTGTTTTGGTGAATGCTTGTTCCTTAAGGTAGCTGCATCTTCAGAGGCTTTCCCTCTTTCTTTAGGGAGATCTTGCCCTAGGTTATTACGAATTGCAATGTTGCACTGCTTTCCTTTGACCTGCTGAGCACTGTCACCTGTGGCTTTCCACTATCTGGAACCTACTGAGAAATCCCTCTGTTTCACAACTGCATAAATGCCCTAACTTGGGCTGTTGGTCAGATAATGCAAATCACTTTGCTTCCTGTTGAGAGCCTTGGGTTGAAATTACAGTCTAATGGCCCACTGTGTAGGCAGGGTATAAGTTATAAGGGGGAGCATGCTTCCTCTGACCCCGTTTAACGTTTGCCACCTAGCAAAAGCAAAGGCAGATGGTTTTCTGCTAGGTTAGTGGCGACTAGTCTTGGGGGACAGATTCCCTGGGCACCTCGGTGAGTGGAGCAGAGGTAGCCATGGGCAGAAAGATGAAGAGGACGAGCATCAACCCCTCTGCGTGGTTGCAGGCTGCCCTGATCAGCTCAGTCCTCCAGGGTTTTCTCCAGGACATTGTTCTCTCGGATATACTCTTAAGCGAACAAACACCTTGTCTGTTGGTCATTCCTCTTTCCTCGTGAGGTGAGGGAGAGACTTGGAAACCCTTTGCTTTTTTGTCTTCCGTGCTATTTTATTATGCTTTAGATTATTCCTGGCCCTGTGACAGTTTGTTCTGCAAGTTGTCAAGCAAAATGTGTCTTTAAAAATAAATTACTCTAAAATTTTAATCAACTCTTTTTTTAGAAGGGAGTCTCATGTTTTTCTTTTGCATACGTCTAGTTTGCTGTGAAAGTGAGCAGCTGGGACTTTCTTGATTACTTCTATTTTTAGTGTCGTCTTCTTTACACCTGCACATTGAAAATCATGAAGTTTTCTTAACAGGGATTGAGAAATCTTTCAGCCTCCCTGACTCTTAGGTCAGAAGCCTGAAACCAAGCTGGCCTGCTAATTGCCGTATCTCAGCGTGCCTGGACTTTTTATGTTTGTCTAACGTTAGAAAAATTGATCGCCATTGATTTTTCTTGAAATCTAGTTCATCCCACCTGGCTGATTCATAAGAGAACAAGATGACAAACCAGGTGTGGCACAATTTCCAAGAACCTCACTTTTATGTCTCTAGGCCTATGAAATCCTCTCATTACCTGAAAATTAGATTGTAAGTATTGCGTCATACCTAGGCAAACGTTACCATGCAATCAAGGTTTGTTTTTTATCTGTTTAATTTCTGTTATGTAGAAGTCTTGTCATCAAATTTATTCTTGATACATGTGCTACATGTTGTACCGGTTTAAGAGTATTTAATTGCTTCCGGTTTCCAGATGGGGCTGCAAAATAAACTTTAAAGGTGAATCAGATGAGAAATGGAAAAACAGGGGAGGTAACATTTGAGTAAAGGCCATGCTATTCTTACCAAGAGAATTAAGTGATGTAATTCAGAAAAAGAACACATGAAAAAAAGGTTCTTTCTTCCTTGAAGCTTGCAATTGTAGGTCCCCACTAGAACATGAATTCAAACATTTCTTGCTCTTCATGCAATAAAACCACAGTATTGCCTAGTAGCCTAGTACCGTAGGTATAGGGTAGGGAATATGCATGCTTAGATTCTTGCCGTATTGTGTGGCCTTGCACATCACTTAATCGCTGTATCTCTCTTCCATCTTCAAAATTAATTAGCAGAATTTTGAAGGATTGTAAGATTGGAATAATATTTGTTTATTGTTTTGAAGAGTAAAGTAAAAATAAATTATATTATTTATTTACATGTGTTATTTATATATGTCTGTTTTTGATTTACATGTTTGTCTCCACTTCCTTGTCCTGATATTAAATTAACATAGATAGTCATAAATAAACAAAAAAGAAATTATCTCTGTAAGGAGGGTTTTGAGAGTGCTTTATCAGCACAACTGCATTCAAATCCATTTTTAAATAACGAGAGTTAACTCCTGGATCCACTGAAAGCCAATGCTTATTCGTTATTGATTTCAGTGGGTCAGCCATTCTCCTAAGATGTCTGCAGGCTGAAGAACACTGTAAATTAAGCACCCCTGGTTTTGACTGCACTTGGACTAGCCCTGCTTTAATATCCTTCTGTTTTTCCAGATTCTTCAGCAAAGATTCTTATTTATTTTCCTTTTCAATCATGTTATTCTATGTATGCTGGAGTTTTACACCACAGAGCAAGCCATCAGAAAGCAATGCCACCATGTATTTTGCCAGACTCTTACCTGGCTCACGTTGGCTTGCTGCCTCTGTTGAAGTTGGATCAGCGTGAACTCCGAGAAATTAAGTGTTTATTGAATGGATGGCTGTCGGTCTGAGTCTCTTACTTGTTGGGTACTTGATTATTTTAGTGGCAGAGAAAGATGTCCTTTTCACCCACAGGATTGTTCTTTAAAAGCCTTTTGCACCAAGTATGTTTTGGTGTTGAAGGTCCTATGTCGCATCATTTCCTCTGAAGCTATAGCTGATGTGCAGAGTTACTAATTCAAGGGGAGTACAAAGAGTATGTATAAAATACATAGTAAAAATAAAAATAGTAAAAGAATAGGAAAAATAGAATCCTCTCTCCTTTACATTTTTATTCAGTGTTACAGGATAATTCGATGAAAACAGCTTGGATAACAAAAGTACCCTGTGTTTCCTAAACCACGTTGTGTTCCTCTTATTTCAGTCACAGAAACGTCCCAATATGGAACTTTACTCCAAATTATGGTCATTATTTTCACCTTCTTAGCTGCGTCTTCTTGAGCAGTGGTTCCCCACACCCTACTCTGAAACTGTCCAGTTTCAGGAAATTTAAGTGCTTGAGCTGTTTGGGGGGTGTGGGGGTTGTGTGTCTCTTATTCTTTGGTCTTACATGCTGTCATCAGTTCAAGGCTTCAGATTGATTTGTTTCTCTATTGGGTTTTTACATGCTGTTCAAAGCCCTCTGCCAGTCTGGGGATGCAGCTGTATGCTAATTTCCCAGTTTCTATAAAACACTGACAGGTCACTGCCGAAATACTCAGTCCGCTTGCTGTGGAGGAAGGAAGTTTCTGGGCTGGGATGGCTGAGAAAAGGCAGAGCCTGGGCCTGTTGCTGTTCCTCGTTTCTTCTCAGCTCTTGGAGAGGAAGATCCTCTTCCTCTGACAGAGCTCTGATGTTGTTAGAAATGCAGTTCTGTCACATCATTATTTCTAATTTTTAACATGAAAAAGGCAAGTTAAAAGGGAATTTGTTAGAAGTTCTTGTTACTCTTGTCTTCTAGAAGGAAGTGTGAATTTAATCTTCATATACCATATCTTCATAGAAAATTTTTTAAAGGCTCTTTGGGCTAAAGTTGGGTTTGACATGAGGACAGACAACAGTATATCAGTATCTGGGCATATTTCCAGACCCTGATACTATCCGCCTGATCTGATGTCCCCTGTCCTCTGGGTGTGCGTTTTTTCCAAGATTCTTCTCGCTGCTCAGGGACACATCTTTTAGAACTTGACATTCCCCACTTAAAAAGCAAACTGACAAAAACTTCTTTAAGTGGAGGCTGGAGGACATGCACACCTTTGGGAATCCTTTTTTTCTATTAAAAAATAGAATACCCTGTTGAGTCAAGCACATTTTTTTTGGGTCAGAAATTATGAGAATATTTCTAGCAATGCGCTTCCAGAAGAAAAATTATTTTTTCTACCAGTAAGTAGTAGTGGAAGGATATTGTCTGTGCAGAAATTTACTTCCCCGCTTGCCCCTTCAATATTACAGCAATTACTTTAGATACCAAGAAGGCAGGACTTCAGGGGCATTTGTTGAAAGATGGGGGGCAGTGTTATTCATAATCCCAAATAAAACGTAGGGAGAAGGAAGTCTTTTCCTGCTTTCGTAGATTTTTTCCTCCTGATAATAATTAGGAAGGGTAGCAGAGTCTCTTTTGCTTTTTCCACACAGGTTCTTGTTTCTAATGTAGTATGAAGAATGTTTTGCTCTTCTGAGGTGACCTCTCTGAGAGTTTGCTGTAATTTTATATGAAAAGCACCAAACCCTTCAGTGCTTAAAACAGAAATCCATTTTCTGTTTGTGTTCCTCTCTGTACTTATTTAGTGATCCTTATACAGTCCGGGATGCGTGAATTAGTTGTTGACTTTTCTGCTTTGTTTTCTTCCTTGTTTGTTCCTCATTCTGCTGTTTCTTTGGACCATCCCAGCCTTTTCTACTGAAGTGTTTTTCTGCTAGGTTTTATTCAACAGAATCTGCATGGTTTCCCAATATGAGCCTTAATGAAAACAAATGTTTACGGCCTTTTCTGAACATTAGGTGAGCTGCTATCTTTAATTACGAAAGGCTTGGAGATGGAGGAGGAAACCCACTGGTCTCATTTGCCTTATTGGCAACAAAGGGTCCTAGGACTGTTGGTGCTCAGCTCATTCATCTCTCTCTTCTTCGCAGACAAGTGAGACTTTCTGAGCATTTGAATACAGTTTATTCTATCAATTAGAAAAGAACAAAACAAAACCTGTCTCTTACATTGCTTAAATACCTATTAAGCCCATGATCGGAATACTAATTTAGGTGGTTCTGTATAATGAGCTCTAAATTTCTGAGTCATGTTGGCCATGGAACCTTTTAACGAGGACGTGGAAAACCCCACAAAAAACTAATGTCAGTCTCAGTTCCTTAATTATTTTAATGAGCATAGAAATGAAAAGCTCCAAAGCATTGTGTCACAGTGGTTATTTTCCAGACTGAATATCAGAGGGAGGATTTATGAAGATTTTCAAATACTTTGCTGGGGTGGATGAAACACGGAGCAAGAAGGTCTGAGCACTGGCAATACGTGATGCCAGCAGCACATCTCATCAGCTGACAAGCCCTTGGGAGTTCTTCAATGGGATGAGATGAGATGGCTTTTTGTGTTTCTCTCCCCCCACTCCCTTTTTCTCCCTCCCTCTATATTTATGCCAGCATGTAGAAGTCAGCTGGTGCAGAAAGGGGGTGTTGCAGTGCAGAGCTGCACTCTACCAGCTTGATAGGTAGGCAGAGGTAATAACTGAGGTGCATATGCCAGAGTCCCTTACCCCTGGATGGGTGTCGCTTTGAATTCATGTGGATTTTAATTAGGTGATACAATGATGGTAGGCACTTCCTGCGCTTCAAAACATGGATGTTACTTGAATGTCATTTATTTTTCCTTTAATACACCTGTGAGTTACTTGATTCCACTACCCGGTCCCTGTAGAAGGTGCTGCTGTGTGCACAGTGACAGCTTGTACGCTACCCGTGCATCAGAGAAAGCGCTCTGCTCATTCCTCTGGAAAATGTTATTCCATAATGCAGCGCGGCACTTCACCGTGTCTGCTGGCGGATCACCCCTCTGTTAGGAGCGCTGCGTTATCGAGTCGCCGATCTTAAGGATAGAATTCGGCATTACTTAATGATACGTGAAACGTAACTTAATGCGTTTATCATCGCTTTAAATTTTCCAGCCTCACACAATGAACATCCCACAGTGTGAGCTTCATTTTCTCTGTAGCCTATGTTATTTGTAAATTTGCTCATTTATATCAGGGAGAGAAAAATAAAGGCAGGGAACCTTGAGAAATGCCAGCTAATAAAAGATAAGAGAGTTGTGTTTTCTGGTAAACAATGAACATAGTAAAACTGATGATGCTACAGGCATCCTGTGTTATTGATGAAAACAAACTGCTTAGTGACATCTGCAGTGACCAGCCACTGACTAGTGGCATCACAGAGCCCTCCCGTGCCATGTGTTAGGCGGAATTGCTGGAGTTTCCATTGTGAAAGTTGCAGTTTTTGAAGGGTTTCGCGGTTGGTTCCCCCCTTTAAAGTGCTTTATTTTTCTTGCAGATTTATATTTCTTATAGGAAATAAGGGAATAGTTGTTCTTTTCTTGCAGATGGTATTAAAAGCCATAGCTGTTTCTTTTGGATAACTCTTTGCTTTAGCCATCTAAAGTCCCCCTTGATAACAGTTATCCCCCTGCGCTTCTCTGGAATAGCATTTCACATACTGTCGACCCTCGCTGCTTCTCCTGAAGAGCTCTCTACCGCATCCTACCACCTGATGCAGAAACAACTCTCGTTTCCCCAGGCCATGAACATCCTCTGCTTCATGAGCAGGTTCACTTTGTTATCACAGCTTCTGCATCAAGTTGCTCTCAGCACTGGGAAACTTGGGTTTAGCCCACATTTCTCCTGCAACTGCTGTTACCCTACTGTGTTATGAAGCTGATTAATTCTGTTTTCCTATTTATATAGCTACATGCACAATATTTGTATGATATTCCCCCCCCAGGCTTTTTTTCTGAGATTCTATAAATTAAGGTGCCACAGTTTTTCATTGTATTTGTTGTCTAGAAGCACAAGAAGTTGAGGAACGGGAGAGTAGCACTTTGTTTTATAGTAAAGTTGAAATAATTCAAATAATAATAACGAAGAAGCCTAGCTTTTGATATGTCTCGCTTTTCATCGCAGCTGCCTAGGTCAGGAAGATTGGGGTTCTGGGTCAGCTATTGCCGATCCAAAGACTGTGCATGACTTTCCTTCCCTAAATTGAATGGGCAACATGGAAATACTGCCAAGAAATACTTGTAGAGAGTTCCCTATTATCTGCTGAGAGAGGGGTGTAGAGTAAGAGCTGTCCTGACTTGTTGCCTATCCCATCTTTAATTTGACACTCCTAATGCTGGGCGAAGACATGAGTGACAGTAGCTCCTTTGCTTTGCATCTACACTTTGAGGGTTATGGCACTCCATCGGTTTCATTTGGATTTAGAAAGCCTTCTTTAAAAGGCTAGTGCTGGAAACAGGCTTAAACTCTCAGTCCCTCAGAGGCATGTTTTGCAGGTATTACGGTGTCTGGTTCATGGGTTTGGTAGGATGGATTCCTCACCAAGTCTGGAGGAGTTTCGGTTTTTGATTGTTTTTAAAGCTTTTCTTTCGCCTCAGGGAAGGGGAGAGGTACGTAAAATGTAGTTAATTATGATGGTTCATTATCTCATTAAATTATGAAATACTTTCTGCAAAGCTTATTATAGTAATCTAAAAATCGGCTATTCATATTCCTGATCTTTGTCTCCAATCCTTGCTTTTTATTGCAGATTATATATATGTATATGTGCATGTGTGTGTGCATGTAGATGCAGGTATAAAACATTGACTGCAGTTAAAATTTACCTATATAGTTTAATTTTATTCAGTTCAAAGCTTTGTGAGCCAGATCAGTCATGTTGTGCTGGCTAAGGTCACGCAATGGCTATGAAGTAGGATATTGTTAGTGAGCCAGTTATTTTTAGTGTAGCTTCTGATCTTGCAGATTTATATAACAGCGATGCATGGAAGAGCTGGAGCACTTTTAGAGCTGCCTGGCTGTGAGGAGTCCCTTGTGGGTGGGGAGAGCCTTGGTGAATGCACAAAAATACAGATTAGCACGTTTGGCAAAACTTATACCTAGATTATGAACCCTGCATGGGACCAGGGATGTCTCCATCTGGTGAGTTTTTAATGTTGCCCATATACATTCAAAATGTGAAGTTGGAGTTGGTACCTTTTCCGAAGTATAGAATTTGAATATTTAGAGATGGAATTGTAGCTTAGATTTCTACCTAAAACAAAAATCTGCCTCCTTCTCCAGTAGAAAGCTGTCCCAGAAAGACAGCACATCATGGACTTAGGTGGGCTGGAATCTAGGATAGCTTTAGAAGTGATTTTGATTTTACTGGTACGAAATCATTCAAGTCTTAGTGGTGGTGCTTTGCTGAGATTTCTAGATGGCTTATGTTAATTTAACTTAAGATGCAGCTTTTAAATTAATGAAGTTAAACCGACACAAGAGGCTGTATGGACAGGCTGTCTTCTTGATTTATCTGTCAACAAGGCACTGGTTTAACCTACTCTTAACCCATAACAGTCCACGTGGATTTGAACTGATTTAACAAAACTTATTTAATTAAATTGGGGCAATCTTGTGTTGCCAGCAAGGCCTCAGGAGAAGCATCTCTAGTTCTGCCTTTTGGCATTTTCTTCCCTTGGTAATGGTGTGATAAAAGATGCATTTATTTTATTTGTTGACTTTGTTGACTTAATTCTCACCTTCAAGCTATTAAGATTTCCTTTAGTGCTAAGGGCAGTCACTTACACAACCCACTGTGGTTGCATTTGTTTGTTATTTTGAACAGTATCCCTAGCTACTGAACCCATAATTAATATAATTTAAAATAAGGAAAATACTCAGGGGTTTTATGAAATCCTCCACGTATTTGTTTACCTGCGGCTCAGTGGTTGGCTGGGTGTGAAAAGGATTGCGTATTTTGTCAGATTTCTGCAGTTTTCTAATCGGGCATGTTGTCAGCTCCATTGCTGTTCTCTCCTCAGTTGTCTGGTCCTTGCGGGATTTCCATTTTATTTTCAGGTACCTTCCACTTCCGTGAACATACCGATGGCTCTTTGCACTCCCTTGCAATGTTTTACTTTCTTTATTGCTCCTGGCCTTATTGCCTGCTTTCTGTTATTGCTCAACTGCTCTTTCCAATTTTACTTCTTTCGTTCTTTGGCGGGGCTTCGCGTGGCGTTTTCACCAATTGCCTTTCAGATGCACTGCTTTTGAGAGCTAAATGAACTGGTGCTGAGAGTTCATCAAATGTTTGCTGGCAGTCCCAGCTGAAGTAATTGCCAATTTCTTGCCACTCCTGTGTGGGAGCACTCTGCCATGACCTATTGCACGGCCATGTGGCAAACCGACCTTGGGTCCTCATCCTATTTAAACATGTGTGGGTGCACGCACACACCATTTTTCATAGGGTTTTAAGCTTTCTGCCTGCCCTTCTTTAGCCAGTATCTAATTTAAGCTTGGGAAAGAGACAGAAAAGCCAAGTGATTTGCCTGAGGACCTTCAGTAAATCAGGGACCAGATGTTGGCTCAGCGCCGTCAAGGAGGAGAGGCAGCTTTGGGAAGCACCACAGGGTTTTGGACCTTTTTGGACAGATTTACAAGGCTGTGCTTAGTGAGGTGGGATTTCCTTGCTAAGAGGCCTCCTATTCCCCAGAGCTGGAGCCACAGGTGACGGCGCTGATGGCATACTGCTGATGCAATGCTACCAATGGGCTGTGGCAGAGGCAGTTTTGACTCCAGTGAAGTTTGAGAGATGGGCACAGCCAGCTGGAAAGATGGGCGTAACCTCTCTCTTGCAAGGAGGCTATGTGAAAAATGCAGATCTGGGAAGAAGTTTAAGCTTGTGTATGCAGTCTGCTACGCAGCATCAGGCTGTAAATAAAATAAAAGCGCTAGGATGCAGCAAGGACCAAGGTGAGCGCTGAGGCTATCACATTTGAGGTTTGGTGTCGCGGTTCACATTTCAGACTAGGTGTGAGAGGTGTAGAGCAGGCTGATGTGTGTATGTACATATACAGCAGGAAGTACTTAAGTGCCAGGTTGAGTTTGTAATGCAGTGTGGTAAGAGGAAGGCATCTTGCTCCCTGTCACAGGGCAGGTTACCAGCAGGTTAAAAGGGCTGAAGGTGGTCTTCTCTCTAAGTATGACATTAAGTATCAGACTGTGTTTAGACTAATGGAAACATCTACTGAATGTGACCCTAAGGTTGTCGCAAGCACATGTTCCTGGAAATTACAAGTGTTCTGCATTCAAGGCCATTCCTTCACATTCCTTCACAGCCATCAGGTGTCCCCTCAGGCTGGGTGCTGACAGGTCACAGCTGAGCAGTGGCAGGCCAGGGCAGGGCAGCAACACCTCAATGACACTTCCAGAGGAGCCCAGTGCAGCGGCAGCAGGCCGGCTACCACCGAGCTTTGCCCATGGGGCACCTGGATCAGAAAGTGCCAAGCTTCATGAAGCATCACTGTCAGTGTAGACAGCATCTGGGATGCCATCTCCTTCCTATTTTAAGCATTTGTAAGCTGAGGCTTTGCTTATGATACTACAGGGGAGAGTGGTGGATGATCTGCTTATGGGGGCAGAAGTGCAGGAAATCAGACCTTGTCACTTCTTAAAAAAACCCACAATAAAGTCAACAACCTAAAACCCCAAGTTTATAATGTGGGAAAAAAGCCCCAAACCACCCAAATTTGTCTTCCTTGCTGCAAAATATTCATGGAGACTAGGCTTCTTGCTGCAAAAGAGTTGACAGCAAAGGGGACTACACTGTCATTGCTGCCAGGCACATTTTCCATTCAGATTTTACAGTTCAGTAACTAATGTGTTTCTCAGTCAACTTAGGGTGATCTTAATGCAAGCTGCTCCTGGAAAAGGCAGAAGCAAACTTCCCTCCTGTGAGTTCTTGCCACCTCTTTTGTGCCAACACCAGCACTTCTGTGCTTCTGAAACCCAACCCGACAAAGAAAAAAAATCAACCTATAAATTAATTTTCAGCTAGATTGACTTCCTCGGGCAGCTGATTATGGGGGCTCGGGAGCTCTATTGCTGGCATGAGCAGGAACGTGAGTCTGGAGATGAAGGGAAGAACATATACCATACCTTTTTTCTGCAGTAGCCCATGCTGGGGTCAAACTGAGCTCTTTGTTTAGGGTGGAAAGATGCAGGTGAGGCAATGTAGTGGTTTGCTGCGCCAGAAAGGTGTGGTCCCACTCCTTTCACCCTGGTCCTGCTTGGACGATGTGTTCACATCCCTTACTGATGTGAGTCCACAACGGGATGAAAGACTAGAAGGTACATGACTTTTCCCTTCCACCATCTCAGTTTGTCTCAGATTGTCCAGCAAATATCAGGCATCCTCCTGCTCACGTTCCACATACCACCATATCCTACGAGTAAAAGCAAGGAGGGTGTTAGGGAAGATGAAGCATTGATAAATCTCGCTCTTCTGTGAACAAAGTCTTCTCAGAGGGGCTGTACTTTTGTCACTTCCCAGGCAAATTTGTGGTGTGTGTGTACAGTCTGTATGTTTTTACTATGATTACCTGGTACCCACATGAGTTTGATATGAACCATATCTTTTTACTAGAGTCTCCCAGGGTAAGGGGGATGTGACACATGGGGCAAGAAGCCAAAGAGTATTGAATACCTATTACTGCAGGTAAAGAAAGTAACTCTGTGGGGAAGGCTATTGATTGTGGTGGCACAGGAATTGTTACCATAGTTTCCATCCATATCATTAGTTCCTGACTGCTTTATCTGGCATTCAGGAGGAAGAGAAAGACGCTGTGCTCTGGCAGTCCAGCCAGCCCCCACTCATAGGATTTAGCATCCCTCAAAGACAAGGTGTGGGGTGAATAGCCCCTTTCCTTTTCAGGCCAGTTTCACTGGTGGCAGGATGTGGCATGGCTTGAAAGAAGGCATGAACAGAGTTACTGGGACAATTGATTGCCTCTCCCTGATTGACTTGCAAGAATGGGCTGTTTGACTCCGGTGGAGGAAGCCTGGAGACGGTTGTGGTTTGCTTCCAAGAGAAACTTAAAGCAAAAAATTACAAGGGGGTTGGAAAAGAGAAGAGACCAAGAAGGGCAGATGGGACCTGCTAAAGTTTCTTTTATCTTCAGAATTATATAAGGATAATACAGGTTTAACATCATGCAATATACTGATGTTTATTTTACCACCCCACCATGTCCTGCGTAGTAATCTTCGTTGGCAAGATGATGAATGTGATTGACAGCTGTTTTATGCAAAAGTGATCAATTTGCTGCAGCAGATATAGGATGTCTTGTGTCTTTTTTTTTTTTTTGTTTTGTTCTCACTGCAGGTCTAAACATTGTAGTTTTACAAGAGAAATGTTGAGACTCTGGTAACAGCCAGATGGTAGAGGAGCCTTCAAAAGGCTGGCCCCATAGGAAGTGCAGATATCTGGTTTCAGGGGTGTTTAAATTGCAAGCTGCAGCTTCTGCAAGAGGTTAAAATGTCCACAACCTACTGACCATGTGACTTTTATCACTTCCTGCCAGCAGATGGAAAATTTTATTCAAATGGTAGGGATTAATGGAGGACCTAATTGAACAGGAAGTTTTTCAGTCATTCAGATGATGACTAAAATGATCCATACACTGTTACTTCTGACATCTCTGCCAGAAGTAATCTCTGGCTTTCTGGCTAGTGCAAGTTGCTTTTAGGGCGAGGGTGAAAGATTGCAAGAGTTGAGGTATGCATGTTTTTCTGTGATTGGAAAACAAGAATGAAATGATCTGTAAAATAACTTTTTTTTTTTTTTTAAAAAAACCAACACAATTGCAAAAGGCTGCTCAAAGGGAAGAGAGAATTTTCCTTCGGTCACGTGGCTTTGATCTTGCATCCTCTTGAGTTTTAGCAGTTGGTCAAATTACTACGGAGGGAGCTGTTGATATGCGCAGTATTATTTGGCATATCGTTCACCATTCAGTCTGAATCTACAGCCATTTTGAATGGAATGGAATGTGGAACAAAGGACAGCACTGAATTTATCAGGAACCAGGGTTTTGGGTAGTGCTGGAGGGCATCGCACGTGTAAGGAAGTGGGAAGCTCTGTCATGTGAACTGTGCTGGTTTTGTTTAATATCTCCTAGTTGGGAACTGGGAAGAAAACAGGTTTTGCAGATGTCCCTCTGATGTCTGAGAACGCTGAAAATGATACTTGAAGAATATTGAAGCTGCATGGTGTGTTGTGCTAAAAGTGGCTTTGACTTTGGTGTAATCAAATAGGAGAGAAACGTGCAAGTTTTATGAAAATGGGCAGGTTTTAACTTCTGTAGGCTCTCTTCCATAGGGTTGGAAATCTTTTTGTAGTGCCAAAAAGGCTTTTGAAAAAAATATGTGGTAGATAACAAGGACCCTGTTACATGTAATCCAGCGCAGGCAGAAGGATGGTGTTTCAGAGCAGGTGAAGTGAAAGGGGAGACCATTTTGTGCCCTAAGGCTTCTCCACACTGGCTTTACTAAGTATCAGAAAAACAGGAGGATTGCTTTGCTCTTCCATCTGCAGCAAGTCCAGGCAGCAGGACTTTGCCGGTTCTTTGCCAGTAGGTGGAGACTGTGCAAGTGAACTGGAAATTACATCCTCCTTCCACTATGGAAGATATTTGTTAGTGTGGAGTTCACCTAGTTTACCTTCAGCACATGGGACAGGATTTAAGGTGGAAAAAAAATTGTATTTTTGTGGTGGTCTTGGAGAAGAGTTTATCAGGACATAATACTACTCACTCAGACATCTGCTAGTAATTATTAAAAAGCAAGCAAATGTGAATGAGGGGTTTTTTTGGTTTGTTTGTTTGTGGGGTTGTTTTGTTTTGTTTTTGGTTGGTTTTGTTTTGTTTTGTTTCCTCCTGCTGCCCCGGTTTTGCATTTTAATTTTCTGGCATGCAGTGATGCTTTTCTCTGTGCAACAGCATGGCACAAAATGGTAGGCTTAGCCTAAAGTCATTCCTTGATGATGTGCTTCCTGTAGAACTTGCTGGTATGGGGCGGTGGGTTTAGCTTAAGGTGAGAAGAGGGGGAGTGCCCGTTTCTGGATGGAGGAACCAGTAACCCAAGTCTCCATTTGCTGAGCGCTTCTGTGGGTATCTGTGCTCAGCTGTGCTTGGTAAGCACCTTGTGGGGCGCCCTGGTGAACAGGACCAAGTAGCAGATGTACATGAGAAATGCTGCAGAAGAAGAATGTCTCCAGAGCATGGTGCAGCAGCAGAAGCAAACTGCATAGGAGGGAGCGTGGGGAGGAGTCAGAAGCTGTTGAAGCTGACTGGTGGTGCTGAAATAAGTGCTCATCAAATGGTACTCAGTACCGCTCCGCGCTAATGCAGTGGCTTTCACTGCAGCTTAGTCCCATAGAATTAACTTGCCCGTCTTTTCTAGTATCGTAAGCTGTCTAGTGAGCAATCCCTGCAGCATCCATAGCATGATGAGCAGCTATGAGAGACATATCCAGGACAAAGCCCCCCCTCCAAAAAGGACTGCTGCCATACATTCCTGTTTCTTGTCCCTTCTTGGTGGGGGTGCTTGTGCATTACTACGCACATTTGTAGCTTGTGTGAGCATATCTGAGCTTGCCTAATTGAATGCTGTTGGCTGAGGTGGTGAAGGTGTCAGCGATAACCAGGACCTTGGGAGGAGCATTGTAGGAACCACAGTGAAGTCTCTTCAGCATTGTTGTTAGATTCCCATGAAGCTACTCCAAAATGGGATTTTTAAAGAACTGTTGCAGGACAAAGGAAGGGTGGCACCACCTGTCTCTTATTATTCCGAAGGATCTCTTCTGCCATCTATTGCCATGTACGGCTCACCACATACCCATATGGAGGAGAAAAAAATCCTGTCCAATCTCAGGTGGGACAACCCTGGAGAAAGTGGATTTAAAAGAACTATTGTCTTGCTGAAATAGACTGTCCAGATTCTATACTTATAGTGGAATAAACCTTTGGACCTGGATTTATGGACAGTCTGTAGAACAGTTGCTACAGTGTGGTCAGAAAACAAAGGCAGATACTGTAGGAAAAAAGCTGGTGTATCCTCATTTGGTCATGCTACCACTGCTCCTTCTCCTTGGGCAGCAGCTGATCAACCCTCCTGTACTTGCCACAGCCACCCACATGTGCCACAGCACATGGGATGGGTGGAAGTGTTTTGAGTATTTGGTGGTAATTAAGGTACTTAAATCTAAATCAACTTTTCTACAGCTGCTGAAGGCTGGGCTTGAAGCATCCCATCGTTGAGATGCTTGAAGGTAGATCTGTGGTTTCATAACTGTATTGTGCTGGAGCTGCGCCTTGGTAACCCAGGGTTACCAGGTTGGTAACAGGGTTCTGTTTTGGTCTAAACATGACGAGAGCTTGTGACCCTGTGTACAGCACTGCAGTGGTGCAAACTATGTATGATAAGCGTTGACTGTTTCTGCATCAGGTCCAACTAAAACCAGTTGCAGCAGTAGTATGAGAGGAGTCCTGTGTTCCTGGAGAAGGGCTTCAAGCTTGACTAATTACACTTCTGGTTTTTTGGATTGTTCCTTGTTCCTCTTTCCTGAGGCCTATGGAGGGGACTCAAGTTCACACTGGGAAATCCTACTGCTACATCAGGGTAGTGTCAAAAGTCCCTGGCTACCATGGATGTTTAAGGACAAAACCCCGGGGCATTTAGTGCCCAGTGTGATCCATCCCTTTCAAGGTTATGTAGACCACTGAAACACCTGAACTGCCTGGATCCATAGCTGAAATCCAAATGCACTGTTAGTTTTCTACAAGTTCCTCTATACCATCTAGTGTGATCTTCAGTCCAGCAGGCAAGGTCTGTGTCCCTATGTCATTGGGGCTGCTTGTATATGCAAGGCTCGTACACGGTGGCTGGAGCTGTCCCGTTCCTCCACAGTTAACATTGTGGAGGGTGGTAAACAGTGTCCAGCAGCTTTTAAGAACTCCCACTTTGCACAAGGCTGTCTTGTACATTGTTTTAACAGCCAGCTATTTCACTTAGTGGGCATAAGTATCTCTGCTAAGGTGCATAAAGTGAGGCAATTTTGAATACTGCAAATAACTTCTTGGGATCAGTGGGCATGGTCAGGAAAAAATAGGCGATTCCAGAATTGATAATAATTTGAGCAGTTTAAATTGCCAGCTGTACTTTGAACTAGTCATTAAGCATATCAGTTAGCTCAATTACCATTAATTAAATATCATTCCCAAGCACCTTTCCATTGTTTGCAGGAGAGGAGGTTCCCAGAAACCGTTTCCCATTTAAAACAAACACAAAGAACAACAACAAAAACAAGCACCAAAGGAACATATGCATCCATTCATTGTAGCTAGTTTTAGAGCAAGAAGTGTTATTTATGGAAATGTGCCCCGTTAGGCTCAATAATCAAGGACTGAATGGAGATGGGCTTAGTGTTTTACTTCGATTTGTTCACTTGAGGATTTAAGGCTGGTTTAAAATTACATTATTAATTTAGGTCCAATTTTAGATTTACAGAAGGTAAAGAAGATTGAGTGAATAAAGGACTCAGTAGAAATAACTTCTGAGAAGTGTTACATTCAACCTTACTGGAATGTTTTATTTACTGAAAATTAACCCAGATTCTTCTAAGCAGATGACAAGTTTAAGAATTATACTCTTACCTAGTAATGTAAGTCTGGATTGTGGTTTGGATTACATGATTTTGCAAATAATTTTGAAGGAGTTATGTCTTAAAGTGACCACAAGCTTTGCATTGGTTACCTGCACATGGTGTCTGCATGGGTGGGAGCGACCAGGTCTCTTACCACTCTATAGTTTCTTCCTGGTACAAATAGGTGTGGAGACAGAGATGATGATTGAATCTCAATTTCCACTACTGGAAACTTGCTGGCAGTAGCGACCAAGCCAGCATGTTGTTGAAATGGGCAACAGATGCCACTGATACAGGCAGAAAATACTACCCCAGAAGCTTAAGGGTATTTGGAAGAGGAAATGCATTTCAAAGGACTCCTTTGTACGCCTGCTTTCTGCTCTTGGTGTGGTGCCATTTATTCACCTGACGTTGTATACTTGGGACACAGTGGTTGCAGTGGTATGTGAATTCATACACATAGAAACTCTGCCTAGTACTACCAGAGCTAACACTCAAGTGTGGTCCAGGGAGAGCCAACAAGATCTCCTTGTATTCTAAGGGCAAATTTTTCCCTCCGTGTTTTTGCTTATCCAAGTAATGTTTACCCTCACAGTTGGGAGAAAAAATGTTGTTAAAGTTTTGGCAGTGTTGATGTAGACAACTTGTTGATTTGAATCCTGGAGCCCTTTTCTCATGAACTGGAGATCCTCTAGAAGGTTACAATTTGGAGTGAATGTCTTGGGATTGTTCTCGGGGGTGAAAGGGTGAAATGTAGCCTAGCTATGCTTCCCGCTGCTGGCACATGCAGTAGTGATAAGGATTTCCCAGTTGTCCTGTGAAGAATAATACCTCCAGCACCAAGTTCTGCATGCTCACTTTGGGCTTGCCTAGAAGTGCCTGTCACGTGGTTGATTTTGTTTGAGCTGGAAATTACACACTTGATAATCATCTGATCTGCAGCAGACGCCTAGCTATTAAAGTCTAAATTACTTTCTTTTTTTTTAATGAGGGCAGAACATATCTACAGCCTATTGCTTTCAGATATGTTTGCCTTAATAAACGAAGCTGCACACACAAGCGGATCTTTGCATCCAGGCACGTTGTATGCTAGATGGAGTGTCATGTTGTACAGTGCAGTTAAACCAAATGTGTAAATTGCCTATCGTCTCTGATGGGAACAAAAGATGGTGCACTTCAAACCTGATCCAGATCAGGGTAGAGACAATTAAAACTCAAAGATAACTGTTTCAACAAGCCAGCAAAGTGTCATAGTAAGGAAATAAATAACCCAGGTACACAGCAGAGGGGAAACTATGATGGTATTGGCACAGGGTGGTGAGTGCAAAGGCAAAAATTGGCGAGGTAGAGTGCCTGTCCATGCCAGAGCCCTCTACTTAATGGGTGCCATTCCAGCTGATGGAAGGACAGCCCTAATGCTTAACTGACTGCGTGTAGCTGTATGGGATAGTCAGGCTGAGACAGCAATATGGGAAATGTCCCACAGAACTTAGCTCAGCTTTATCTGTGCAAGGACAAACCCCTGAAGGGAAAAAAGTAAATATATGGTGCACTGAATTTCTGCTTCCCAGATTGAGAAGTGTGATGCTGAAAGAGATCTGGGAACTGCAAAGTGTGACTGAGCAGTAACAAGAAACCCAAACTCTCCATGTTTAAAGATGTGTTTTGATGGAGGATGGTTCCTCAGCAGCAAGCCTTAGATCAGGCAGTAAGTGTGTCTGTATTCCTAACTATCTACGCAGTGTTTGGTGAAAACTAGTAGCAGCTCATCGCTGCTAGTTAGTAGTAGCGATTTTAATGTGATGAAAGTAAGTATCTACAAATACTTACATTGCAGTTTCTTGGGAGAAGTGACAAAAGTAAAGTAACCAAATACTGATGCTGCTCTTAGAAAGACAGAGGCGTAGATTGCTTCGCTTTTGCTTGCAGGCTTCTTGCTAGCAGCTCAGAAAGTGAAAAACACGCTGCACTGAAAAGGGAAATGGGAATTAATCACAGGATGGTGACATTCAAGCAGCTACTTAAGCTACTGTTCCCTATATCGGACATCTAACTGTAGTGGTGCCGTTATAAAAAAGGAGGACAAACATCAGGCAACAGAAAAGCAGGAAACAATGAAGGCAAAAGTGAAGTTCAAGGAGTAAGCGAAAGGTTTGGAGACCAAACAGCAAGCAAATTTTGTAGTATATAACAAGCGGGAAGCTTTGTGAAAACCTGCAGATTGCTGGAGGTTAGAGAATGTTTGAAAAAGATAGTTGATTTTGCAAGTCTCTTCCTAATTGAGATGCTTAGGTATGAGGACAGCCTCTCAACCCTGGAATTTATTATAGATTAGTATGGACACATATATATTATCTATTAAATTGTGCATATTGTTCTTTGTGTATATTTTATAGTACTTATGCTTTGCTTTCACTTAGGAGTTATGGAGTAGTAAAATGAAAATGTTCATATTTTTGTACTGATGTACAACTAAATCTCACATACTGATAATTTAATACTTGGTTTGTAGCTAATACAGCACGCGCTGTTATCTAGAGTATTAACATTTACTAAATTTAACACAGACTGTTATTACTAGCTTGAGTTTTGCTTTGCAAGGAAAAGACCGCCTTTGTGTAGTAGATGTTTTCTTCCTAAACATGTCTTTTTCTACAAGCTGAAGGAATGGTGCTAGGTTATTCTATTTTAAAAGACATTTCTGAAGTATTTTTAGCTAACGCAAACTGTAGTGTTTTGGTTCTAAAGAATGCAGTTTTCTTAAAATATTCAACTAAAAATAAATTGCAGTCTAGAAAAGGTTCAAAAAGTATATTTTGTGTTGGAAAGAAATGTTTTCCAGCCTAGTCTGAGTTTGTACACTCAGGATATTTTTGTAGTGGAATTTTAGTCTCTGGCTGTGATGTCCTGTCTTGGATCTAAACAGTCACAGTTCAGTAGAAGAGAAGCATACCAAAAGGAGGTGACACTTCCTTAGGCTGAGGCTTTTTTGGACTTCGTATCGTAGGTAGATGTTTAAAGTCTCTCAAAGGCAATAGAAGGAAAATAACATTCTGTTAAAGGAAGGGGAATTAGTACTTATTTTTGAATAGTCTGGATATTTCTGGCTGCTGTTGGGTGTTTGCATGATGTTTAGATGTGGTACTATTTTGAGTTCTTCTCTCACCCTTTTCCTTCTTGCAAAGTTTTTTCTGTTTGCGTATTTGCAAGTCTTACACAGCATATATACCCTTTCGATGAGGACAGAGCCAGCAGTTTATTTGGAGGATGCAAACAGGATTTTTGTTGTTCCTTTTGCTGCTCATGCCAATCTGTCTTCTGTTGCCAAGTGCATGCTAAATAGGTCATTCCAGCACAAATCGTTACAGTCACAAGCAAAGAGCAAAACCACACGGTGGTGATATGTGTTTATTACACACAAAAGGTCTTTCTGAGCACTTTATCACCTCCTTACCTATCCTGCCTTGCTCAGAAGTGGTGCGTAAGTGAGTACAACGGGCTGCTACGCTTGATCTGATGTAACCTCCTTTTTTGGCAGCAGCTTCACACTTATATTGGATTAAGTGTAATGTGAAACCTTACCCGAAATAATTGGTTTTATGCTTCTAGAGGTTTTCATGGGGACATACGAGGTTATTAAGATGCATATGCTCCTTCAAAAGGAAACAGTTTTAAGTTGTTGCTCATGTTTTGAAATGTGTATGATTTTCCTTTGCTGGCCCACCTTTGAAACTGGTCATCTTTACACACAGATCTGGAGCAAAGGCTGCCTAAAAGCTTAGCTTTTGTTTCCTAACCTGGGTGCCTCATCCTAAGGTGTTGTAGCTACAGGATAACGCGTTCCTTGCTCACAGCTCGCTCTGTACACCCTCAGGCATTGAAGTAGAAGCTGTGGAGTGCATGCCTATCCATGCAAAGAACAGTAGTTGTTGCAGAAACCTAAAGGATGCTGCAGTCACAAAGGGGTGCCTTCGGTTACTAGCATTCATAAATAGAATTGGTGATCCTTACATCTGTAACTGTTTAGAGTTTTAATAAAAAAATGGGTATTTCATAAAGAGCAGACGTGTTTTTGTGGGGCTGGTGAGTTCAAACCAAGCAGGAGGAAGGTCCAGCAAACATCTAGAGAGATGTGAGAGGAAAAGCATCTCGGGCACATCTGACCATACAGCAGCAAGTCTCCACAGCCTCTCCAGGAAACATGTAGCCTGCAGCTGGGTGGAGGGAAGATCTGGCATTTTCACTGTCCTCACTGAAATGAAGGGCTCTGCGGGAGCGTGGTGGATAGTGAAGAGCCAGTGATGCAGCCAGGCCAGGCTGTGTGCTGTGGAGGAAGAGGGCAAGCAAGAGTGGGGAATTGTTTGTACTGGGATAGGACAGCTAGCGAAGAGTGTATTTTCAAAGGCAGACCGAACCAAAGGTACTTTCAGTTCACTAATTCAGTTCATGTCTATGCTGAACTTCAAGTCATTCCTTAATCTTCTTTCAGTGCCCTAGGGACAGATAACAGGGATGCTGCAAACAGTCCTAGCCGATCCTTGCTGCAAAGGGTTAATTTTGAACCAAGAAACAGGCTTAACCTTTACTTTTTTGGGATGGTCCTGGTTGTGGAGTCCTGCTTATCTTTGATCACATGAGATTTGAGTAGGTAGTTTCAGAGATGCGGTGAGTGGATAGTGTATGTTTTTAACAGCCAAGTTAAGGAACCACATAAATGGGGAAAAAGTGCTGTGTAGATGAGAGCAGGAGGCAGGGTTGCTTGCTAACCTTTATAGTCTGGTTTATTGCGAGAGAGTGTACATTTTATGCAGAGCAAAAGCCGACACAAAGCATTTTTCTCTGGCCACGTGTGTGATTTTGGTGACAGAAATGTAGTTGGTTGAAATTAAAATTCCATTTATCCTGTGCGGGAGTCCTCTGTCTGCTTGAAGGAATAGAGCTTTGCAAGGCAATCTGAGTAATTTTGTGAATATACTGGCAGATCTGTACAACACCTTCATTCTGGAAAGATAATTGTTCATAGATATGAGGAAATATATGTGTTCAATTGTCTTTTAGTTCCAGTTCAGGAATTATAAGCACTGTGATTAAAAAAATTATAAACACTATGCTGTATTTGCCATTAAGGAGATGAAAATAAGAAGTAAGAGTGGCTGATGGTTTCTTTTTTTTCTTTGGGAGGGTAGGAGTTGGATGGTGAGGACGTGGACAATTTTATGTGGAGTTTAGGGAAAAAATTGCTGATGTTACTTTTGTTCTCTGTCATTAGGGGGCATGTATCTACGTATACAAACACTGCTGTGACTTTAATTTTTTTTCTTTTCTGTTTTGGCCACAAAATTGTGGAAGTTTAAAATACAGTAACAAATCTCTTCTTATCCAACTATTTAAGTTTAATATCCATGAAAATGAAGAGGTTTGCCAATTATGTGTTTCCTCCACACTGAACGATAACTATGCTTTCCGTAAGTCATAACAGTCAAGCCTGCTGTGGAGTGACAAGACCTGGCTTTTCCTTCAGTGTTACCAATTCGTGTTTCAGTTTGACATTATGTAAATACTCTGCTATTAGGGAAGAAAATGACATAAAATTGCATCCTTTCTCAATGAGATTTTAAGTTCTTTCAGTAGCTTCTCTCGGTTTTGAAGCTATAATAAAGATCATAATTAGAATCCCAGTTGCTTAAGTGAGAAATTAGCATGTTCTTAAATGCTGAGCCGAGTCAGGTTCCCAGCGAGACCCCCTCCGGCTATCTGTCCTGCCCCAAAGCGCTTTCCCTAATACCAATTTTGCATTCTAGACGTATTAAAGAAAATCATATTCATTGCCACCTAGCAGTTAATCAGAGCCTTCAGATAGGCTTGAAATAATTTGCAGCCTGACTGCCAAAACCACCTGCATCCCCTTCATTTCCTACAGCTGTACCTGGGCATGCTTTAAAAGTTATCAGAGAGTGTCAGTCTGTCGCCCAGTACTAGGACTGTGACAAATTCACTCCATGCATGACAAATTTGTCACAAATACTACTTGACCCCACCCTGGACCCTCCTTGCTTACTGTCTTCTAGGCTGTGGCCAAGGGAACAAAAATCTAATGGCTTTTACCTGATATCTTCCCTGTTAAAATCATCTTTCCCTAAAGGTTTTGGTTAGTTTTTGTAGAACTGGGCACTAGCATTATGTATTAATAACACCTTATCTATTAATAGATATTTTACCATGTAAATAAGAGTCTAGTAGACTGGAATAAATTAAAACTTTAATGGGGCTAAAATAAACCTAATTTGTAAATTAATTAAAAACAAGAAGCAAAGAATATTAACACTTAAAAAAAGACATTTCATAGTGCAAAATACAGATTTAGTTTCTAAATAAGTGAATGGTAAACTGTAATTGTATGATGTGCAAGAAGATACTTTGAACATATGAAACAGTAGTCACAGATTTGATATTCAAGATGTTCCTTTCTTGTTTTCCAAATTGTCGCGGAAGATACCAAAGGGTAAAGCAAATAAAATACTGTCTTAGCAGCTGGCCCAGACAGGGATATGATATTGGTGGAAGATGGATTTGGATATTTTTTCTTTTTTTTTTCCTTACTTTTCTTTTTTTTAAACAGTGAATTTTTATGTTCCGATGTCTCTCCTGCAAGTTCTGCCTAACGTGATTCTGATATGCTCTTGTTTCCACAGGCCAAGGCTGCAAGCACAAAGGAAGTTTGCTCAGTCCCAGCCAAACAGTCCCAGCACAACTCCAATAAAGATAGTGGAGCCGTTGTTACCCCCTCCCGCCACTCAGATTTCTGACCTCTCCAAAAGGAAGCCCAAGACAGAAGATTTTCTCACTTTCCTTTGTCTTCGAGGTAGGAGTCTCGCAGCAGCCTAGGGGCACAGCCTCATTCAAAGAAGGAGCCGTAGCACCGCACATGGAGTAGTAGCTAGATAAATGTACTGGTGCTACACTTGAATATATTATGTGCATTTCAACTCTCAGCAATTTGGCTCTATCTGCAGCAGGAGCATTCGAGTTCATGGTTGTAAAGACTATAAAATGAGGCTGGTAATAGTGCAAAAGGAAATTTCTTTTATGCTTAGCACTGTGTTATCCTTGAATGGGTTTTTGTCTAGCTCTCTTAAGTCCTCCCCATCCTCCTTTGTTTTGTCTGTCTGTAAACTGAAGAAGTGCTTAACTTGCCTAAGTACATGTTCCTGTGAGGGGAAAAATCTGGTTGGAAATCCCCCTTCTCTACCTACTCGCTGTCCTTTATTGTTCAATCTGAGTAAGGCTTTTCATCTGGCAGCTGGTGGAGGGGTTGCCGTTGTTCTTAGCTGCCCCGGGAGCCGGATTGTTCCCATGGTGGTAATTAAAACAGGTGAACTCCTCCACTCTGCGACCCAAATGCAGAGGAGGCACCTGAAGTTGTACAGCAAGATACCCAAATTGTCTCACAGTAACAGGTGCCTGAGCCTGTCTGGTGCTGTATGCTGTGTGTCTGGGATCACTGGTGCGTGTCAGGGAGCCTGCATGTTAGATTTGGGGACCTTAGCATGAGATACAACTGACTGTCCAGATTCAACTGAAGAAGGAGGAGAACCCTACCTGAGTGGTCATTTTTCTTGGGACTTTCCATGGCCCTGTGTTCCAAGTAGTGTACTGAAGATAACATCTTTCAGTTTAATCTCCCAGGTGTCATAGTGTGGTATGTTTCTCTTTTGGCAGGTGTCCCCGGGCCCCTTAGCTAGTCACTGCTGCATCCCTGATGTGCTGCAACAATGCCTCTTGCTTTGTTTTGTCCCATTACCTGCTGAAAGCATGTGCGTTTGTTTACAGATAGGGCTTGTCTGCAAAAGTCTTCTAGTGGATTGAATCCTTCCAAGCTTGTGTTTTGAGTTTCCCTTTCCAGTTCTGAGGTCTCCGTTGCATCTGTGAGCAGCACCGGTCAACACCACCCATAGCTTCCTGCTGAGGTTTTCTCACCTTAGTGCAGCATGGTTTGATTTCTTTTTTCTTCTATTCTGTGAGATTTTAGGCAAGTGGTAGCTTTAGATTGGTTGCTAATACATCTGTCTTGACTCTGGTCCAATATGGAGCCTCGATCCTGCTGAGACTTCTGGTAGAGCGGGTGGGTGGAGGGGATGGAGGGGGTGGTTTGCTAGCTTTTGTGTTTGTTTAAAGGATTGAGAGAAGCAGAATCTAATGGAGTTTAAAGTGGCATTACAGTCCTCTGAAATTTAATCTGTGGAAATGTATTTCTAATTTAGTCTGCTGCGAGGTTGATCGGTCTGTTGGCAGCATGTCACTGCTGTGATCTGGGCCAACTGCCACAGTTGTTGGTGGGAAAATTCAGATGGTGGGGGGGTGTGTGTGTGTATGTGTGTGAGCACACATGGCTGCATTCACACACTTGTTTCCACTGCTTGCTAACTAAGCATGTGTTATTTATAGCTTTGAAGGCACTTGCACTCAAAGAAAGGCAACCTGTGTGGGGATGTGACTTAATTCCATTTTTATTTCCTACTGTCTCTTAGCATTCTGCTTTAACAATGCAAACGGGAAGCACAGGTACTTTTGTCCTATTCCAGTGCTTCATTCAGAAGGTTTGGTGGTGGGGTTTTTTTTATTTTAATCAGTGGCTGTTTAGCTCTTGCACCTGTAATTTTCTCCTTTGTTATTCATCTGTGGAATAATTGATGTTTTGTACTGTCAATTAAGAACTTGCAATTCATTCCTAATTTCTTCAGTATGCAGGAGTACTCATATATTTCAGACAACACGTGCGTTCAGACGGCAAGATCCCAATTACAATTATATTAAAAACCACAAGGGAAAGTCTGCTCTGCTCTGAGTGCTGCACATAGCATGTTCCCGATCTGCTTAAACAGGCGGAAGAAAAGCAGAAAGGGGAAGCTGTCAGCTGTCTGTTTCAACACCTCCACAACCTTATTGCTCTATCACCCCTCTGTAAAGCCTGAAAAGAGACTAAAAACAGGGGGGCAGAATCTTCTTGGACATCTGCTACCTGGATGCGTTTCTGTGGAGGAGGAGGAGGGCTGCTGTGGCTTGGAGAGAGAGGGAGCGGGGTTGTTGACATTGCTGTTATCATGGTTCTGGCTTCAGTGTCTGAACTGTGTTCTTCAGGAGGCTCTGGCTGCCTGAGATTGTGCCCATTTGTCCCTCAGGTGGTTTAGCTCCAGGTGGTGGTGGTCTCTCTTGAGGTGCCCATTGGAAAAAAGGAGGTGGAAGCTGGTTCTTAATATGCTTGCAGGGAGTACACATAGCAGCCTGCTGGGACATCCAGCTCCAGAAAGGTCCCACAAGTGACCTTCCAGGGCGGTGGCAGGCTTAGTTTGGTCTCACTCTTCTGGTGGTACCCAGTGAGCCTGAAGAGGGAAGAGACAGCAGCTTACTTAAATCTTCCACAGGGAAGACTTTTTTTTTTTTTTTTTTTTTTTTGGGAAAAGGTTTGTTTTGGTTTTGAACCTCTATGCTATTGTTTATTGAAGTGTTGAGGGATTAAAAATTGCTTGCATGGTGGGACGTATTTTTTCTGATTTCTGTCCAGATATGTCAGATACGGCGATTTGCACTTTCATAATGAAACGTGACACACAATTACATGGAAATAAGAGCACTGCACTTTGAAAGTTGTTTAGTAGTAAGCATAGTAGCGATATGATCCAGGACAGTAAATCCCCATGTTTGTGTGTGTGTGTGGTTTGTTTGCTTTTTTAATTTTGGGGGGTTTTTTTGTTTTGTTTTGGTTTTTTTTAATTTTTTTAGAGCTGGAACTCTCTTAGGTACTAGTCCTTCAGAATGCTCAGATGATACAGTCCTTGCATTCATGGTCAAAGCTTTTCTTCGGCAAGGAAGCCTTCTCCAGGACCAATGTGAAAACAGCTCTGTGGTCATGTCTCTGTCCTTGTCCAGCCACCACACCCAGTTGGCTGTGTCAGAAGCAAGGTGTAAATTTGTGGCACTGTGTCAGTGTGCACTTTCATTTTCTAATTTTAAACAGAAATTTAGAAATCGCAGTCACTGCTGAAAGTTCACTCTTCAGTACTCTGGGGAGTTTATTTTAAGTGGCAGCAGCTGAATCCTGTGAGTGATGGAGGAGTACTATCATGTGACAATGTGGAGGAAAGACCCTTGACATATGTAACGTCCTATATTTAGGAAAAGAAGTCCCATATACCTGACCTTCTCCTGTGTTTCAGAAAATCTAATTACTGAAATAACTTTTATTTATTTATTTATTTTTAGCATCCTGTAATTTCAAAGGGAGATAATTTAACCAAGATGACCTGCTTGGTTTCAATATCCAGAATGCTAGGGGCTTTAGACATATTTTTAATTAGTTTGTTTTTTGAAGCCTTGATTTGATAATGCAATGTACTTATTACTACTTTAAAGGTAAGCGGAGCAGAATGAAAAACTGTAACAGTTGATGAATATCTGAGTACCCTGGAACACATCTCACTGTCCAGACTTGACAAGGCTTCCCTGCTTTCTATTATTTTAATTTTTTTTTTTTTTAAATTGTGACCTAGAATTTCCGACACAAGAAGGAAGGGAATAGCACAGATATCTCTGAAGTGTTTGTCTGCAGCATTCTTATCTTTAAATAGCTTCTTTGAAGGAGCCCATATGCCCTTTGCGAGAGCCATAATTAGTATCTTTCAGCAGCGTGCGTAGATCCAAGTGTGTCATCTCTGTGCGGTTGTAGAACGGCTTCCACTTTTACTGTATTTTCTGCCTCAGGTCAAATTTTTCTTACTAGCCTCTGTTATAGTGCATTTAAGTTACCTTTACTTTCCATAATTATTTACAGGTTAAAAATATTGCGAGTGGAATAATACAGGGCTAAAGGGGGAAGAAGAAACAACTCCCTGTGGGCAATGGATCTTTGGCTAAAGGTGATAACAGGAAGGCTGTCATTAGGAGCCTACATTTTAAGAAGTTTTCCCATGATCAATTTTCTAATTAAGCCAGGCCTCTGGGAGTTACGTGCTAGAGAATTTCAGGGATTCCTAAATAAAGATGGTTTAATTGAGATCTCACAAATGGAGTTTTCAGGCTCTTCTAAAAACTGTTCTGCAACACGCGTGGCTGTTCAATTTCTTTGAGTAATGCAATGACTTAACAGTATGATGATTTCTTACAACTGGACAAAACCAAAATAGAAAATCTCACTGTAGCACATTTGTCCAAACTTAAGTAACTTCAAAATCTCAGTGCAATGGTCCTCTAGCAGTTTGCTCTTAAGCAGGCGTTTTGTTTTAAACACCTTGGTTAGTTGATAGGCTTGGAGGCCTTTGATCCCAGTCTTCTCTCTTGTGTCTTAATAGCAGGTATTATATTGCCTGTGCCAGTAGATACCTACGGGGATTTTCTGTTACAACAGGAGAGGCCCAAAACCAGAACTTTGGGAACTCTTAATTTTGGACATGTTTAGAAAAGGACCATTAATTTGCGTAGCTTTTAACAAGGCAGAAGGTATGTTTGCCTGGTAATTCAGTGTCCATACGTACCCTGGCCTTTATAAGAGCCAATGACTGCATCCGTCACATTCTTGAAGTCCCAGCCTTCTAAGGAAGCGTGTTTCCACCATGGCGACATTCTCACCAGATGTGAGCAGAGTAAGCACGTTAAATAGGACAGCAACTGGACAAGGCTGGAAGCAAAGCATTGAAATGCTGATGCTGTCCAAAAATGTGGGCTGCTTTGCAGCCTAGGTTAGTTTTTATAATTCCAAAATAATCCTAAAACATTATGATAATTTATTTAAAATACTCGGGGAAGACTTTTTATCCATTTTGTTGTTAAATCATTTAATGTTTGAGACTGAAATTTTAGGATGGATTGAAAACACAAGAATAAACTTCTTAATTGCATAAACCATTTAATAAAAGTAAGTTTGCATTTAGCAACTGTAATCTCACAATTTTGAAATTAATTTTTTAAAGTTAGGAGTATCATTGAAGTGTAAAAGAAGAAGTATATCTCATATGTGCAACCATTTTGTCCACCTGTGGAACACGCTGCTCTGGGCTGGTAACTCACTCCCCGCAGTGATTTAGGGTAATGATTTAATCAGTGTTGGCATGGAGAGGTGGGTATGTGAGCTCACAGTGAAAAGCACGTGTATGAAGTACGCAGAAGGCGGCTGGCAACCGACACTGTGACATTATTCCTTCCCAAGGGATGGGAGTGCTGCTGGAATGGCCTTCCAGGCATGCAGCGGAGGGTGCATCTTCACATCCATTTGTGTCAGCTAGGAGATTTAAGAGGTTGCAAGAGCTGATGAGTGCAAGAGTAGCATGTGTGTAGTACTGCAACTCAATCGAAGTTTTACCCTGATCTTCCCATTTTGGGGCCCCCTTCTGATGTTAATGATTCCAATATCTACCCCTGTGAAAGCCACAGGATGAAATTAGCTCACTGAAATGGGAGACTAATCTTGCGGTTCAGCCTTTGTATTTTCCACAGATTCTCTCAGAGTCCCTTGGTGAGCTGCTTAGATTTTCTGTAAAACAAGGAGAAATATTTAACTCTGTATATTGGTATTAATGTAGCTGGGCATTGATTATGGATGAGCTACCAGCATAAAATCCAAGTGCTCTGATGGTGCAGTACTTCAAAACTTCAGCCCCCATGGTTTTCAGCACCCAGGTGGGCAAAATAATGTATTCTGGGAAAGGCAATTCCTGCCCTCCCTCCCAACCAGAACTGTCACCTG
The DNA here is from genome assembly GCA_013398295.1 of Chionis minor. Taxonomy (NCBI): domain Eukaryota; kingdom Metazoa; phylum Chordata; class Aves; order Charadriiformes; family Chionidae; genus Chionis; species Chionis minor. The sequence continues at coordinate 1,235,330 of VZSF01000873.1, forward strand.
TGAGCCTACTCTAGGTTCAGTGCACCCTGAAAGGCTTATTTTGTGTGAGGAATGGGGCTCAGGATCTCTTTCTTGGCTATGAAACGCAGCCTGGTAGCCTTCTGGGAATGGCAGCACAGTGGCTTGGGATTGGCAAACTTGTCTTGTTCATGGTGGAGAGGAACATGCAATCAGGTTGAAGTGTATGTGGGGAAGGGTTGGTTCTGAGGTTCACCTCTGAATCTAGCCAGGTCAGGGGAGGTAAATTGCTTTGAAATTGTCAGATGTGTATTGTAGATGTGACAAGCACTATAGTTGTGTGTTTGTTTGTTTTTTAATATTTAGTAGTCTGTTACTCTGGTGTGTGTTTTGCTGACTTCGAAAAGTGAACCTTATATTTTTTTTTTCCTGAAGATTCACTTACTTCCCCGTGCTTATTCCATTTCCCTAAAAAAGGAACAATTTTCTCTGTCTTTTGGGTTTTAGCTCTACTGCTTTGAAGAATGGACCGAGAAGAAAATGGGTTTTAGGTCACTATGCTAGCCGATAAGTTATCCATAACACTAAGCACCTTGTGATTTGTACAACAGCAGAGGAAAGTTTTGAGCATTGGTGTGTTTATGAGCTCTGTTTTGTTTCTGTCCTTGGGATGGCCTTTTCCTCCCTCTCACTCAGGCATGGGGGAGATCCCTCTGGGACTGTTCCTGCAGGTGGAGTCAGACAAGTGAGATACAATTTCTCTTTCCTATAGAGTTTATGCAGTTCATTCTCTTTTAGCCTTGCTCCGTAAAACAACCATAAAGGGCGAGCATAAATTACATTTATTCGCACTTCAGGGACTTGGTGCTGTGCTGCCAAAACGTAGTAAGTAGGACATACAATAAATGAGAAGCAGGCCCTAAATTTTAAGCATTAAGGTGCCAGTACATCGGGAGCATTTGTGAGGCAAGGTTTTTCCACCTGCATACAGCCACAAAATGGGGCTGTGTGTCAGAGCAGAAGCCAAACCTCTGGATGCAGCTCGTTATAGGGCTTGGCATGCCGTGTGTTTATCAGAGCAGGCTTAAGTCCTGCATACCTTGACCTGCCTTGTGCTTAAATCATTCTGGTGTCCTAAATTATTTTAAGATTTTTCCAAAGCACATCTGGGTTATGTTTAATTGTTAGGAAGAAAAAAAAAAAAGAGAAAAGAGAGGAGCTAGAGGGGGAGCCGGTGTAAATAATTCATGGAGAAGAATCCTCCAATTTTGCAGAAACCACAGCCCAAATTACAGAGAAGGCTCTTGGATTGAGATGATTTTTGTTGTGGTTGTAACATACCAGGGTTTGAATCCTGTCCAGATGAAAACATTTGGTTTGTACTTCAGTAAATATTGTAGAAACATTGCCAGCTAATTCTGAAGAGTAATGAAATCGTGCTTTTGGCAAAGCGCATGCACTTTCCATACTTCTGATTCCAGTCTTCAGATCCAAATTCAGAGTTTTTTTTAATATGTTTAGCTGGTCCAAGACAAAAGTTAATGTAATTTAATGAGAAACAAAACCTACTGTAATTTAGGAGGGAAAACTACACATTTGTCAAATAAAAAAAAATAATAACCTCATTAGTCAAATAAAATGGCTGAAAAAGAGTAGTTTATTCTATTAATCAGGCACTTGCTGCTGAGGTCAACACATCTGTGTGTACAGGTTACGCAGGCATCAATTCTGCTGAATGTTAGTAGCAAGCCTGAATTTTGCACATGCAAAGGGTAACATCTTTCCAAGAAAACTGCTAAAAACAGCATTATGACTTAAACCATATTTTACTTTGTACTTACTGTTGTATAAGCATCAAATTATTATAACAGAGGACATAAAATACATTTGTCATCCTTTCATATGCATGAGGCAACACTTTGTGTATACTTGTGGTAATTGTTTTTCCTATATGGTTAGGTTTTCTTTTGTGTTGCTCACACAATAGGAGGGAAGACAAAAATACTCAAGAGAGAATTTCAATAATGAAACTGCAGATAACTGACGGAAAGAGTTGCCAAACATACTTTAAACCTCATTTTTTAAAGAGCTGAGTATCCTCCCTTTTTGTAATAATTCATAGCTCATTGTAACCACGATGAATGAATTTAAAAAAGAAAAATCACCATTAATGATTTTCTCAAAATTTGTCACGCACAGCGGTATCTGATCGCAGGACCAGTAATTCCTGTTCTGTTCCTGGAGAGGAGAGGGTACCTGGGGTTTTCTTAGCTGAGTTTTCTGTGTGGCTTGCATCCCTTAGCCTGCTACGAGGGCAATTTGTTAGGCTTTCAAAGTTGTGTGATGAGGGCCAGCTGTGGCAATTTGGCCTTACCTGTGATTCGGAGGAGGGGGAGAGGGCTGGAAAGTTCCTTCCAGGTTGCTGCCTGGCTTTGGCCATAGCTTTTCTGCTCTTGACTGTGAGTTAACAGCGACTTGTTAAGCAGGAGAGCGTGAATGGCACGTGTCCAGATCAGGGCAGCAGGTCGACGGCGCTATCAGACAGATACTCATGTTAAAGCCGCTCAATACATCGTGTCCTACCCGCTTTACTGTATTCGTCACTATTTAATGTCAGTAATTCTTTCAGCATCTTCCTCCTCTCATTGCTCCTGCAGCCTGTGTCCGCCTGCTAACTTACCTCTCACTGCTTGCCTCTTCCTCCAGCCCCAGCACGTCTGAACCCCTCTCTTCTTCTGCTCTGATGGTTTGCCCTTTGTTTTGGCTTACTACTTCTGACATGGCTTCTCCTTCCTGCCCATCGTGTTGCAATTTCCTTGTCCCATTCTTTGGTGATGGCACATGCTTTTATGCAAATATTGATGCAAAATAAATCAGCTGTCTTGGGGGGGAGGAAGCATTTAGGAATTGTATGCCTAGACATTGTCAGGACAGAATCTAAAACGTGCAACCTGCTACGTGAGATTGGAAACATCCTGCATTTCATGTTTTGTTTAATAACATAAAGTGATATATTAAGCTATACATTCAATAAGAAAAAGTGTGCGTAGAAATTTTCCAAATCTTTACTTGAGAGCCTGTAACATTATGTTACAGCATTTAATGGACTTTAATTTCCTTAGGCCGGGATTTTAATCTGAATCAGTTCCCTGATCCGATTCACCACATGGCCCCACAAAAAAATTATACTGCCACAGTCTAGATGGTGGTACAGGGCTAAGAACAAGATGGGGTTAGATGATCTGTAGACCTTTTTAATGCCAAGAAAAATGTCCGTGCAGCCACAGTCAGTCTAGATGGTTCCTTGTATAAAATGTCTTCTAAATAAGTAGTGGGAAGTCAAGTTTTATTTTCTAAATTACCATCAGATTTCCTGAGTGAGCAGGTTTTCCAGGCACCTGCTTCTTAGGTGTGTGGCAGGATGGGTTTCTCAATGCGGAGGGCTTCTGGCGTGCTTTGCCCAGGCGCTGGAGGGCTGCTCCCCTCCTTTCCCCCTTCATCTGCTGCACCGCCAGTGGTAGCAGGTGCCTGCGCAACTTCGGGGCTCCTGGCACAGGAGGAGACTTGTAAAATGCAACAGAGCCACAGGCTCTTGTAACCCCCTCGCAGATTTTTTTCTGCTGTTTTTGGGGGGATGGAAAGCGAGGAAGGGGGGAGTTACGTACCTAGAGTGCTGAGGCCTGGCATGTACCACCTCCTCCTGGGAACAGATGTTGACCGCTATCTGGAGGACTGCAGCTCTTCTCTTTTGCTGTGGATACTAATCCAATTCTAACATTGCAGTTTTCCATATTCTTGTGCCATTTTGGAGGGTTTTTATCATCTTGCTGTCATACATAATTTTCATGATAAATATCTGTTATACACGGAGAAACTGGAGAGCAACAACTCTCAACGAAGTTTCTCTGTAAGGAAAGCCACCATATTCTTAACTTGAGATGAAGACAGGACAGATTTATGAGGAAGGGCAATATGTTTTGTTAGACCAACTGATATAGCTGGAAAAAACAAACCAGCTTTTGAGCACGCGTTCTTCTCCACACCTCCAATGGTTTTAGACATTCATGGCTACAATAAGACTACTTATAAATTTTTTTTAATATAAATTTTGTTTATGTAAATTAGTAGCTTTGAGTAACAAATGAGCTCCCCTTCAAAGGTAGGCTATGGCATCATATACGCATCCCTGTCTGGTCTCAGAGATGATAAGAAATATTTCGGACAGGAATCTATTATAATAAAGAAGGTGAGTGATTCCCTAGTTTCCACTCTTTAACGGTGCAGCTTTGCTCATATGAGCTTCATTAGTTTTTCAGTCATAAGAAGTATGAGTTTTACTTCCGTAAGAGGGGGGCTCTTTTTAGCTCTTTGGTTGGTGTAAACCACCACTGCACATCAACTGCTTACACGTTAGGTATTGCCTAATCAACATAATTGTCATTCATTGAGCTTGAATGAAATCACAGTGTAGTTACAGACAGGCTTGTCTTCCCTTCAGGTTGCCCATGAAGTGAACTTGCAGTATCTTGAACTTAAGGAGCCTGTTTCAGTAATTTAAACTAGTGTTTTCTCAGCCTTATGGACATGTTTAGGTACATGGACTTAAAGTGAAAGTGGTTTTAACCAGCTAAACCCATAGGTGTGAACAAATTTTCAGTATTTGAGGCTATTCCAGAACTGGAACCTTAATATAAAAGACTATGATAAAAATAGTTCTAATATAAAAAGTAAACAAGAAAATTCAGAGCTTTTAGATTCCTTTCAGTGTCTTCCGTGCATAACATGCTTAAATAGAACGAAAACGCGCAAGGCCAGCCTTTTTTCTTTTTTTTTCTGTTTTGCAAGTCAACTTTAATAAATATGTGGGAAAAGCTGGGGTGGAGGAGGAGGGGAGGAGGCAAACTGGCTGAACACCAACTTTTCTCTGAGGTCTCATATTGCAGAGTGCACATACAGATCAGTAAAGTGAGGGCTACGACTCTACTGTTTTATTGGACGTTGCTAGTCTAATTTCTTTGGAAATGTACTTCCCAAACAGTCTCAGCTGTTGCAGGAATGCAGTTTAACCATTGTTGTTCGTAGTTCTTGTTTGGAAAGAATTAAAAAAAAAATGTCATTCTGACCGAGGATTTATGTGCTTAGATTGCAATGATTGAGTACCACGAGTTAGGTGAAGTTTGTATCTGCTGTCTCACTTGGCTTAGACCCTCCCTCCTTTCTAAGCAGAGTGACACAGTACTATATTTTCTTCTGTGCTTGAAAAAAAAAAAAAGAAAGAAAGAAAAAAGATTGCTGTTGTAAGAGCAACATTTGCGTTGCAGATATTTTTTTTTGCTGGTTGCTGTTGAAAACGGATGACAGAAAAGCTCAGGGATGTAGAACTCTAGGGAAGATGAGGCTTTAGAGAATAGATGCTGTATCTGCTCTCCTATTTTAGTGTCTCAGAAGGATAAAGTTTCTGACTATTTCTCTAATTATAATAGAGGTATTTTAGTTTGTGTTTGAATCTAATTTTGAGGGTTCTTAGCAGTAAGTTTCCTTTACTGCCATGATTTGCCAACGCATTAATGCACTGATGGTGCCTGACTTCAGATCCTGATTAGAACTGATGCACAGTATAGACTTGCAGACCTAATAACTTTTGAATCAATACCGCAGACTTGGGTACCTAGATGGAAGAAAAAAAAGACAATTTATTTTCCAGGCAGAACTGTCCTAGAGTAACTGTTTTGGAGTCTTCTAGTTAGTTGCTGTTGAGACTTAAAGCTCCACTCCGAGCAGAAGAATTAATGTGCCTCTCAGCACTTCTTACCTACTATGTTTGATTGCTTAGAGTGTGCCAAGAAGTCCTGGGCTCACATGAAAAATGCAAAGGTTTTCGTTTCTTTAAGTTGCTAGAGCTCCCATGCCTTGAAATATGTCAGTGGTCCTAGTTTGATCATTAGTCTATATAAATACGAAAGTTGTGGCACGCAAAAGGCTTTCCCCCTAGGATAACCATATGTGTCCATGCATTTACGTTTGGATTGGATGGATTAATATGTACGTTATTTCAAGGGGGGAAGAAACATTATGCTGTAGCTGCTGCTGCAGTGTTTCCCCTGGCTGTCCCAGGGCTACCCGACGCACAGCACAGGGTGACAGTGGGGACTTTCTCTATGTTCTCCCCAAGGCAGCTGCAGTCCCAAAGGGGCCGTTACAGACACCAAGAGTGAAGGTCTTTACAGGTGGGGGCTAAGCCCCACACAGCTACTCGCTCGCATCCCCCACCAGTGGGATGGAGGAGAGAAGTGGAAGGGTAAAAGTGCAAAAACTCACGGGTTGAGATAAAGGCGATTTAATAGGTAATGCAAAAGCTGTGAGCAGAAGCAAAGCAAAACAAGGAATTCATTACTTACCATTGGCAGGCAGATGTTCAGCCACCTCCAGGAAAGGAGGGCTTCATCACACATAACGGTGACTCGGGAAGAGAAACGCTGTTACTCTGAAAGCCCCCCTTTCTTCCTTCTTCCCCCAGCTTTTATCGCTGAGCACAATGTCATATGGTCTGGGACATCCCTTTAGTCATTTGGGATCAGCTGTCGCAGCTGTGTGCCTGCTCCCAACTTCTTGTCTCCCCCCTCAGCCTGCTCACTGGCAGGGCAGCGTGAGAAACGGGAAAAAAAAATGCCTTGACGCTGTGCAAGCACTGCTCAGCAGTAGCTAAAACATCTCTGTGTTATCAACACTGGTTTGGTCACAAATCCAAAACAGCACCATGCAAGCTACTATAGAGGAAATTAACTCCGTCTCAACCAAAACCAGTACACTTGGGAAAGGATGGTTTATCGCAGAAAACACCCTGTCCTAGTTTTTGTGCCATATTTAGGTTTCTGTTCATTGAAATGTCATTTTTGTAGTTTAATTTCATACGAACCTGGTGGGAGCAGAAAATACGCAACCCAAAAATAGCCTTTAGTTAGTTGTTGGCAACATCAACACCAACAGCTCAAAACCAAACAAACCACAGAATTGCTGTTCTGGAGAGCTTGAAGCCAAAAGTGTTTCCTAAGGAAGCATCAGCCAAATAACCGCTACCTTGTGCTGTTGGTCTGTAGCCCAGCTTTCTTTGTCCTTTGTCTTATTTAGCTACAGGAAACTAATTGAAGTGATGAGTCCCCATTCTCCCCTTCTATTGACTTTCTATTTTTTCCCTTTCTTCACCAAAATAATCTTTTTTGTGAACAAGTACAAGGCTTCTAGGGCACCTGTCCCTCCAGGGGATAGACAGAAGACTCATTTTAATGTGGAAACTAATACCGGGCATAAAGGAAAGTGTCCATTAGATGTCAGCAGTATTTGTACATTCGAAAATAGTTATTAGATTGCTACAGTCATGTCGTGTGTCCTGATGTGGTGCAGGGAAACCTATGCACTGTTGCATGACACACATTAAAGAAATTTTGTGTTAGAGTTACATTTAAGTTACAACTCTGTATTGTTGTTAAGCTTGTGAATCTTCACTCCTCTCTCACTGAATTGCGTGTTGTATCTTACCCTTGCACAAACAAAACAGGTTAGGGGGAGCATCATGGGAAGTAAGTAAGAGGAGAGAAGCAACATCCTCAAAAGAGGAGCACACTGGGAATCAGGAGACCTTTGCTCTTTTCTCTCCTTTGCCAGGGACCTGCTAGGCAAACTTAAGCATCTTAATGTCGTGTTTTTTCTCTGTGTTTAAAACTGAACCAGAATACTGCTAAGCATCATGTACAATGCTGTAGAGGCCTGCAAAGCATTGTGAAGTTTAAACACTAATATTTTAATGTAATAATAACCTAAAAATATTACTGGGGTGCAGGTTTGTAAATGCTCTTTTTTCTTCTGTTTGGAAAACTGTAAGCTTCTAGTTTGTACGTTAAGGCTTCAGTAAGGCACTTAAGCACGCATCTGAAATTAGGCATGTGCATTAGTCCTTTTCTGAATAGTCAAAGCTATTAATTAGGGCTTGTAGCAAGACCGTTTGTCATAAAGTATGAATAGAATGTGCTTGGGGAGGAACCCTGCTTTTCAAGCACATACGTATCCTGTTGGTAAAAATCAATAGATAGTAATTTATAACAAACAAACATGACAAACCTCCAGTTAGTCATGCACTGGTGTCTCCTTCCATCTCTGAGTACCCCTCTTCCCTTGCTATGCACAACAATAAACTAGGTTCTGATGAATATGGTTGGTGCAGTAAGTGAATGTAATGATGCTAATGAGCCATTTCTTTATAATGAACAGGTTCTCCTGCCCTGCCCAGCAACATGGTATATTTTGGAAGCTCTCAGGATGATGAGGATGAAGAAGAGGAGGAGGAGGAGACAGAGGACACAAAAACAGCCACAAACAATGCTTCATCATCATGCCAGTCAACCCCCAGGAAAGGAAAAACGCATAAACATGTACCAAATGGGCAAGGTAGGTCCTAAATAGCACTGTTCTCCTGCCCTGCCTAGTAAAGAAATTTGAGTTGAATGTGCTTAATCTTGTCCATACTTCTGGATTTGAGGGGAAAAGGATACAGGTGATAATGGGAAAATGGAGTGAGATGTAGAGTTAGTATCTCCTGTTTCTCCTGACAGTCTGAACTCTGTGGCAGAATTATAACTGCAGGGCTGCAATTATATATATGTAGACACACATACTGGAGTTACACACACACACGTATGTATGCATAGACACTCTCTCTCTGGCTTTTTTGAAACTGGTTTTTAATCTAGAATGATTTTATTTTATTGAAGTTAAGTGTTATCAAAATGTGTGACAGGGGCAACACTTAATTTCTCACATGCAATATTGATACTGCAATTGCAGTAGGTTAAGATACTGCATTTCTGATGTTGATTTAAAGATTTTATAGAAGGAAGTTTTTTCAAGGTGGTTATTTCTTTGCAAATCAACAAAAGCTGCATTCATTCCACAGTATTTCTGTCACAATGTCCTTGTGCCATGTCTTGATAAATGGATTCGTGCATGTTACAACATCACCTAGTGTGAAACGGAAGACCTAAAAGTGACACTGAAAATTTTCTGAGCCTGCTATAGTGCTCCACTGCCAAAGTCTTGTGTGATGTGGTTTTCTTTCCAGCAAGAGCTCTTGTATTTTAGCAATTCTGTGCCCTCTTGGCCTGACATAATTTCAAAATGAAGCCTGTGCTTCTCCATTCACTTCCTCAGTATTTCACTGTGAAAATCTTTCCTTCTGCTGACTGCTCATTCAGCTCTCCTTCCCTTTGTAGGAGGACTGAGGAAAGTCTCTCTACAGCACGCTTTTTGGGAGGTGGTTGTGACCTGTGCCTGCCTTTTTTTTTTTTTTCCTTTTTTTTTTCATGCTACTCTGCTCTGAAGAACAGATTAGTAGATCCCGATTACTTCACTGTGCTGGTCCTCATCTGTGCTTTTCAAAAGGAAGTTTTCTGTAAAGAGTGTCCTTGTTCCATATACCAAAATTATTTTTCATGACTACATCTGAATCTGGTTTTTATTGCACACCCAAGCTCAAAAACTCTCTTTTTGTGAACTATTTGTGGAGAAGTGCAAGGGGATGCTGTGCCTAATAGCATTTCAGCTGTCAGCTGTGAGCAGAAGCTTTAAAGCTGTAAAAGCCATGGATCAAAACCTGGCACTTTGGATTGATTTCTAAATACAGCCCCCACATCCCCCAAATAACAGGCACGAAACTCTACATATGGAAAATGGGATTGCGTGTAGCAGAACTGCTGCCTTAGAGTTTTAAATGTGATACATCATTACAAAAGGAGCTGATCGTGTTCCTTGAGAATGTCCCAGATGGCAGCCACTTTGAAATTAGCTTAAAACCAGAGACACCTGAAATCTTAATTGGGGGTAAGTAAAGGCAAATTTAATGAGCCATCTAATGGCTTCATAATCTTTATCAATATAGATCAGAGTGAGCATAAATGAAGCTGCTGCTTTAATAGATCTGCGAAAGACCTTTATAAAATACATAGGAGACAATGTGAGATGTTTTGACAGAGGTGATGAAACAGGAATTCCCAGAGAAGACAGCTTCTTCCTCATCATTGTCTTTTTTTTTTTTTCTTAAACAATTAAAATTTCCTTACCCAGGGGTATTGCCATTTTTTAGTGTCTGTTATTTTGGTTGACAGCCAATAGTATTTTTGTTTCCTGTGAATAAAGTAGGTTCTGGTTCATGTGTGTCTGTTTTAAATGAGACCACACACAAAGGCAGACCAGGGACGGGTGCAACAAATGAACTTAATCTAGCGTGAGAGTCTACTTTTAATGAATTAAAGTCTTTTGTTTTTAATATACAATGTGTAGTCAAGCACTTTGGACCTGAAAATGCTAAGCATTTGCTATGACATACAACAACAAAGGTTCAGAGCTTGATTAATGTCATTAGACAGTGTCAAATGATTGCTTTCTACTAAATGGGGACCAGAGTAACTTTCCTGGGCGAAGTCATTTGTCAGTATCCTCTTCTGATGCCAATATGGGGCATTATTAGGGTTGCATACCAAACTATTTGTTACAACCCAGCCTGTTGAGCCACGTTTTGGACAGCTAACTCAATCAAAAACGCTGAAGTATGAGTAAGCAGCACATACAACACGTGGCATAGCTTGCTGCACAAATTGAAGTAATTAGCTCAACTGACTTGTTGCTTTCCAACCTTACTGCTTACATGGATATATTTAAAGCATCAGATTGTTACCTGTGCCTTTTCAGCCTTCTTTCTTAGTACTTCTGATGTGCTGCACACATATCCAGCTGTTGAAGAGCAAAGTAAAATGTTTGGCAGGAGAAGTGTTTATCCCCCACATTCATGGGAGTGTGGAAAAGGGATCTGTAGCAACGTGCAAGTCTTTCCTTCATGCAATATCTCAGTGCAGGCAGTGATAGTCTTGCGGTTAAACCGTTTTCTGAGACATTGCTGTGGTTGGCACAAGGGGAAATGGTAGAGCCATGCTCTTAAAAATTGGCTTCGTGTCATTACCAAACTTCAGCTGATTAGGCTGGATCTGACATATGTTAAGAGAAGTTAGCAGCAGATAAAGGCCTGCATGTCATTGGTGGTGCTTTGTGCCTTAGAAACTTTTCTTAGTTCTGGGTGGCTATCTCTCATGTTGTGTGGGATGTTCTGCATGTAACTCTTCCCGTTACTGTCTTTTTCAGCTTGTTTAAACTTACAATGAACAATTCTCACTAAGAGGAGATACTGTCTAAAGTTTTTGTTTGCAAGAGAACTGTTTTCTTGCCATGTAGAGTAAAATGTGTGAGTGGTTCTTACCCGTTTATGGATTAAGGTATGATCTCACAGTACATGTCATAGATTACTTCAGGTCAGAGAAGACCCCAGGAGGTCATCTAGTCTTACCTCTTCTGCAAAATGTTGTTCATAACTTTTCTGACAAATTCAGCAATAAAATGGACAGAGGTTTGTGCTTTTAATTATATATGTCTTTTGAGGAGGGGGGAGATCTTAGAAGCTTTCCAAAACTTGGTGTAGAATTTTGGTCCTAATCAGAATGATTTTAATTGAGTTGGGATTTGTAGTGGGGTTAAAACGGTGAAAGGCCAGAAACTAATCAACTGAATCACTTGGTCTCCATGTAGCTACTGACTTCAGAAGGATATTTTCCCAGCTAAGAAACCATATGAACATTTAGTTGGAATAGTGAAATCCTTGCTGCTTCAGTCAAGGATTTTATCTTTTTAAAGCACGTAGTTCCCTTTTAACTTCAAACCTTTTGAGTAAGTTTGTGGTGAATTTCAAAATTAACGTATGGAAAACTAGGGATGATGTTTTGTCTGCGTATTGCAGCAGACAGAGCAGAGGTTCGAATGATGGTCTTCTAATTTCAGCCCTGTTACTGACCCTTTTGAGTGTGGGTGTAAGAACCCCATAATTCTTGGGTTTTAGATCCAGAATGCCCAGCCAGAGGTTGCCTGCATGCTGCTCAGATGGATATACTTATTTTCCAGCTTGCATTTTGTACTCGTCTCAAACGGCCATCAGTCTATCTGAGGCTATTACATGGCTCTGAATGCAAGGAATTTGGTGGAAGAAGCCAGGCAGGAGCATTGGCTTAAACAATGTGTTTTTTCTGCAGTGTAGTTGCCAGGTGTGGGGAGAAACTTCTCAACCACAGCCTGGATGACAGGGCGTCTTGCCAGCATGGAGGAGGAGATGGAGAGACATTGATCTATGAGAAAATTGACCTTACACAAAGGGAGAAGGGTGTCAGTCATCAGCTGCTGTGGGCTGACATGCAGGGAAAGCAGGTTCTCCGCAAGCGAGCCATACTCCGCTTCCCTGGGGGACAGGGAGGTACCGAGTCTAAATTGTATCTCCCCGTTGCTTGGAGGAAATTCCAGGTTGTAGGTAGGAGGGTAGGTTTAGGTCTCTGTTTCTTTAAAACTAATTCTTTTAATTCCTCATGACTAAATAAATCCTACTTTGATTTCATTCTGTGGCACAATGGAAGGTTTTCTCTATAGGCTCCTGAAGGAAAATGCTTGCAGGTGCCAAGTGTTTTGTTAGGCAGGCTGGGATAGGGAGCTGGAAGATGCAATTAGGGAGTTGTTGGGTTATCTGTCCCATCACAAGAGCAAAAGGGGATAGGCATTACTCTACTTGAAAGGGCCTGTGGACTGGAAAAGGGCCTCAGGAGGAGCAGCGTACACAGATACAGTTGCGTAGACAACTTTGAAAAGTGCAAGCAGCGGGCTATAGTTCCTCTAAGAATGGCTGGCTAATTTCCTCAAGGATGATTGCAGGATTAGGTGTTTCTAATACCAGCACAGCAGTTCAAAAATGGAGAGAAGTGCACATCTGGACCAGCATACCTGGGAATGCCATGTTTGTCTTCACATGCCTGAGATGGACAATTAAGTTCTACTTTACTTAGGAATTACAGAAAACAGGAGTTAGCCATCATTATTTGTAACCAGACTTCTCCATGAAGGAGAGTCGTGTTTCCTTAGCTGGAGTAAACCAGCCCTACTGTGTCAGAAAACGTACTGGGTCAGAAACAGTTACTGGTCCATGCTGTGTTTTGTTGATGTGGTGGGATAAAAACTGCTCTGCATGTCTTTTGCGTGAAATGAGCAAGGGAGAAAATTATATAGATGCCTTGGGGGGGGGGGGGNGGGGGGGGGGGGCTCAAATTTCAAAACAGACCTGGCCGTAGTGTGTGGTAAGCAGGCGTCACTAGGAATACGATACTCTGCTTTAGTGCTGCCTTCCTTGCTTACCAGGAATACAGAAACACCTCTCAGTTTGCACTGGATAATTTAGCAGAGTAATTTCCTTACATGTGTAGTAACAAAGATGGTGCAGGAAAAGATTGTAGATAGGGGTTTTTTTTTCTTATTTCTGAGTATAGTTTAATGCAGTGTTTGTATATATCGGGCTTAAACGGCATATCTTTGACGTACATTACTATTTGAGTTTGTTGTGAGAAAATTCTAATTTGTGGTTGCAACTCTTTATTTAGTCTTGTTTTTAACTAAATATGATATTTGTGGGTGGGTACATGAGACAGAGTCTTAGGCTCATGCATCTTTTTTTAGTGAAATTAATCCTGAAGAGAGGTAAACATCTAGGGGAAAAATATTTTTTGTATCCAGCTAAAATGCAGAATGAGAAAATTTCAGGCAGAGTGCTACAATAGTTAATGGGTAGGCAATTATTTTGATGATTTACAGCCTTTTGTTGAAATACCATGGAACCAGTAATTGTTGCAATAAACATTTTTGCACATTTAATTTTTCTGCAAAAATATGTAACATGAAAATTACCCGTTTTGTGGTAATTTGCATATTTAAATATGCAAATCAGGCACAACACATTTGGTGATTTGCGGGTTTTCAGTAGCTAGATGTATGACCTGTGGAGAAGAATAGGGGAGCTGGAAGTTGCTCAAAAAAATGGAATTGTTATCCTGGTGAGAGACTCGTGATAACAGATAGACACGGCTTGTATGGACTTGCTGATTAGAGAGTGACTCTTTTGATGTTGTTGTGTCATAATGGTTAGGTGAGAGTAATGAATTTGTGCTAAGACGAGACACTTGGTATTGGATTTTTGCAAGTGGTGGCATGGTGTCTCATACCAATAACAGTGGCCCGATATATTTGTATACGTGTAGGGTTTTGACCTCTGTTATTGATACTGTCAAAAAGAAATTCAGTGTTATCTGCCACGATTCTGCTGTTTGACTTCTGTAGCTGTGAAAATTTTGTTGCAGAGTTGTCCACTGGCAAATTGCATAGTCTTGGGTGAGGGCTGGAGGAGTGCAGAAACAGTGGTACCACACGTTTTCATATAATGCTGTGGTGTCCTTTTCTCCAGAAGTATGCCTTTGTCACTGACCCCAAGTTAGGTACATTGTGTTGGGTGGCTCCAGAAGACAGCTTCTATCTCTGGAAATGGTTTATAGAAGTCTGAACATACCCAATACTTAAGGAAAACAATTGGCAGTATTAAAATACTCTGTTTTATGGAAGTAGATCATTGTCTTAGTTCCTCTGGGAGGGGAAAAGAATTATTGCCTGGGTCCTTTAAGGCAGTTTGAGAGCCACATAAATGTTTTCACAGTGACTTAAAACTGAATTAAAGCCAGAACAAGAATGTTTTTGTACAGTAACGGATACTTAATGCCAGAAAGTTGATTAATATTACATCTTTTCCCGAACATGATCTATGTAACAACATGAGGTTTGCATTGGAATAGCTGGCTCGGGTTCACAACATTGGCAAGGCTCCCTTTTCTCCTTCTAAAAACAAAACTTCTCCCTTTCACTCTTATCTTCCCTCTTTGTTTTGGGTAGTTTTATGAATGTGCAATCGACTCGCTTTACGCGGCACGAGCTCCGCAACATGCAGCATATGTGTACGTGTACGGACCAGGCATTTCTCTGCCAGACACCGGGGTAAAGCAGAAGGGTTCGTACATCGGCACTCTGCTGTCTCTGCAACGGAGCCCCCCGCTATCTCAAGATATAAAGCGTTACCTGGTGCAGGACTAAACTCCAGGAGGGCTTGAGAGAGAAAGCTTTGCCCATGGCGTCAGCAGTTGGCTGAACCCAGTCCAGTGATTCTGCTGCTTATGCAGCCACAGCCTGATTATTGTAGGTGTTATAAATTGGCTTCTGAATGGCTGGCTGGATGTATCCTATAAAATATTTGCCTGCAGATTCATTTGTAGGAATACTTCAGAAAATTGGGGAAAACACAATAAATTTTTATAGCTCACTTCAGTGTCAATTCCTGCACGAAATTCTTAGTTACTCTGTTAGTAATTGAGCGCATCTATGGCTTTACTCCATCCAGCATTTTTTTAGCCATTATTATAGCTGCACCTAGTACACACACAATTTGCACAGTTGCACTGGTTTGCCTAGGGATTCTTTATCACAGTTTCAAATGAAATACCCCTTCATACCATACTTCAAATGAAGTCCCTGTATGGGATCCTGGGTGAATATTGGTGTCCGGGGTCCGGTTCCCCCGATGCAGAGAGCACTGCAGTGCATCCGTGGGGATCACACCTGCCATAAGGTTTTGCTCTGCTGCCATAAATTATATCAGTAGTTTAAAAACACCAGTGCTTGCAAGTTTTGAATGTAGTGGTTCAGTTTCTTTGCATTTGATCATCACTGCTAACCAAAAGACCCACAAGTATTTCACTCTGGCACTCTTATTGTTTCAGCTTAATAATAATAATAATTGCTTTGGAGGACGTGGCATTTTGAGAACAAGCATTCAGGCAGATATGGATAAAAGGATATCCATTTAGTCTATGTGAAGTGTCTGAACACTAATAATTTACTTGCACTTTTAATTATTTGTTGGTAGAGCTCTTACCTTTAACTAAAAGCTGTTCTGGAAGTATAGAGCTGATTAAGGTAGCAGAAAATAATCATAATTCAAGATTACAAGAGACTTCTCCTTTAATAATGTGAGTTTCACAACTCCTGTGGGCTGGACCTTCTGTTTTTCTGATTTTTAATGAAATTATTACTTTAAGAACGAATCCTTATTGACTGCTCTTTCACAAGAAAAAGAATAACAGGGAGCAGAACACTGGATATTGTGCATGTCAGAGTTATCTCTAGGATGGGAGATTGTAGCTGTGACATGTCTACCTCTGGCCTTAGTAAAGCATGAGGTACACCTTTTCTGTGTCTCTGAATGGCTCAGAAATACTGAAGAGCTGGCAGACATGAAGGAGAGTGCAATTTGCTACATAAGAAGACACAAAAGAATTAGTAATCATTTTATTATTACATCAGATTCGGTCTCAGTAATATTTAATGCAGAGTTTTGGGGTTTTGGGAGAGTTTATTGTTTTCTTTCCTTTGAGAAGTGGGTGTTTCAATCTTATTATCGATTATTTTTCAACAAGATTTCCTGAGGGGCTTTTTCGTCTTTCCTGGTGATTTCATCTTTTCACTGAACTCTGTCTTACTAGCTATTTGGGCCAGAGTTTAATCCTGTATTGTACTCTCTATATCTAAATAACTTACATCTAAATTTTTACTCGGTAGCAAAATCATAGTCCAGGGACGCGCACACACATACCCCACCCCTTAAATACTTGGCTTGTAATAGTGTTTTGTCATCAAGTTAATGTTTTGATACTTGTTCACATAATATGTTGGTGAATTTTGCAGAACTTATTATTGCAGAAAGGTTTTTATGCCTATCTAGCTAGATAGGACAGTATTCTAGGTGCTGGAAGAAATAAACACTGTTTTTTATAGAAACTGATACCATCTACTGTTTAACTAGAGGCAGCTTGACTAGGACTGTTTTGCATCTACATCTCTCCTTTTTTATTGTGTTTTCAGGCTTTAAGCTTTTTAAGCTTTTCCTGTGAGACTGAACGTTTTTTCTCTCCCATTTCTCTCTTCCCCCCTTTCAAGAATCTTACAAATTAAGACAAAAGATAATTACTCAGAGGGTAAAACTGGCAGGGTTCCCACGACACTTAAAATTAATGAGCTGTTGCATATAAAATATACCTTGTCTCATGTTCGCTGGGTTGGTGTGGTGTGTTTGTTTGGTGGTTTGGTTGGGGTTTTTTGTGAACTATAAAACTGCACAATTTGGCTTTTTGGCTGTGTTTTCTGTTTTAGTAATTTTCGGTTTATAAAGTGGCAACCGAATTAGAAAACTAATCTCTCTGACTTAATGTTTCCATATGAGCAGATCAGTATACACAATTTGTTCCCTCCAAAGGAAAATATCACTTGCAGTGATGAAATACATATTAACAAAGCTGCCATCGGTTATTTGTGCTATGCGTTATTAAAAATAAATAGTCATGCTTCGTGCATCTGTAGTGCCTTCCATCTGATGTGAGAACTCCTTACAAAGGAGGACAAATGTATTGTCGTGAACTCACCAAGAGGGGTTGGCAATTATTATCAGTTCCATCACTGGAAATGAGACACGGAGGTGACATGACTTTCACTGAAATCACTGAGAAATCCTCGGCTGGCTGGGGCACCGCCGGTGGCTCGTGAGCTCAGGAGTGACAGAGCCACTGGGGAATTTGCGGTGACTTCACTGCCGATGCCTTTTCTCTTGTTCTTACTCAATTTATGCAAGAGGGAAGGAAGAGAGGAGCAATTCCATTTTTTTATTTTTTACATAATCTCCTTTAACACTTAAGACCAACTGAATATGATAAGTGACCAGAATAACGAATTTGTCAATACCTTACTGGAGTTTCGGCTTTTGGAGGTGCTGTGGGAAGGTAGATAGCTGGTTGGGAAGATTTGGAGGTAGTTGTCTACTCAAAAGCACCTTAGATGCCCCCCCTCTGTCCAGCAGGATTGTTGGGTTTTTATTATTACTACTGTTAATGTTGCTACTCCTGTAATACTACAGGACATCTGTAGAGACAGCTTAGCCTCACGATTTCGATAAAAAGGTATGTATTGTAGGTGTATCACGTTTAGTGACAAAAGAAGGCTTTCATTGCACAAGAAAACAATAATTTAATTAATTTCGTTAATATTCCCAAACAGATGGGGTGTGTTGTGTGTAATAAATACGATTTTTAGATACTTGTGAATTTTCTTATTTACATCCTTTACTAAACCATGGCAAAAAAGGCAGGGTAAAAACCAAGAATAGATGAGTAGAGAAGTCAGGAGGGCACTTGCCAGTGGGGATCATATAAGCCTCACAGACCTCTGTCAAGTGCTTCACTGAAGACGGGGCAGCACTGACATAAATTTACCACATTTTTGATTAACAAACAGAGAAACGTGACATGGTTGGGTTTTTTTAACCTCAGCTTTTCACGTGCCCTGAGAACAAAAGAGCAGTGACTGTTCTTAAGTAAATTCAGCTGAGGGACAGGAACAAAACTTGCTTGTATACGTGTGTATAGTATGTATTGTACAAAAAATACAGTTTCTGTTCTGTGCTTTCTGATCCCTTCACGTCAGCAGAAGGCTAGGACGCTCAGCATAGGTCCCAGCATTACTTTATATGACTTGTTCCAGAATGGTTTTAGTATTTTCCTTTCTCTGCAGAAGTACCTTTTTCTGTTTGCAGCTTGTCTGCTATAGGCAAATTGCTGTCAGTTTGGTTCAGCAGTTTGGATATTGATGAAAACAAAACATGCTTTTTCATGGAACATTTCCTTTCTTTTACATTAAATTAAAAAAATAAATTCTTTTTCTGTTTAGGTTATGTTTAGAATTCCATCTCTGCAACAGCAAGAAGTTAATTAAAACTGTCATAAATAAAAATCAAACTGATAAGTCTAAATTTAGGTCAATCAAAACAGTAGTATACCTTGTATGTTTTAATTTGGATATTGAAGATAATGTGTGTTAACAAGCAAAGGAAATACCTTAGTAAATCTGTTCATAAGAAGAAATATGCAAAGTAGTGCTTCTATTTCTGTATTGATTTTAGTTTAGATATAAGAAGACATTTACTAAATATCCAACACTGACAGCAGAGAAAGCTGGATTGTTTTGAATGAAGAGTTTAGGCTTGTACTTCTGCGTGCGCCTCCCCGCNCCCCCCCCCTCTCCCCCCCCCCCCCCCCCCCCCTTTTTTTTTTGTTGTTAATAGTCTGATTTTCTTTCTCCTCAGTTTTCAATGGGTCCAGCAAATCATCGAAGGAGAAAGAACCTGCTCAGAAACACAAAAGCAAAGAGGCCACGCCAGGGAAGGAGAGGAACAGCGAACATAAGGCTGAGAGCCGAAAAGACCAGGCTGCTGCTAATCATCATCCTACTACAAACACTGGCTCCTCTACGAAAGGGCTCACCGCGAACAACCACCACACTCTTCATAGATCGGCTCAGGACTTAAGGAAACAGGTAATGAATTGTACCCTACTGTGGACACATGGGAAATGCAGACTTTTAAGGTGCTAACTCCATTTCCCACTGCCTGGCATAGAGTGAACATGGCAGTCCTTAAAAACGCACTCTGGAGATAGCAGGGAGTTAATTTTCAGTGAAAGAGAGAGAAAGAGAGAAAGAAGGAAAAAAGAAAAGTGATACAACCATGGGAAGTCAGTATGATAAAGCATGCCTTACAACCCTGTCTTGATACTATCCAGTATATACATATGAAAGAGTAAAGTTCACATTGCTATTTATTAAACCTTTCTGACTGGCAGTCTTGTTGACCTCTCTGCTGACAGTGCCAAGGCTGGCAGCACATGGAAAAAGGAACTCCTTTTGTGTGCTGCTGGTCTGCTCGGGTTATCTTAGAGGCTTCCTGACGTTGTAGAGGAGCTGACGTTACACTCAGCTGTCTTGTATTGCATCCCAGCAATACAAACCTCAGAGTCTGGGGAAAAATGTTTTGCCCGATGCATAAAGAACATGCTGTAGGATATTGCCTCCTCCACAGTGGACGTACCAGATGGGGGAAAATGCTGCAGACTTTCATGTTACCTGGTTGAAAGTTAGCAAAAATACTCATCAAGAGGTTTGTCTCAGCCTGACTTGTGGTGTGCAAGTTTAGCAGACCAGTCTCTTGGTGCTTGTGACTGGTGTTTGGGCAGGATGCGTATCCATCTATTTTTGATGACTGGATCAAAGGGATTCTACAATAGCAACTGTAAAATAAGGGTTTCATAAATGACTTTCAAAAGTCACCAGTCAGTGTCTTTATTCAGTCTGGGGCTGGGTTAGCAGGGTACCTACATTAGGGCAATGCAGTGCAGAAAGAAAGCTTGCTGCACCTGTGCTTTTTTTTTTTTTTTAATTTTGCAGTGGTTAATTCTCAACAGCACAATTAGAGACACTGTTTATTTGCTGACATCTAAAGAATTTTCTTCTAAGTAGGCTGGCCTGAACTTCAGTGGAGCTGGAATTGCCATCTTGTAGGGTTATCAAGGCCCTAACTGACACCTCTCAGTCATAGGTTTGGAAATTAAAAATGATAAAAAGAAAAACAGTGGTGCCCTTGCTGAGGAAATTGTCCGTGCCCTGTGGTGTTTAGCTTCTCCTGAAATGCCTTCACTGGATTTGTGTTACCTTCTAAATCAAATTTGAGATCCTGAAAGCTATCTACGGTATATTTCTCTGTACCTCTGTAAGACTTCTATTCTCTATTACCCCATGGCAAATTTTGCTTTTCTAGTCATCAGCTTGAATGCCTCCTTTCTTTTGCCTCCTTTTGGCTTTCTTTTTTGTGATTACCAGCATCCTAAGGTCATTGCTGTGACATGTTCTGCCATGAGCTCTTAGTGTTGAACAAGTTTTCCGAAGTGTAAGGATGTACTTCATTCTTAATTATTTTAACTCACTGGAACACTTGTGTGAAGGGCTTTAAAATTGCATCATCAAAGTATGAATGGTTAAAATTCCTGTGAAAGTGAACTGCCGTCACTTGTGAAGATAGCTCTGAGAAGGGAAAAGACAGGTGTAGAAGAATTTTGTCCACAATCCAAATGGGTTTTGCTTCGTAGAGTATTATATGTTTTCAATCACGCTACAAAAAATGGAGTGGAATTCCTAAAGCGATGCAGTGCAACCAACAGTCAGGCCACACAGGGACCTCACAGGCTGTGGTCCTCAAGCTTCAGAAAATAAGGGGGCTGTAAGTTGAGATGATGATATTTTTTTAAAAAAAAGTAGAGTAGGTGTTTAAATTTTCTTCTGTGACCCACTGTAACATAAGTACTTTCTTACTAATCTTAATGAAAATGTGGCTGTAACTAATTAAAGGTGGATTATCCACTTTACCTGACAGAAAGACTTAGCTTTGTGCAAAACCTTAGACTTGCCAGTTATGTGACATTGCTAAATTTCCTGCCCTTGTCTTGAGTCTTTGTTGGCATTTTCAGTATTTTCCCAAAGGAGACTTGTTTGCCCAGGGTGCCAGCCACATGTTCCTTCTGTCTTGCAGTATGTTTTTGCTCCTTGTTCGTGTGCATTTACATGGTTTATTTACATGTGTGTTTTTGTTTTCTTCAGTCTCAGTGAAAATGAAGGCAGAACACTAGAAATTACCTGAGATTTTCTTTTTTCCTCTCGTTCTTTCTTTCCTTTTCTGGTGTGCACTTGCACTTGTCACGTGTTCCCTCTCTCTCTTTCTTCCTCCCTTGCTATCTTCCCCAATCCCCTACTTCAAAGGGGTTGTGGGCAAAGGAAATGTGGTTCAATGGGGCCCTCTCTTGGCCTAATATGGTAATATAGCTCTGCAGAGCTCGCATCAACCCAGAAGTATTTTTATGAATGAATTCAAGATCAGTTGCATAACTTGAATTTTGTTGGGACCAAAACTGTTGTTGGTATTGCTAACGTTGCTGTTATTACTGTGGTTGTTATCTAATAAGTTGTTTGTTGGCTTTATTTTGTGTGCGTGTGTGTATGTGTCTGGAGGGTGGATCCTAGGTGCTGTGCAGAGGTGTGTATGTAGACCAGTTCAAATCCAACGAACACATTGCTGCAAGACAATGTGCTGGTCCCATTTGCCTTTTAAAAGATAAAAATTTTAAAATCTATTGTACTGTCTTTTACTGCAAGGCAAGTGTTCAGTAAATTGGAGAAAAGAGTGGTCTGAAGGCAAATATATGTCAGCAAAACTGAGAAGATAGCTGAAAAGCAAAGATAAGATTATTCGTATCCCTAGTTTCACCTTTATCTCAAGACTGAGTCATGTAAGGCTAATGTCAATCACTTTGTTACTATTTGAATTAAATTGACTTCTTTCTTATGTGCTCAGTGTAAGCACTGCCTCGGGATGGAGCTGTGGCATAGACTCCCATTTGGTGAAGCTGCGCACCTGGCAGTGTGGCCAATTTTTTAGGCTGACTCTGTGTGTGTATGTTTGGTTTGGGGGGAGACATATCTACATTAGAAAGGTAAGAAAATGCCTACTGCAATTTCTTGTTTCTTTTGGTTCCAATCGTCTGATGGGTCCTCAGAGACAAGTACGGACCAGGAACATGTAGGTGATGACTGACCAGCCAGAATTTCACGTTTGACAATGTGAAATCCTGAATCCACCTGTTGCTTTGATGGTGGACTGTGACCACCTTTGTTCCACTTGTTTCCAGCTGGAAGATGTTTGTTGCAACCTATTCCTGTTTGAAGCGTGGTCTGTTCTGGTCTATATAGTACTGCTGTATCTTAAACATTATGCTATCCTCTCTGAAGACACTCAAGATACCTGTGGGCGTTTGGGGAGGGAAGAGGGCAAAGTATTTGAAAACCATCGTGTTGTGTCACCTCTAGAAAGGTGATGGTCCTGAGAAAGTTTTCAGCAGTGCTTCTTTCTTGTGGGGTCTCCTTAGTTAGCAACCAGAAAGAAGTAAGAGAATTCCTTGTAGTATTCCCAAAGCCAAGTGTTCTGTATTTCAGGACCTGTTTGTCACTGGAATAATGTCACTAAGTTTGAATAAAAACTCAAAATAGTGTGCTTATAGTCTGTGATTGGAGGTTAGATAGCAGGAGCTTTATGTACCTGTTCAGTTCAAGATTTGGCCCTGAAAGATCTAAGCTTTCTTTGTGTGGAGGTATTCTAACAACTCTCTAGAGTTGTGATAAGTTGCTGCTTCCTTAATTAATTCAGCTTTCCAGAGGTTTGTATCTTGGCAGTTTTAATTCTGGCCCAAAGCTGATGGTGCTGATAGCATTTCTTCTTTTGAAGAGGAGGAACTGTGAGGATCCCACTTTTCTCCATGAGCACTTTGTCCATGGCTGTGTTTTCTTCTCAGGCCCTGTGTCACCACCTCTTGCTGAAGGACTGCTCCAGATAGTCTTTCAGACTTCTGGTCACAACTTCCTAAAGAAAATTCATAGGAAGACGTGAGTGACAAGGTCCCTTGAAATGTTCTGGGAAACCTCCTGTAGAGGAGATTCCACATCATCCATTGACTGCTTCTTCCAGCATTTTTCTTTTCTACTCATTCGAAAGTTTTCCTAGTAGTGCCTCAGATCATCTTTGCAGGTAATTAAAGTCGTCCCCCCTCCATCCCTGCTTTTCACAGGGAACGTGGAAAGAGCATTTACTGTCTTCTTTCAGAGGAGCTCTTTGTGCATCAGAAGACTGATAGAGAGTTGTCCCGTAGTCACCCCTTTCAGACTAAAGAAGCCCAGCTCCCCTGGCTTTTCAGTAAACACTGTGTTTTCCAAATATCTGAGCACTTTGTGAGACTTGCTCCACATTTGTCTAAATGTTTCTCACAGTGTGGGCCCAATGCTGGATGCAGCCCTGCATAGGAAAGTCTGTGCTCCTGTCCCTTGTTCTCAGCAGTCTTAGTAAGAGGTCTCAGAAAGAGATTTGCCTGCTTTGTACCACTGTCACGTTTTGTAGCTCAAAGCAGTCCCCAAATGTTATTCCTTCCCTACATGCATTTGATTTGTCCTTCCTAAAAATAGTACTTCCTCTTCTTGTAGACATGTTTAGAAGGGCAATGAAGCTGGTGAGGGGTCTGGAGAACAGGTCTTATGAGGAGTGGCCGAGAGAGTTGGGATTGTTTAGCCTGGAGAAGAGAAGGTTGAGGGGAGACCTTATCACTCTCTACAACTACCTGAAAGGAGGTTGTAGCGAGGTGGGAGTCAGTCTCTTCTCCCAAGTAACAAGCGATAGGACAAGAGGAAATGGCCTCAAGTTGTTCCAGGGGAGGTTTAGGTTGGATATTAGGAAAAACTTCTTTACCGAAAGTGTTATCAAGCGTCGGAACAGGCTGCCTGGGAGGTGGTGGAATCGCTGTCCCTGGAGGTATTTAAAAGACGGGTGGACGTGGTGTTGAGGGACATGGTTTAGGGGTGGTTTTGGCATAGGGTTATGGTTGGACTCGATGATCTTGAAGGTCTCTTCCAACCCGAGTGATTCTATGATTCTATGAAATAAGTTCTTCCAGATTACCTTTGATTTTGACCTTGTCTCCAGAGCCCCTTCCAGCTATGTATCACTGGCAGATTTCATGATAATCCGAGTTACCGATGGAAATACTTGGTAGAACCAAGGCCAAGACAAGTCCCTTCAGAAAGTCACCTGAAATGACCTCCCAGGATGGCAGTGAACTATGACAATGATAACTTCTCTGGAGGATGACTTTCTTCAATCCCTTGTGAAGCCACTTTAGAGTAGTTATATCTAGGACATGTCTCAGGAGCTTGTTTGATGGAATGTCACGTGGGACGGTGACTGGAGCCCTACTAATGCAGAGGTGCTTCTTTGCCTGCTCAGCCCAGGTGTCTGTTAGAATATAATTAACTTTACTTGATGTGCTCTTTTGGCAAAATTATGGGTGAGGGTTTTCTTTGGGGGGTGGTGTTAATTATTTTTTTATTTTTAACATTATCTTATTTATCATTTGTATGTTTACAAATTAACTGTTTGATAATTTGTTGCAGAATGATTTTAGGGTTTGAAGTTAGGTAGATGCTGCCTGCCCTCCACTTCTCTCTAAGAGCTGTGCCCTAAGTCATCTAGGTACACCTTACCTTGCTGGGGTTACCTTCCTAGCTCTTTTTCTGAAATTGGTTATGTTATATATCTGGTAAGTATTCAGTCAGTGGTACTTTTGGTGAAGGCTAATGAAAGGAAGCACAAACGCTTTAGGCAAAGTGTTGCATTTGTTTTCCTTCCTTGTGTGATGGTTGGTCTCTGCTGTTCTTTGTTATCTTTGTATTTTGAAGGTGTTTACACAATTTCTTCTGTTTCATTTTATGTCTGTTGCTAACTGGAGTTTCTTTAGCTCCTTGGCATTTCTCATTTTACCCACGCATGCTTTTGCTGTTCCTATACAGTTGCCTTTAGTTGCATACTTGTGTTTCAGCTTTTTACTGTGATTCTTCTCTAATTTTCCAGTAATTAGAGAACTTTGTGAAAAGGCATAATGACCTGTGCTTTGTGCCTCTCCTCTGAGTGGGAATTGCTTTGGTTTGGTTTTTTTTCAGGTGGTGGGTTTTGTTGGGTTTTTTTTGGTTTTGTTAAGTCTGTTGTCCTTTCTGTACTGAACTAACAAAGTTCAACAAAGGCCAGTGTAGGGCACTATGCCTGGGGAGGAATAACCCCATGCAGCAGTACAGGTTGGGGGCTGACCTGCTGGAAAGCAGCTCTGCAGAAAGGGACCTGGGAGTCCTGGTGGACAACAGGATGTCCATGAGGCAGCAATGTGTCCTTGTGGCCAAGAAGGCCAATGGCATCCTGGGGTGCATCAAGGGGAGTGTGGCCAGCAGGTCGAGGGAGGTCATCCTCCCCCTCTGCTCTGCCCTGGTGAGACCACATCTGGAGTCCTGTGTCCAGTTCTGGGCTCCCCAGTTCAAGAAGGACAGGGAACTGCTGGAGAGGGTACAGCGAAGGGGGCTACAAAGATGATTAGGGGTCTGGAACATCTTTCTTATGAGGAGAGGCTGAGGGAGCTGGGTCTTTTTAGTCTGGAGGAGAGACAACTGAAAGGGAATCCCATCAATGCTTATAAATACTTAAAGGGAAGGTGCCAGGTGGATGGGACTGGTCTTTTTTCAATGGTGCACAGTGATAGGACAAGAGGTAATGGGCACAAACTTGAACATATGAAGTTCCATCTACACATGAGGAGGAACTTCTTTACTTTGAGGGTGGCAGAGCACTGGAACAGGCTGCCCAGAGAGGTGGTGGAGTCTCTGACTGGAGACATTCAGAATCCACCTGGACACCATCCTGTGCAACCTGCTCTAGGTGAACCTGCTCTGGCAGGGGGGTTGGATGAGATGCTCTCCAGAGGTCCTTTCCAACTCCAGTGATTCTGTTGTTACGTCTTAGAATTGAAAACTCATTTCATTGATCACTGTCACCCAGATTACCTTCTCCTCCCAGTTCTCAATCAATTCTTCTCTATTAGTCTAGATGAAATCTGTAATCGATGTTCCTGGCTACTTATAAAGCCAGAGATGTTCAAAGCTTGTTCTGACTGCAGCAGGCAGGAGGCAATGTCTCAGCAGCTCTCTACTTCTGTCTGCTCTGTGGTGTGAAACAGCTCTGCAAAAGTCAAACCCAGGCCTCCATTTCAAATGCAGAGCACTGCCTGAATTTCAAGGGAAATGGGTAAATGCATTTCTGTTAGCAAGTGTTTGCTTTCCAGATGATATCTCGTACGTCTTTGGAAAGCTCAAAGTAAAAACTCATGTTATCAGTTATTTCTTAAGTGTTTCTACCATGGAAGCACAGGAAGGACAAGAACATGGATGGGTTTTAAAAGGGCGTTACTCCTGCTCCAGCTTCTGTAGCACAGAGGAGAAAATGCACACAATAAGTGCATGTATACACATATACGTGTGTGTGTGTGTATGCAGAATCCCCATGTTCCAGTTCCTTTTCTGCAGGTCACTTAATGCAAGACCATAGCATGATCTTTTCAGTCTCTGTTTGATTTTATAACATTTTATTCTTATCTTATAAGTAACTACAATTCTTGCATTTATTTGAGAGAAGCTGCCATTCGTGCTTACTAATTTGGCAAGTATTTTGAAAACCCACAAGGAAGTATTATAACTTAGCAGGAATGATGTTCACCCAAGTGCTGATGAGGGGTGATAGTACTGTATGCTTTCACTTTTGAGCACTTCTATCAAAATTCCTGATTTTTGGATGTGTTTTTATGCGCTCACAGTAGTTTAAGGAGATGAGAAAACAATGTTTAAACTTCTTTACATGCTGAAATTTGTTTGAGGTTTAAACTTTATTTTCTTAGTAGTGGAGCTTAACTTCGGCAGTACTGAGCCATCCCCATTCTCTTTGAAGCTGAGGGTTGCTTTTGGTGCTTAATCTGTCTTATAGTTAAAATAGAAATTTTAGTTTCATAGCTGGATTTAAGTGTCTAACAGAAAGCAGTGGAGTCCAGCAATTCTAGGTTGCGATGACACATTAGTGATGAATATGAGGTAATAAAATGTGTGTCAGCAAAACTGCCCAGATACCAAACTTTAAAAAAAATGCATTGAACTACTGTATACATTTTTATTTCAAATTAATGACTTCAGCAACAAGATGCTTCCCAAGATTTAATATGTATGACAGACTGGATCCTTCATGGCTGTCCTGATCTGTTGGGTGCATAATGTGTTCAATATCTCTTATGTATGTATGTACAGACAGGAGGTTGGTTTGAATCTCAGCGTGTGTTTTGTTGCAAAATGTGCCCATTCCAGTTAGAGTAGGTAGTATACACTGGCTAGTTTTTTCTGCCAAGAAGTAGTAAACTGTGCGTGCACTTTGGAGGAGGTGGGTGGGAGAGACATAGTGTCTGACGGCCAGAAAAGGAGGCAGTGAAAGTATTAGTTTGTAAATCAGACTAGCTAGGTCTAACTAGGTGATACCATAACAGGCTTTCTGCTAGACCTGGAAGGGTGCAGTGCAAGCAGGGGACGTCACCCTTCTTAATGCCAGAGGCTTCATACTCTCTGAATGCAAGATCGGCTTTCTGGGGACTGTTTGGTTAATTTTTTTCAAAAACATTATTTCTGTTTTATTTGTTTGTTATAAATGCCCAGTACCTCCTCTTGCCTGGGTGAAAACCCATTACGTGAAGATTGTACGAAGGGGCCAGGAGTCAGGACTGCAGAATATGGTTGTCCAGCAACTGGGATGCTTTAGCTGAGTGGTAACATTATTAATTTACTTTTCTGTTTTCTGTTTCCTTCCTTCTGCTCCCTCTGCAACACTCCTGGCATTGCAGGTTTCTAAAGTCAACGGGATCACTCGAATGTCATCTCCGAGTGCAAATGCAGCCAGTGCCAAAAAGATGAGAGAAGTCAGACCTTCACCGTCCAAAACTGTGAAGTACACTGCAACAGTGACAAAGGGAACTGTCACATACACCAAAGCCAAGAAAGAACTGGTCAAGGAAACCAAACTAAATCACCACAAACCCAGTTCACCTGTCAACCACACAATCTCAGGGAAAATAGAAAGTAGCAATGCAAAAACCCGCAAACAGGTGCTATCCCTTGGAGCATCCAAGTCTAACAATACCGCTGTTAATGGTGTAAAAGTCAATGGCAAGTTGAACCAAAAGACATGCACTAAGGAGGTGGGGAGACAGTTGAGGGAGGGTCTGCGCAATTCGAAGAGGAGGCTGGAAGAGATGAATCACATAGACAAAATACAGTCGCCCACCAAGAGAATGAAAGGGGCCGTCAACTTGGCAGAAGCTGCCAGCAAAAAGGCAGCCATAGAAAAGCCTTTGCTGAATGGACACCTTAAAAAGGAAGTGCCAGAGAAGAGTTTGGAAAGAAATAGGCCGAAAAGAGCCACTGCTGGAAAGAGTACGCCAGGGAAACAAGCACATGGCAAAACTGAAAATGCCTCCTGTGAAAATCGTTCTACCTCTCAAGCGGAGTCCTTGCACAAGCCACAAGACTCAATGGGAAAGCACGAAAAGGGCAGTAGTAAGTCTGGGTGGGGGATGCTGGGGGAGATTCCCATCCTTAGGCCCTCCACCAAGGAATTTCATGACCCACTGATATACATTGAGTCAGTCCGAGCTCAGGTAGAGAAGTATGGGATGTGCAGGGTGATTCCTCCTCCAGACTGGAGACCTGAGTGCAAGCTAAATGATGAAATGCGGTTTGTGACACAGATTCAGCACATACACAAGCTAGGCAGGCGCTGGGGACCCAACGTGCAGCGGCTGGCCTGTATCAAGAAGCACCTCAAATCTCAGGGCATTACCATGGATGAACTCCCACTCATAGGTAAGGGCTGTGGTTTCATTGGCCTTTTGCCGCTGCTTGTTAGTGTCCGTATGCAACTTTATGCTCAGTTTGCCTTTATGCTTAACTGAACCCCTGTTCAATTAACACTGCAGAGCACTGGATCTCTCGCGTTATCCATCGGTCAGGCACGATGCAGGTAGATTGTCGGAAAGCTTTCCCGGGAGACTTTATATCACCACCTTCTTCCTGCCAGCTCTTTATTTCACCCAAGGAAAAAAAATGCTATGTGGGGTCTTGGTGTCCAGATTTCAGGATCTTCTCCTTTCCCTGCTGTTTTTTTTTTTATTATTATTTGTAGGTAGTACAACTACAGGTATTGATAGCCTCCGTCTAAGCGTTGCCTCAGAATATTTTTCAGACCTTTCCAAAGATGTTTTCCAAACAGGTTGCAGTGCTGCCAAGCTTGAATACAAATGTTTTTTTTCCCCTCTTCCTTTAAAAGCATTTAACCAAGGGGGAAAGAAAATATCTCGGAACTGACTTCTATTTGGGTACTCAGACACTTAAAATCACAAATTTGCAGTGACCTGCTGACATTTAACAACCATTAAGTGTCAAGAATAGGCAGTAAAATGTGGTTGATTGCAAAATGGAGGTTTCATTATTT
Organism: Chionis minor; assembly: GCA_013398295.1. Classification (NCBI taxonomy): domain Eukaryota; kingdom Metazoa; phylum Chordata; class Aves; order Charadriiformes; family Chionidae; genus Chionis; species Chionis minor. The sequence continues at coordinate 1,265,106 of VZSF01000873.1, forward strand.
CTCCCAGCAGGTGTCTGCCAGGGCTAATGCCTGAGTGAGAATCACTTATTTAACAGAATTCTTGGTTTATGGTCTGCTGTCAAATATGACATGTGACAAAAATGTGACAATAGTTGGTAAAAACATGACAACAGCAGCATACAAATGAACTATTCAATGAGCTACCTCCATCTCTACTGCCTTTGCAGCCATGACATAGTAAGAAACTTGTGTTTTTAATTTTTGTTATCCCTCCCCTTTGTTTTTGAAGTGTTTTGAGTCAGAGCTCACGGGACCTGCGTGTTGTAACTTGAGGCTAGAGTTTTGCCTTTGAGGCATTATTCAATCAGAGGCAGCTAGCAATGCTAGTTGGAGTAAAGGACACACTCTTCTGTTTAAACTGTTCACAACACCTCCCCCTTTCCCCCCCCCATCCTTGCCTAACTTTATTTTATATCACATATGGTGAGTAAAAATGCGTAAAACCACACAAAGAGACTGCAGAGTTTATGGTGAACCAATGCAGGGCACAACAGAAAAATGACAGGATTTAAGGAGGAGGAACGAGGGTTAGCGTTCTGTTGCAGTAGCCGTGCAAAAACGTTCAAGGAAATCTGAAAATTAAAATCACTCAAGCAGCAGTAAGTGAACATTTTGTATGCCTAATGTATGCAATGGTTGTATGCTAATAGAGAAGAATAATGAATTAAATTTACATTGGTAAGAGAGAGAAGAAAATGTGCAAGACAGCTCGATTAACACTCGTGGAACAATGTTAACTTTTTAATGAAATACCTTAACTCGGCATTAAGATGGCATTACTGTTAATTATTTGTATTATTTAAGCACCTAAGAGCCTAATTAATAGGCAAGGATTCTATTCTGCTGGGTGCCATATAAGCGGAGCAAACAGCGGTCTCTTATAAAATTTGCATCTGATGTACCCTTTCTGCAGTTAATTTCCTACCTAACTTGTGTTTAAAATTAAAAACAAAATGGAGAAACGAAGCTGGAGATCATCAGTGTACAAAGATGAGAAATCTGTTGGTTCCAGCAGGAAAGATATAAAATAATTTGTGGTGATAAATGTACACTTATTTAAGTAGACAGGCGTACATACCCCTCCTTTCAGGACCAAATCACATTTATATTAAAGTGGGAGTTTTGCCAATCATTTGTGTAGTCCCAGCATTTGGTATTAAATGCATACCTGAAGATTTGATTATTTATTTTTTTTAAAAACAAGGCTGCTCACTAAGCAATTTAAAAAATATTCCTGACTTAGTGAAATTAAGACAATTAAAAGAAAGTCAAATGTTATTTCTGTATAACGTGCTAGGTCTCCTATTTAAGCTGTTTTCCTATAGGTGCTTATAAATGGGGTTAAAACTTTTTTTTTTCCTTTTTTTTTCCCCTCTTTTTTTCTTTTTCCTTCAACCTTTCAAGGAAAGCTGAAGCAACATGTTTGGGTCAATCCTGGAAAACATCAGCCTGAAATATAAATGCTTCCAAAAGTTATGACTGTGTGAAATGGAATTATAATTGAGACCATTTTGTAAACCTTAGCTGTAGCTGGCCCTGTGGAGGATCTGCCAGATATCTGAGGCTCTGGTTGAATGCTGTGCTACTCTAACTTTAATGTTGCGGAATGATTATGAGGATTCTGTGATGCAGGAGAAAATCACGTTTCTTACATAGCTCATAAACAGTGTTGAAACTAGGACATTAAGCTGGGTGTGCGCTGTTTGTGCCACTGGACAGCATAGATAATGTTAAACCTGTACCACACTTTTTTTGAAGTTAGTAGTATGTTACTCAACTTTATGCTGAATCTATTGGGATGGAAAGCAATCTTAAATTATGCCTTCAGCTTATTTGTGAACTGCGCATAAAAAACACTAGACCAAAAAAGTAACAGCCTGTAATAGAGGCCAGCTTGCAAGTTATTTTATTGGGAAGATTAAAAAGGAAAGAACGAAAACCTTTGAAATTTGTGTGGCCTTTTTTCCAGTGGTGTTGGCCTTTTCTCAGCTTCAAGACTTAACTGTTTTGACACACACACCCTGCCCCCCTCCAGATTATCCAGATATTGGATAGGTTGGATAAATCTGCTACCGCGTGGCCTCTGCTGTTATCCTATACTCCTTCAAAACCTTACCCTCGGTTTTGGCCACAGCCAAAAACCTTTCCCCTCTCTTCACACCTTTGCCCAGCGCTCTGCAGGCAGCATAAGCGAGAAGCCTCTGGCGCTGCTCTGCCTCGCTCGCAACCGTTGTCATCCCAAAATATTGCACACAGTTTTACAGCGATGAGCCTCCCTCCGCGCTGGATTGGTGCAAGTGGTGGAACAGGGGGGAAAGCAGAGGGAAGAAGGAAAATTGGGATAAGCTATGAAGTGTATTAGATGCAGTACAGGGTTGTTTGAAGAAAGTAATACTGCTTGCAGTAGCAAGCACGATGATATGACTGGCCCTTAAGATGCTGTAGCTCTGCATGCAACAGTAAATATTTACCGCAATGCTACTTCTTGCACTTCTCTGTTGTATAACAGCATTTCTGAGTGCTCTGAAACAGCTACGGCATAACGACTTTTTACTTTTCTCAAAGAAAAAGGGGAAGGAGAGACGATGTGGCAGCAGCAAAGTTGACGCAAGTTTTCTATTAATTCTATTTTTTCCTTCAGCAGTGCCCTGTTGAATTGTAGGTGGTCTTTGGTCCATTTCTTCACTCTTTCTACTGATTATTTATTTCTGTGCTTTGAGTGTATTCATGATGTTTCTTTTATTGTTCCTCATCCATTTGGCTGCTTTTATGCTGCAGTTTGTATAATCCTCCATTTTTATTTTTTGGCTGGAGTGTGAAATGTGCTAGTCATCTTAAAACATACAAAAACATAATGGAGTATAAAATACGGATGGCCTCAAACTGGAAGAATAATGTACCTGGCACATTTTTGTGCAGTTGCAGGCACCAACCCCAAACAACCCCCTGCTTCCCCTGGGTTTTTTAAAGGATTTTTCTACCTGTAGTGAAATTGATGATGGTACAGTGCTCCTTTTAAATACCAGCTGTATTCAAAGTGTTGTGCAGACATTAGAAAATCAATGTTTCACATCCAGAAAGGATAGGTACTTGTCTTTCTGATTGCCAGTACCCATCTTGACACTTGTTTTGCTTCTTCCTGGTGTAAACCAGACGTGGGACCTGGTGGTGGGCGAGGGGGGAGAGTGGGAATCTGTGGGCTTGGAAAGAGCTGGGCGACTCCCTGACCACTGACTGGATAATGACCAGGGGAAGGATGCATGTTAGGAGATAGCTGGGGATGCCCTGAGAAGAGAAGGGAATGAAACTTGAGGTGGAGAGCGAACTTAACCATAGGGAAGGCTATTGAAAATGGCAAAATACGATCTGCTCGATGAATTAATCTAGCACAGCGGTGGCACACACCTGTCTTTAGCAGGAGGCATACGAGATGGGGACAATCCTGCTCCGGTGCCCAGGTGACCGGAGCTGCATGGGTGGTACATCCTGTAAATGCCCAGCCTTGTAGCCTGCTTGACGTGAGCTGCCTGCAGCTTTCCTAACCTGCTCCTGTGTTTCCCTTTCCCCTCCTTTGCTGCCCGGCAACGTGTGGACCCCAGGAGGCTGCGAGCTCGACCTGGCCTGCTTTGTCCAGCTGATCAACGAGATGGGGGGGATGCAGCAAGTGACTGACCTCAAGAAGTGGAACAAGCTGGCAGACATGCTGCGCATCCCCAAAACTGCACAGGACAGGCTGGCCAAGCTGCAAGAAGCCTACTGCCAGTACTTGCTCTCCTACGACTCCCTCTCCCCTGAGGAGCACAAGAAACTGGAGAAGGAGGTCTTGCTGGAAAAAGAGATCTTGGAGAAGAGGAAAGGACCTTTGGAGGGACATTCAGAGAATGCCTACAAGTTCCATTCCTTGCCCCGGTTTGAGCCCAAAAATGGACTCATCAATGGTGTGGTTCACAAAAATGGCTTCCGCAACAAGTTAAAAGAAGTCGACGTCCCACTGAAGACGGGCAGGCGGCGGCTCTTCGCTCAGGAAAAAGAGACCACGAAGGAGGAGGAGGAGGAGGAGGAGGGAGTTCTTAGCGACTTACACAAGTGTATATACAAGGTAACGAGGCAGGCTCTGCCAATTTTGTTTTGCAGAAGCCATGATGCTCTTGTCTGGCTGGCCCCCTGTGCAAAACCAGCCATCTGGGGGGAGCCGATGGGCTGCAGTGCCACCCCTGTGGTAGCAGCGCAGACAGCAGCTATTGCAGCTGGACAGGCTGGTGGCTTCATCCTGATCTGCCTGGCTCTTGCGGGATGTCTGGAAAAGCTGGGAGGTGTTATTGTTATAATGAGATGCACCGGGCTCTTCTCCCCTTCGTCTCCTTGTGAGAGGTTCCCTGAATAGCTCTGTCCAATTATCTTTGCAGACACAGTTTTTGTTTTCATTTTCTAGTGACATTTAAAGTAATGTTCTGCTTTTTTCATTCCTGCTTCTTGCAAGTTTCTCGTTGAGCGAAGTAGTGCTCCACATCAAAACTAACATCACTAGAAATACTACTCCATTTAGAAAGGGCGAATTGAAATACAAACAATATTTTCATCCACGATGCCAGATTTTGCTCAGCACAAAGAGTCACATGGACACTTAGTCCTTCACATATCAAGTACATCCATTTACGAAGGAATGCTGCCTCTTTCACTGTATTTTGCTTGGCAGTCTCCTACTCTGGAGCAGGACTTGGCACTGCAACTCACAGTGCAGTTTTGAGTTGTGTTGAATTGCGTAGCCGTGCTCCGAGAGAAACATAGCATTGAGTGTCTATGCCCAGTAAAGGAATACACTGTTCTTCCCTTTCCAATCTCGCTTCCATCACCAGGAAATGAAGCCAGATAGCCCAAAGTGACTTATTGTTAAGCTATTTAGGGACTGCATGAGCTCACGACGAGCTTTAAAAGCTTGCCTCAGGTTTCTTTTGCAGCCTGTTATGATTTGTCAGCCCAAAAATTCTTTTATTCGGGGACTCCGGCCTCAATCCCACCTTTGAAAAGCAATCTCTTTGCCATGCGGCTGTTGGAAAGAAGCTTATCTAATGACAGCAGCATTTGTGAATAGTGAAGTGGCATTTCTGTGCTTAATATCCTGTGCTTAATGATGTTAAATGAAAAATTTGATACAACTTACCCTGACTGCCGTATGAACAACCTCAAACTTCATGGGGAAATGCCTCCATCTTCTTTGCCAGTCCAAGTCCCAAGTTAAAGTTTAGAAGATCCAAAGTAACTCAAAAAGCAAGATTAGGATTTGTGATAAGTGTGCTAATAAGACTAGAAACATGAAAAAAGGCAAGCAAGCAAAGTGCAGCTGGTATAACCAGCCTGAGTCTGCTCAGCCCCAGACCTTTACCCCGTAAGGCTGAGAGCTCCCAAATCGCTGCTGCCGTCCCAAAAACACTGGCGGTACTGACCGCATCACACCCTGTATGAGTCCAGCAATACCTGGTAGAAATACTTTTGTTCTGAGCGTAGAACCTGTTAGAGAGGAGCATCGCTGAGCCTGCGGGCCAGTACTCTCCCCACCCACCAAAGCGGCTGCAGCACACGGAGCCTCCTGGGCGACACCTCGGGTTGTCTGCCATGGTGCCGGCAGCTTCCTGGACACTGGGGCTTGTCCGTTTGAATCCCATCCCATGCTCGTCCGCGGTGCAGAGACTGGGGACTGCTGTCACAGGGGATGGACCAGGCGTCGAAAAGGGGGAAGCAAATCTGCGGTAGGTTTCTAGAGAGATCCCTGCTGTGGAGTGCCCTGCGGGATGTCTGGTCAGTGTGAGTGCAGAGAGGGGCAAGTAGCTTCATTTCCACAGCACGAGGGGGGAATGCCCTGTGGAAGGGCTGATGCGTGAGAATAGGTTATGTCACTTAGAGCAAGACTCAGGACGTAGAAATAAGAAATTATGCAGCAATCCTGATGCACCAGAGTATCCCACAAGACTTGTAAAATGACCATAGTTCATCACTAGGCTTTTTAATAAGACCGAGGTGAGGTGGTGCTGGCTTTTAGATTTAAGCAGACTATACTTCATGGCATTTTATGAAACAAGCCTTTTAATACTGCATTCTCTGTTTTTCTTGAATGATGGTCTCCTCCTGCGTGTGTGTGCCTGCTGAGGGGGGAGTTTCATTATCTATTAATGTGTTTCTGAGAAAATCTGAAATTTGTTTAGCAGAAGATGTCATCGTATTACAGTTTCCACAGATGATGGGATTGTAATGGTTCCTTTCTAAAGCACATCGCTACTTCTAATTAAAAATAAAAAACACACACAAAACCAAAAAAACCGCCGGGCATTTAGCCCTTTGATAAATGCCCAGGTCGATAAATTGAGGGCTGGAGGAGAACATCATAATCACATGGCTGTTGTCCAGTTTAGGCCATAAATTCTGTGCCTCAGACCATGAAGAGGCCATGCATTTAGGATTTCGCACAGTAATTTCTGCAGTCAGCATATGCTTGAGCTGGAAAATCTTTTTAGAAAGAGAAATCCAGTCTTCCAGGAGCAGTTACCACCATATCACATGTCAAGGTTAGAGTAAATCACCTTTGTGTTTGGCTGACTTTCTTCTAGGGCTCCCAAATTATTTTCAGTGTTGCTTCTTTCCAGGCTGTAAGGCCTGCTGTCCTTTTAAGCGTGGCTGCATGTATAGCTTTTCTACCTGACTAATAAAACGTCGTTTGTAAGTATGTGAAGTAAACTGCTGTCATCAAAGCTTGCAAGATTTTCACTCTTCTTTCCCCAGTTTTAGCTCTGAAAATATTTTTAAAGTCTGTATTGGAGCTGCGTGAAAACAGCATTTGCTTCCATACAGAACAAACTGAAGGCTTATTAGCAAGTCTGTTAGAGGGGCATGCAGAAGAAATCACCAACGCGAGTTTGGCCAGCCCTCACATGAAACTGTCCTGGAAATCCCGTGCTGAGCTCTCTCCGGCCGGGGACTTGCATTTTCAGATTCTGCTTACACAGGAGTCCCTCCTTCCTGCCTGTCACTATTGTGAAATGTGTTTTCTGCTCATTTTTGTGGTTGCTGTAGCATCTGTAACATTCATAGTGTTGCAGTGTTCTTTTCCGTGCCTTCCCTTCAGGCTTGGTGGTGGTGGTGACGCTCTGGGTTGGCTCTCATGGCCGCCAGAGAGGCCGTGGAGAATTATGAGAGGAAATAGGAAATTTTGTCCCTTAAACCTTCCTCTGTCGTATCGTCACAGAAACAGAGGCTCTGCTTAGTGTGAGCTTGAAGCTCACGGTTGTTGAACTGTTGAGACATTTGTGAGAGCATTAAAAGGGTATTTTACTCTTCAGCAATTCATTTTGTGTTCAGGTTAAAATGCTCCTTTACAGCATTTTAATTTATTTTCTAAGTTGGCATTAGAAAATTTTACGAGACCCCTCAGATTTAAAAAAAAAAACAAAACAACACAAACCCCAAAACAAACAAAACCACAAAAAACCCCAACCGAACACAAAAACAAACCAGCACAACCAGACAACAAAATCTCCTTAACTGTTTAACTTGTGTTACAACTTTGAGGAGACTGAAAAAATACCAGATTCTTGATATAGGAGGAAACGGGTATATGCAATTTTAAAGGGCTAAAGTATTCAGTTTTTCCACTTTCTTTTTTCTTGTTTGCTGCATATCTGAAAAATGGAAAGACGCAGTTAATCTTGGAAGATGAGTCCTTATTCTTGTTTTTCTGTGTAAGAGGAGAGGAAGGGGCAAGTAACTGAAACGAGGAAGCTGCTGCAGAGCTTGTGTTGGTTTGTGAGTGGTGAAGTCTATGCTCGAGTGTGACGGCTGTTGGTGCAGGCTCTGCGTTTTACGAGAGATTTTGTTGTAAAAGGCTGCCTCAATAAATGATTCATGAGGGCATTAAGAGATGAAGGAAATTACTTATTGTATCACAGAGCATCCAACTCTGAAGTTTATGGGAAACAGAGGGCCCCAAGCCCTGGGCACATCACGAACTTTTTTGTTACAGCTAATTATGCTGCATTCAATTAAAAAAATGACAATGTTACAGCCACAGGAGCATGGCAAAGTGATAGACTTGGCCTTTGGGGGAAAAGCTGCTTGTATAGATGTTTCTAGTTTACTTTTGGGCATAGTTCTTAAATAGATTCAACACAAGAAAAGATGGAGGTGGTTTCGCAGATCTGTTTCATAGTTGGAAAACTAGGAAGGTAAGAGTCCAAGTAATATAACGTTAATTTACATGGAATTTTTAAGTCTGTGGTTGGGCAACCAGTGGACACGATGGGAATTAGAGGAAGGAGTGGTACATCTGGCAAGAGGGCAAAGATATTTTCAACTTCATGCTTGCAGGGCAGTGATAGTCTCTTCCTGCAGCGGTGGCTGCAAACTAGTATGGCCACAGCAGCTAGTGTGGCACCTGCCAGCTCTCGTGGCTCGCAGCTTCCCAGGATGTTTCTTCTGCCCTGGAGCGGAGAAGGTGATAGGGACGTCCCTCTCTGGGCATACCAGTATGTCTGGGCTGTGAAAGGAGGAGCAAGTGGGTTCTCATGCTCCTGCCTTCAGAGGATGCTTCCCAGAGCATCTGGTATGATAGGTACGTGTGAAGGCGGGTGTCCAGAAACTTGGCTGTAGCTCAAGCAGAAAGCCAGTACAGCTCCTGCAGCAGTGCCAAGAAAGAGTGCACTCATTTGGCAATTTTACTGTGTTTTACTCTTCTCATCCTTGTAATAACAGGTCCTGGTTCCTTGCATTTGAACTGCTTTTATTGAATGGAGCATAACTAGTTTTTGTAAGCAGGTGATTACAGTAATCTTGGTAAACTCTACTTTTTGTGACCCTCTTTCATCACATACAATGCCAGTTTGATGCTGAACGTTTCTGTGAATTTCCTAAGTCTTTTTCACCTGTTTCTCTGTAAAGACCATAGCCACGTGGTCCTTTGATTACATATTGGATTTGATTGAAAAATGTAGGCAGGGTTGCCTACTGGGTCCTTTGCAGCCTGTCACAGAAAGCAGGGCCCTGTCCATCTTCAGTGTTTGTCAAACTCAGAGTGTCATGCTGGACAAAGCAATGTACATGGCCTGCTGGGAACATCCAGTTGGCCTTTTAGACGATTGGTTTGGTGAGTCGATGGATTAAATTTCTGTATTTTTTGACGTATTTTCCCCTCAGATAAGAAATGAGCTTTAGACCCTCATGTTCTGGAGACGTTGTCCTCTTTCCCCCGGTGGTGATCTGGGATTGAGTGTGTAAGGAAAAGAGTGAGGTCAGGGGGAATGGAGGCATGGTTTTTTATTTTCACTTTTAATTTTATTTTCTTTTTCCACAGGGTAGGTCTGTTTCTTTAACAACGTTCTACCGAACAGCGAGAAACATCATGAACATGTGCTTCACGAAGGAGCCTACAGTAGCCGAAGTAGAGGTGAGGCCAACGTGAGGGGTGGTAAAAGGTTTTTATTGCAGGGGACTGAGTATGGGGATTCAGTACAGTTGACATTCAGGCATTACCATAAGCAGTTTAAGGCTGTCTAGTGTGGGAGAAAAATAAACGTTTAGATAGACATGGTACTGATTCTTCCTTTTAACATTTTTTGACAGTTTTAATAAAGGTATTGATGAACTGAGGGAGACAAAGTAAGTCTTAATCTGTGCCATGTGCTGAAGCGCAGGAGCCAAGAGGATCTAAATTCTGTCTTCCCGATTCGTTGTTACTTTTAAGTGTTTATATCCTTATTTTTAAGCGTGTTTTATGTTGAATTACATTGAGGTCATGAATGCCCTGTAAATTTCTGGAGTTTATATTTTAATGAGAGATAGTTTGTATGGTGAATTAAAAATGCATTCCTGCTTTCTCTTCCCACAGCAAGAATATTGGCGGATAGTGGAACAGAAGGATTGCCACGTAGCAGTGCATTGTGGAAAAGTAGATACCAACACTCACGGGAGTGGCTTTCCCGTGGGAAAATCTGAACCATTTTCAAGGTAAGATCACCAAATCCACCTGCTTTGTCGACTCGTGCCAGCTGCCCCGTTGTGCTGAGTGGAGGTGGGGGCGCGAGGCTGGCAGGGCAGCTCGGCGCTGGGGATGTCGGCGCCAGGAACGTGCACTGACATGTGACTGCCTCTGTGTCACCCCTCGAACAGGCATGGGTGGAACCTCACAGTCCTTCCTAATAATACAGGATCCATCCTGCGACATCTTGGTGCTGTGCCTGGTAAGCAAGTTTTTTTTTTTTTAAAAAATATTTCCAGCAGGTTTAAGTGTCCTCTAAACATGGTGGTACACCATGTCGCCAAAGTCTTCTCCCTCCTTCTGGCCCCTCTGTTCACCAGCTGACCGGCTAGACAGGTGGTTGTATGTAGCAGGAGGTATTTAAAGGAATGAAGGCAGGTGTGCAGATAAAGAATTAATGAATAGTTGAGACCGTATACTGGGGAGGAACCAGTTGAACTTGTAGTATCCCTTTCTGTCGTTGTCAGTACCTCGGTGTTCTTGCTCTGTGTCAGGGTGATAAAGGACAGAGCCGTGCAATTTCCTTACTTGCAAACCTAGTCTGTAGCGCTGGGCAAAGCAGCACACAAGTTTTATAAATGAATTGTCACGAGTGCTCCAGCTGCATATGTGCAATTGCAATTTACTGGTAGAAACATTTGCTGAAAACATAATTCAGTCTCCTGTGCAGGTGTTGAGACTGAACAAACCAGTTGGGAAACAGGATACCTGTTTACAAGTACACGTACACCTGACAGTGTGAAGCGACCTCCTCTGATCAATGGCATTGAGCTTGAATTATGGGTATTTGTAAATTCTATAAAGAATCAAGATTCTTTACAGCGATTAATAAACAAATATGTTCAAGGGCACTGTAACGTGCTGGTAGATATTTTGTTAGTGGAAAATGCTGAATTTGTAAATTTTCTGTGAATTATTCACTCTGGTAGGAAGACTTAAAACTCAAGGGTCAGCTTGCAGGTAGAACAACATTTTCAACTGAAATGCCCTCTTAAACTCTCTTTTAATTAGGAACTGCAATTACTCAAAACTCATTTTCAATCTCTTTGTTTTAGGAGTGACAATTCCTTGGCTAAATATTGGCATGGTCTTTTCTACCTCATGCTGGTCTCGAGACCAAAATCACCTTCCATACATTGACTACTTACACACTGGTGCTGATTGCATTTGGTAGGTATTCCTGTGTTTTGTTTTGTTCACATTCTCCGTGGTGGCTGTCTGTAGGCTGGTGTTAACAGCAGCTTGTGTAGTGCCTTTTGCATGAATGAAACTCATGCAGCAGGTCCAGTGTGTGTGATTGTGCTTGGAATGGGAAGATGTAGCATAAACTTTAGTGATAAAACACTCTTTCCTGGAAGAAAAGTTTCACGTTATCTTCCACACTCTATTCTGAGATACTTAGCAATAAACTGTTTCTGCTTGACGTAGGGTTTTATCTATGCAAAGTTGTCACGACATGGAAGCCAAATGACAGCTAGTCAAGGTAGGCTTTCCTTAGGCTAACAGAGACAGGCCTGTCAATCTAGCTCCGTACTGTCACTTGCAAAATGATTGGAACACAGGAGAATCACCAGTGAGAGCAATGAACGATAAGCAATGTAACTGTGTTTCTTGATCGGAGAACGTGCAATAAATGGAGAAGAAAAGTTGGTTAAATGGTGCCCCGCAGCAAAGGTGAGAAGCTGGTTCCCTTTCAGCAGTTCCCCTGGGCTGTGGGAGCCAAAGGCTCCTCGTGTCATGTGATGGGAGAAGACCTGCAGGATCCCCTTTGCATGCAGGAGTTCCCATGGTGGCAAGGGCAGTATCAACTGCATTCCATTCTCCTGTAAACTGTGTACTTCAGCCCTCACCTTTAACTGCCGTATTTCTCAGCTGGCACTGGGAAAGCACATGGTCCAAAGAAAAGGATTTGAAATCTTGGAGTAAACCACTAAAGCAGGAGCTCCTCTATATATTTTAAGTTGGAGAAATGTTTGTGATCATAGCAAGGGCTAAAGGTAAACACTGGATTATGCTGCAGACCTGGGAGTTTCTGTCACTTTCTGTCATGGGCATTTCCTGGCTCTTCCCCCTCTTCTGTGAATCAGGAATCTGTAATCTTTTATAATAATATACTATCAGAACAAATTGCTAAGGAAGCTGTGTTGTCCTCAACCTTATGTGAGTCTGTTTCTCTCTATGACATTCATCTCGCCTTAAATGACAGTAAATTCCAAACAGAAAACATTCAGGAATCACATAATTAAGTTCTGAGGCCACTCTTCATACTGTGCATGTCAAAACATGGGATTGAAAAGACTTCAGTGAGCCAACCAGAGTTTTAGAAAAGGCTACTCTTTCTGGTTTTCCAGCCAGAGAAGCCATTTGCTTTTTCTTGATGGACTTGCTTATACACATAAGTACATAGCTGCAGGTGTGCTTGCCATGGTTGCCTTGATGAAACATGGATAGTAAGCAGGAACAGCTCATAAGAAGGAAGAAATGAAACTCCTTTCTCTATAAAAGCTATTCTTCGGCAAGACTGCCACGCTGAAGTGTCAGGCTAATACATATCATTAGCTCATTACAACTTTTAATATTGCAATAAAGCACCCAACTTTATGGATGAAAAGATTAATTTAATAACTCCAGGTCTGCTGTAATATCTGGAGTAGCTCTGACAGCGTTGATTCAGTGATAACAAAGCAGGCAACTGGGCACCAAAGCTCTTCTCTGTCTTGCCAAGTCCACCCAGCATCCAGAATTCTTCTCTTCCAAGGACAGATCCCTGCAGTGCTAAAATCAGTGGTGCTTCGTTTATCTGTAGATTGCTCAGGTCACTGTCTAATCTCTCAGATTTACCTCCTGAAGAGGAAACACGGGAGAACTCAATTTTTCATGCAGGGCAGAGGTCAGTGACCTAACCTTTTTATTCAGGAAGGATCCTCAGTGCCCATTAAAAGAAGAAAATCTTGTTCTGCCCAAGACACTCAGAAGACTATGGCGGCTGCTCGCTTCCCATTTTCTTGAAGAATTGGGAGTGAAATTGCAGCGTACGCCTCAGTCCTGCCAGCAGTCAGACAGTCCCGTGCACTTGTGTGCTGCCCGTCCTCTTCACACATCCTTCTCGGGCTTTTTCCTGGGCCAGGCTTGTGAGGGACCGCACGCCTGAATCGTTCAGCTGGTCCAGCTCTGCTTTCTGATTCCACAATAAAAGAGTGGGCTCTGCCGTGTTCTGGATTTGAATTTAAAATATTTTCATCGCCATTTAAAGTCTGTTGTTACAGTGTAGAATAATACTCAACACAACATGCAGCTGTTCTGCAGTTGTCACTCTTGGCAGCGCAGGTACTGCAAAGCATTAGGTAACACAGCATGCATTTAAAATTGCTGTTGGGACTCAGTCATCAAGATGAGGGTTCTTCCACTTCACCCCTCCATAATCCTAGGATTTCTTAGCAAGGCCCTAGTCGTCATCAATGCGTACATAAGGAGTGACTGTATGTACACCTGGGCAACCAGCTCATTAGAGCCCTTACTGTACAAATAGATACTGTCGTCTTTTCTGGATCTTTTCTTGGCTTGAAGATCAACGAAGACAAACCAAAGTCATTATCAGTGCAGTGAACGGTAACGAGATGTTCAAGTCATAGGAAGGAAGCACAGCCTCCTACAGACTAATCGAGCAGGATAACTGTGTGATGCATACAGAGTTAATATCGGTGCATATTATAAGCAAATATCCTGACAAGGTCTGTAAGGCCAGCGAAACGCCTTACGAAATTGGTGGAGAGATGGGATGGATGACAAGAAAACTGCACCCTTTTCCCAAAATTTTTCCACATTCTTTCTCTTCTCTTGTTTGCCAAGTTTGGAAAAATGTCTGTGTGTGTGTGTATGTATCTGGCATGGGCATGGATGGGCTCCAGATTGAGGTCTCGTTGCTTAAAGTGAACTGAGATAAGGCTTTATAAATCTCGAGATACCTTTTATTTGCCTGAGCATATCAAATCCAAATAAAGCAATGCCACACATAAAGCCCAGCATGGCAGCAACTGAAAACAGGTTTGGGAATCCCAGGATTTGCACTGAGTTTCCCACCGCACTGCGCTGCTCAGTTCGCAGTCGTCCGGTACCAACTACTGGATCTTGGGAACAGGTGTCTCCTGGGCAGACATGAACCATTACCCTCCTGGCAGGGTGCAAACCAGAGTAATGACTAATTGTCACCGTATCACCTCCCCGCAGCCAGCAAAACAGCGGTTCTCTGCGCGTATGAAGCTCAGACCTGAGACTCCTACGTTATTTCTTGTCGCTTCTGCGTAGGGAGCGCTGCTGGCAGTGAGCACAGAGAGGACAGCTGCTTCTAAAGGAGAGGACAAGGTGCAACTTGGAACGTACCCAGCAGAGTTTTAAATGTCTCTTGCTGCTGTGGCTGCTCTTAGTCAGATCTGTCTTTTGCTGCGAGGGAGAGAAGGAACGTGGGATGTGTTTAGTAAGCAAGGCAAGAAAGTCTTAGGCTACTTTGTGTACTAAGAGTAAAGGGTGATTTGTGGTTTCTTGATTGTTGTGAACAGAAAATGTTATTAAATAAAAAGATCCTTTTGTTAATGCATGGGTAATAAATACAACCATGTAGGAGAAAGATAACAGACGAATATTGGTGCTCACGAGATGGCAAACTTCTGCCCATCATTAGCTGTTTTGGTGCCATTAAAACGAACATCATTCTATTGTTGATTTCTCTCCTCTGATTCTACAGAGCCCATTTCTGTTTGGAGGATTTTGTGTTCTTTGGCATCTAGGGAACACCACCATCAGACTGAGTCTAAATAAACAGCTTTCCACGAATCCTCAGTGTTTCACCAAAAAGAACTGTGTGGGAAAACCTGCGTTTAATTTCTTTCTTTTAATCAATGTCCTGGTCTGAACTGCCTGTTACTGCGTAGCTGTGGACTGTTATTTGCTCCACAGTAACCCTTTTTCTTCTTCCTCTGACAAAACAACAGGTATTGCATTCCTGCTGCGGAGGAGAACAAACTTGATGATGTGGTACATACCCTGCTGCAAGCCAATGGCACTCCAGGGCTGGAAATGCTTGAAAGTAATGTAATGGTAGGTTAATGCTGGGAGAGGTATTCCCGTTTGAGAACCCAAGGCTAATCAGAAAGCTGGTTGTTTGGGGATTTATTTTGGTTTCGTCTTGCTCTACAATGAGGCAGAGGCTGTTGTTAAAATCTGGCTACTTTCTGCTTGCAGTCTTTACCCACTTGGCTTTTATCTATCAAGGCTTACATGTTAAAATGCTGCAATAAAAATAAATGTGGCAGTGCATTAAATGTCCGTTTTTAATACTGTCCATAATGTATTTAGCCCCACAAAGGGAGTGTTTCCTAATCAATTAATCTGCCATGACTGACATTTTATGATGCCAGCGTGGCTATAAGAATCCTAATACTTCAAAGGATTTCAAAGTATTTTTGGCTCCCTTGTGTATTTTGTGGATAACAGTTTCTATTTAGTGCATTTTAAGTGTAAGTTTGGGAGCCCACAACATAAACAACTGCCTCAGCTATCCATATTAACATCTCGTAATAGAAGTAGGGAAGCAAGGTGGATTTGGTGCCAAATCTGAAAACATCTAGATGGAAAACCAAAAAGCCTGCGTGACTTTCTGTAGTGGTAGATGGAGTTGTTCGGAGGCTTTGTGCTTGAGATTGTTTGGCAAGTGAAAGTTTAAACTGTTGGTTTCAAAAGAGCCATTTCTGTAATTCTCACTCGGCAGACTAAGCTTCGGCACGTGCAGAAGGGGAGGGAGGAAGCTCCATAGTAGCATGTGTTAGTACCCAGCAAGGAAGGGGGATCCAACTATAAAAGAAAGTTCTGATCGAGTTGGGTTTTTTTCTTCCTTTATTAATTTTTTTTTCTCTTATGTCTTTCTAGATCTCCCCAGAAATCTTGTGTAAGGAGGGGATCAGGGTGCACCGTACTGTACAGCAGAGCGGGCAGTTTGTTGTCTGTTTTCCTGGATCCTTTGTGTCTAAAGTGTGTTGTGGCTACAGTGTTTCTGAAACAGTGCACTTTGCTACCACCCAGTGGACAAGTATGGGTTTTAAAACGGCCAAGGTAAGTTGAAAAAAGGAGTTAAAATGGATTCACGGCCCTGCCATCTAAAACGACAGCAAACCAGACATTCCAGGATTGATAGTACTGTGAGACTAGTACAACTACGTCTATTATTGTGGACTATTAAGTAAAAAAAGGGAGAATTTCTGCGAGGCATAAGAAAAACAACAGGGGTAATAACCAATAGCTAAAAACTTCTGTATGTTTGAAAAATTCAGAAGATTGTTATGCCTGCAGACCAGTTTGTGAGGAAGCTTTTCAAAAATCCCTTCAGAGCCAATGATAATACATTGTATTACGCTTACTGATTTTTTTCTAAGTGTTTTCTAGAACCATTAGAATCTCAGGTGCAAATATCTGAATAACTGTGCTTGTTAGTTCCTATGACAGGCAGAGTCAATTAATACTCACAGCTGTATTGCTTGTCTTTCTCTGCCCCTTCATTCAGGAAAAACTGTTGATCAGGGCAATTTAAATTTTAATTGACTTGAAAATCCTTAGGTTCACTGGCCAGCCCATCCGATACTAAGCTGTAAATAAAACCAACTTCCCATTCCCCTCTCACACAACTGAGGCAGGTTGTCTGAAGAAACAAACAGGTGAATTGCCCAGTCGTCATAATTTTGGCTACGTTTCTCTGTTCTTGGACAAAGAATATGTGTCACTAATTGTGTTCCCAACCTCCTCAAATACACTATGGCTTACAAATGCTGTTTTGGTAGTGTTTTATAGCTAAGCCGCCAGTAACTTGTCATTTATAGCTTCAGACCAAGTGGTTAGTAATTAAATGTAATACGTCCACAGTTAGGTTTCGGTTCTTTAGGGTTAATGGAATTCTTCCAGCCTGGTTATACTAACTGTATATTAACTTAGTTTGAAATAAAAGGTTATTTTATTACAGATTTATTTTGGGGGAAGGCGGGAATTGTATATGTGTGTAGGTAAGGAATGGGAATCCTGAGCTAACCTTTTCTGTCTGAAGGTACACAATTATATTAACTCCATATGCTGTATTTATTGCTCTACTGAACGCTTGTTTGATATTGTGAAAATGCCACTCCTGTAAGAGACAGAAATCACTATGCAGCAATTAAAAAGCTCTTCTTGGTGCCTCAAATTCTGAAGAACAGTTTCTTTTGATTAATTTTAAGAGCTTTGCACTGGGTAAATATAAGCTGACTGAAAATTCATCAGATTCCAAACTATGATAACCTACCTTGGAAAGTGAAGTCACAACTCTCACAAACTTTACAAGAACCACAGATATGTGTTTATCTCAAAATAACTCTGGAAACACCTACTGCGTTGTTATTGTCCTTCTTTGGTTTTTTTTGGTTTTTTTTCCTTCCCCCTCTTCTTTCCTCAAACTATCCTATGTTCTTAACTCCCTTATATTTTGGAAATTCTTCCTTGGTTCCTTCACTTTAACAAAGTACTTTGCCATTTTCAAAGGCTGGCCAGGATTGTGCTTTTCAGAGGTTGTGAGAAGTTCTGTGTAACAAGCAAGATTCCTCTTTTGGACTGTTACTGAACTCTCTGACAAACAACTGTACCTTCCTGTCTGTCTGTTCTCGACAGCAATATTGACCATTTTCAGCTGTTTGATACATTAACTTTGTTTTCGTTCTGTGATACTGTGACCTGATTTTTTTATAGTGACTCTCTTTATATTACTAAACACTGTTGTTTCATTTCATGTATCGAATGACTGCTCAATCTCCTTTAATATATGGAAAAATGAAATTCTGCATCTGAAATTGCATTGATTTCAGTTTATAAGGAGCTGGGGTAATTGTTGGAATAAAGGCGGTTGTATAAAGCCTGTGTAAAAGGACAGACAGGTTTCAGCTAAACCATATGAGGAACCAGGTTGCTGGCTTTTAAAAAACACCCTAAAGAGCTCTTGAAATTTTAAACTAAGGATGAGGAGAGAAGGTTTACCGGTGTGGTGGAAGCGTGTGTGTTTGGAATGGCAAAGGGATAACTCCATGTCCTCGAATAACACATCGGGCGAAGTCAGTAAAACTCATTTAGGAAACAGGAAAAAGGGAGTATTGGACTAGAAGAATGCAGACTGGTCTAGAGGTTTGGAAAGAAGAAGGAATGTTTGGCTTTAAAGGAGGGCTTTGGTGGCGTAGGGCCTACCAGAAGGTTAGAGGAAGGAGACTCCGCCGCTACCGTAAAACAGGAGGAAGGAGTCCACAGGAGAGCTGGAGTTAGTCATGCTGTTGAAGCAGCACTGCTGCACCCAGGAGAGAGCTGACAGTCAAATAAGCCAGGTTTAACTCTGTCACCAGTGACAGAATCTCTGTGCACTGATCTTCCTGTCCTAAATAGGAAAAGCATGGTATCAGCACCGCGCTCCTGACACTCCAACCAAGAGGCTGGCATGTGCTTTATATGTATTCCTTGCCCCGTCCTCTCCCCAAGTTCTAAGCTGGGTGAGGAATGTGCCTTTAAACCACCCCACAATTACCCCTCCTTGGTTCCTATCACAGGGCTGTCTTAGCCTGGGCAGGCTGAGTTGCTTTCAGCTGAAACCAAATGGGAAGAGGCACTCCAGAAGTGCAGCTGATCTTCTCCACACACCAGTGGCGGTGTGGCCACAGAACCAGGCTAGACTGCTCCTCCTCCATGTGAGGAGAAGAAACTGTCGTCTCGCTCCTCGGCAGTGGTGGAGCCCAGCTCAACACATCACTATCAAATAGCTGCGTTGTGATGGTGAGCAGAGATTAAGAACCTTGAAAGAGCAGTAAAATGCAAAATATCCACAACAAACTGTGGTGTTTCATTTCAAAAGACAGCCTCGCATAAAACCAAGGCAGCTTGTTAAATCGAGAATGCAGAAAGAAGGGTTAAGTGTTTGCGTGCAGCATAGAAATTGCTTAAAGATGCCGTGTTAGGCTCACAACACATGCACATTGCCTAGCAAAAAAAAAAAATTTCAAAAGGCAAACCCCAGCTAAACTTGGCATGGCTAAACTGCAGGAGAAAGGAGTCTGAAATGAGACCAAAAAGCCCCCTTTTGTGTGCAGAAGTTGAAAATGCAAGTAAAACAACCACTCTGGCAAGATGTATGTAAATACATACAAACGCAGACTAAAAAGAGATTTCAAGGAACAACTTCCTAAAGGCCCAAAGAAAAAAATTAACATAGAAAAGAGTGAGACCAGGGCAATCAACATGGCTTCTGCAGTGAGGTCATGGCCATCAGGCCTTTAAACTTTTGGAAGGATGTGTGGCCTAAGAGATCCAGTTGACAGAGTCTGTGAGCATTTCTGGAAGACTTTTGGCAAGGTTCCTCAGAAAAGGCCATTAAAGAAATTAACCTGCCATGGGCTAAGGAAAGTTCACGCACCAATAAAATAACTGATTTTTATTAAAGAGAAGCAGAGTATGGGAACAAATGGTCATTTTTTTGTCACGGAGGAAGGTTTCTTACTGTGTTCCTCAGGAATTCGTACTAAGACCTGTACAGTTCAACATGTCCGTAAATAACCTAGAAAGGGAAGTGAATAGCAAAACTAATCCTTTATACTGGGAATATTAATGTTAATGCCAACAAAAATTAAAGCTATGAGGTGTGATTGTGTGACTCTGAGTGAGAAAATGGTAGGTGAAGTTCAGCGTTGATAAATTTTAGATTACTCAGGAGCAAAAAAATAATCCTAATTTGACAGACACAGCGATGGGCTCTAAACGAGCTCTTGCAACTAAGAAAAAGCCATCTTTGCGTTCCTGTGGAGCTGCCAGCCAAGTGCTCAGGAGAGGTTTAAAAAAAAATACCTGAATGTTAGGAATTGCAAGGAGAGAATAGAGAACAAAGCAGAAACACCGCTATGGCACCACATAGGCTCTTGCTATGGCCATGGCTTGAATACTAAATCCCTAATTGCAAAAGGAATATAGAGAAACTAGAAAAAGCACAGTGGAGGGTGATGATTAAAGGTATGAATTAGCCTCTCTATTAAATATAAGACTACTCAGCCTGGAAGATAGATCACCGAGAGACAGAAGACCAGATCACAAGTGGCAGGGTGATAATTATGATATGAACATTCACCGACTTTCATAACATTGAAAAACGTGCTATTAAATAATTAGGCAGTAGGTCAAAAGCAAACATCTGTTTTAAAATACTGATCTGTGTATTTCAGTACTGTACGGAAGAGAAAAATATACATGAATTCAGAAATTCACATAGATTCGCAGATCCAGTGAGTTGCGCTTAAATGCAGGACAGACCCATCTTGGGCTCGGGAGGTCCCTGAGCTGCAGGAGCACAACTGGCTTTTTACTCCAGCCACCCACTGTGCCCTTCGCCCTGTCTGTGCGTGGTGCCTCTCTGGGCTTTTTGACCTGCCTTGGAGTAGCTGTTCTTACGCAGCCCCCGGCAATACGCAAAGCAAATTTCATGTGCAACACAACTTCTTGTGCCACTCCTGAAAGTGCAGCTGCTCTCACCCCGCGCAGCCTCTAGCAGAACCTGCTGAAGAACGTTTTTTAGTCAGCAAAGGTTACCAACCCATTTTATGATTATTATATATTAGTTACCACTTCAATCCACGCGATTGGTGCTATTGAAAGTGATGAATTTTATGATATGTTGGTTCTGATAAAAGAAATACCAAGAGTATGTAATGAGAGTTGCAAAGTAGGGTGACAAAAAAATAAAAGGTTAAAGGTGAATCTTTGTTTTTGTTTGTGCTGAGTAGGTATTTGGTAGGCTTAACTCTGAACCAAAATGGTCCCTTCACATTACACTCCAGTATTAGCATCATTTGAAAACTCTCTGAGTCTATATAAAATAAAACATGCCTCTTCAGACACTGGGAAAACTCTAGACTTTTCCCAGCTGCACAGTAAATCAAAGAATTTGCGTATGTAAGAATTATCAAAAGGGTTTAAGCTGTTAAAATCACTCAGTTCATATTGACAGGAATGAAAGACGTAACTTTAAAAACTTAACACAGAGAGGAACCAGGAACAGGCAAGACTGAGCAGAACTGAAACCCCCTCTTTTGCCTGTTGTCTCTTTTCCCTGGCATCTGTGTGTTTTGCTAGTTGTCTTTTTGATGTTCTAAAAGCTGCAAACAGCAGCCCTGGGCTTCAAGCAGGTCAGAAGAATAGATTTTATGGGATGGCTGAGAGTGCAAATAGTGTATTACTGAGCTTAAGTCACTGGGTTACTCGTCTCGGCCTCCACAGGAAAAATTAAATTTGAGGGAGAGAATTTTGGGGTGTTTGTCAGTTCCTTCACTTCAGTGAACTGCATGCTAATCTATGCCTGGGCATCCTTCTTTTATTTTTCTCATTTCTTGACATCTATCCTTGTCTTTTCCACTGATGAACTTTAATTTTCTTTTTTGAAAAAAGGGTACACCTGAAACATGGTGACACCGGAGTACTTGCATTTTGCTTCATTCTCTTTGTATATGCAGACTTCGCCTACCTTTTCTCTGCATTAAATTTCATAGTAAAGCATATTAAGGAAAGATGGTGAACAGTTTGATTTCTTAGCATATATGCCATCATGCGTTGCAGGTTCTTTTTTTTGTTCTCTGCTGGCGACTTCGAATGAAAACAAAATGTTAGATATAGCAGGCACTAGAGTATTCTCTGGGAAAGCAGGTGATTGTGACTGTCTGGTAGCACGCGTTTGCTTTAGGTTTTCCAGTTTTGTTCTGTGACATTGGTTCGCCTAAAGCACGTGCAAAAAATCCTCTTTCATAGTCCTTTCAACAGGAAGACCCAATTCAGCAAAGCACTTGGGCGCCTGGCTTTCCACTGAAAGGACCAGTTTCTAATTAGTGTTTATTTCAGTGTGAAGTTAGTGCTGGATGTAAGCTGGAACATAAAAACTCCCTTTAATTCGGACTATGGAAAGCTCTTACTTATGGTTGGTTTAAAAGGCTATTTTTTGCTACATTGAATTAATTCTTCATAACTTTTTATTTTCAAATTTGCTCGATTAATTTGGCAATTTCTGTCCCAGGAAATGAAGAGACGACGTATAGCCAAACCATTTTCAATGGAAAAGTTGCTTTATCAGATTGCAACAGCAGAAGCAAAAAAGGAAAATGGACCGACTCTGAGTACGATATCATCCCTTCTTGGAGAGCTCAGGTAACGAATTGGGGGCCTGTTGTACCTATTTTGTTTTCATTGACAGACTCCAGAGGTGGATGACGTAAGTAACCGTTTCAGACACGTCTTGCACCTACTTAACCAAGCAAAAGCCCAGCAAACATACCGGAAGACAGCCACATGTGGAAGCAGCGGTTTCCTTGGCTGTATCTGATGCGAGAGCGCCCGTGGTTAGGATGTCTTACTCTAAGAATTCCCTACTTCGGGCGCCATCAAAGAATTAAAACTACAGTTTGCCTTGGGCTTTTATTGTGTTGATTCTTGGTGCTGAAAGTCAAGATTTCCTGATGCGTTCGGTGAGCGACGTGGTGCCAGGTGGTTAAATAGCTTCCTTCAGTTTTTCAACCTCTTGGCATTGGTGGCCACTGTCAATCCATGCCTGTAATGGGTTTTGCACCAGGAACCCTCGTCTTCAGCATCAACATTGTTAAACTAGAGTTGTAGAAGGTATTTTATATAGAGAAAGTTGTCTTGATTTAAACCACCGAGTAAATGAGCAGCTTATGCATGGGTGCTCACAAACACATCTTGCATTAGAACGTGATCCTTTTAAAGCAAAAAAACTTCACGCTCCTTTTTCTCTCCAGTATTAAGGAAACACGTTTAGGGTTTCTCTTAAGATAGGTAAAAAAAGAAAATACAATGTTGCCTGGCTTCCTGTGTAATGATCTTCTCTTTTGTTCCCTACCATGTAGTTCCTACCTATCTTTCAAGTTTGTGACAACTGGTACTCGAGATGTCAAGAAAGTTTTGATGAATGGAATCTACAAACTGTATTTAACTAACTAGCATGTTCATTTGGAAAATTTCCAGTGACATATTGAAGGGGAAAACAGCCCATGTGTTGTTTTAGTGTTCAGAAAGAAATACAAAGAGGTGTGCTGACTGCTTTACCTGCAGCTGGTTCCCCTGTGGGAACAATCACTTGCAAGCTCTTTTTTTTTTCTTTTTTTTCCCCCCCCTTGAAGAGGAAAAGTCTGCAAGTGCAAAAGGTGAAACAGAAATGTTGGTGCTTGCTGTGAGATGATCACATCGACCTCTATCAGAGTGGTTCTCAAACTCATTCTTATGCTTAGGTTGGAATTCTCTGGAGGATATCGGTCCTTCCTGTGGCTACTTATGTAAAACAAAATCCCAAACAGCAAAACCTGAAAAGAACTAACCAAAGTGGAGCACTGTACTATATACTTTTTTTCTTTGTTTTGTTTTGCTTGTTTGTGCTGTGTTTTTTGCTGCCTCCTCTCCTGGTCTGTCTTGGTTGCTCAGTTTGCCCATGCCATTTGCTTAGCTTGGCTCTCCACCCATCTTCAGCTGTGTCTGGTGGTGAGCTTTTTTATTGTCCCCTTCCATCTGCCGAGCTTACTCCACACTTGCTGTCTTCCACTCAGCTCCAACCCTACCTGCTGTCCTAATGCTGTAGAGTTCAGCATAGGAAGTGCTGTCCATCTTGCGGACACGGTGGGTGAAGGGCGGCTGGAGGGCTTAGTCTGTTCTTAATTGACAACATCTCCTTCTTTTTCCCCTGGGTGTACAGCAAGATCTTCATTTTGGCACAATCGCTTGCCCTGCTCCCCCTTTCCTGCCTGAAGCACCTCATGGCAGCAGGTCCTTCGTTCATCTCTGCCTCCTGCTGAAGGTGGCTCTGTTACTCCTGACAGCAACAGCTCCTCCTCCTCACGGTGGCTTTTGGCAACTTCAGGAATGAAAGTCATGTTAGCCACATCTCCCAACTCTCCACGTGGCCCCGAGCACCATCGACTTCCAGGAAGTACTCGGCAGTCCCCACTTCTCTGTGGAGCAGTTTGAGAACCACTGGCTTGATACGGTGGTCACTGTTAAAATCTGGAGATGGCTTTTGCAATTAGGGACGGTTGCTGCGGCGCTGGCTGTCTCTCGCCACTCACAGGGAACGGCACCAGCCTCCAGCAACACTCAGGGCTTTGCTGTGTGCAGTTGAGGTTTCAGTAATGATCACGGTAAAAGGGTGATTATACGTGGCTTTGTGGTGGCGTGAGGCGAGGCCGACGACTAATTGCATGACACATTTGCAGGGACACGGAGCTGAGGCAGCGGCGGCAGCTTTACGAGGCAGGTCTCCATTCTTCAGCGCGCTACGGCAGCCACGACAGCAGCAGCACGGGGATGGATGGAAAGAAAAAGCCTCGAAAGTGGTTGCAGTTAGAGACGTCGGAGAGGAGGTGTCAGATTTGTCAGCACCTGTGCTATCTTTCCATGGTGAGTCGAATCCTTTGCCTCCACTGGGGCACTGTCCCCCCCCGGTCTGTTTATAGCGCACCGTAAGGGACTGGAACCCTTTGAGAGACAACACGTGAGCGCAGTCACCTCATGCAGCGCACGCAAGGCGCAGAGATGGTGATTTGGTTCGTGTCAGAACATCTGTCGCCTTAGCCAGCGGTGACAGAAGACAACGGTTAGTGACAGCTAGCTTCCCCTCCCCCGGAAAGAAGGGATAAACTCGTCACTCAGCCGCTCCCGGATGCCCGCAAGCACGTCTGCGTGGCGCTAGGAAGGGGTAACAAAACCAGCCGTGGCGCAGCAGCGCTCGGGATGAGCTGGCAGCTCAAGTACCGTGCGGCAGGTGTCGGGCACGCAGCTGCAGCCTGTGCTGCCACAGCCTCCCCGCAAGCCAAGTTGCAGGGTGGATGGATGGATCCTGTCTGTCAAGCCAAGATGCTGTTTTGGCCGTGCAAAAATGAAATCGTGCCCGTAAACTTTCTCTCTTTTTAGAACTAACGGCCTGCTGGCTTCAGAAGGTGTGCTAACCACTCTGGTGACACTTTCAGGTTTTTAGCTGTGTGCAGAACAGCTAGAAATACAGCAGTTTCATTAAAAATACTAAAAGCCTCTCCCACAACCTTACGTATCGCCCAATTCCAAAATCAGATATATATATAAACATAATACTGTGTGTGGGAATCCATATTCTTTGGTCCTTTTTTCTGCCGTCCTTTGGGTTTTCTGGTTATAAATGTTATGTTTTTGATGGAAATAGAATGTAACTGTTAAATGATGAGATCTAGCCGTTTCCCTCCCTAGGACAGAATATGCTGAGTTTCTACGTGTCTTTAGACCACTGAGCAGCTAAGACATGTTTAAGCAGTGCTAGTTTGAAGTAACTTTAAAATGAGTTTCTTTAAAAAACCAACCAAGCAAAACCTCTTAATTCTGGTCTGTTTGCTCTGGAGTAAGTGTAAATTGAGGGAAGGATTTTTCCTTGTCACTCTTAAAAGTAATAAGGGACAAGAAGTCAACTTGAAGTCAACTTGGTTGTCAAATTCCAAGCTGAAATTGTAGGCTTGGCAGGTAGCCAGCAGAGCAAATGTGACCTCTGCTGAATGAGACAGTAGCTGAGCAATCCTGTGGCTGAGCTTCTGATTCTATCCTTATTCAAGACAGCATTTAAAGTAACAGAAAACAGCTGCTTTCGGGAAAGCTTTAGGCTACGTATTAGATACCAATAAAGCTTTGTGCATATATCATTATTTGGATTTGGCTTTCATTACTATTGGTGGTTTTTAAAAAAAACTGTACGTATTTGCCAACATTAGCATCAAAAAGGGGTATGTACTTTCTTCTCACACATTCTAAACGATTTCACAACGTGTAACGCTTCTTGCTCATGTCTCCTTTGACTAACTTTAGTAAATACAGGCTTAATAATTCACACATTGCAATGGGAAATACTGTGTGTGTAACATGGCTACAATTTGGAGCTCACTGCACTTCTCTCTCCCCCCTCCCTTCCCTGCATTTTTATAGGTCGTACAGGAGAACGAAAACGTTGTCTTCTGCTTGGAGTGTGCCCTTCGGCACGTGGAAAAACAGAAGTCTTGTCGGGGATTGAAAATGATGTACCGTTACGATGAGGTGTGTATGATACAGCTTTGTGATGCTGTGAGATTTGGTACTGAAAACTTGGGGCTAGACTTAGCTCTGCCTTCGTCTTTCCAAGGCCCCAGGAGACTCCGCTTTGCTGTTTGGGTTTGGGGTTTGTTGGGTTTTTTCTTTTTTGGTGTGGGAAGAAGGCGCTTTTATGATGATCTAAGTAAAATAAATAGAGGGAAACGTGATTACAAAGATGAAACCTGAAGCATGAACTGCATGAATATGTGCCACAGAACAGAGAAGCCATTTAATGCTTAGGGATGCTGTAGAAGATGAGGCTACGCTTTGACTGGTTAATTTATAATAATTCTTCTACTTTAGGATAACTCCTGTCAGTAACTGAAAGTTCATGCCGACTCATTCCAGTCCAGCCTGAACCTTCGTTAAGGCAAACTTGTGGATGCTTGTAGATGAGATGTCCAGTAATGGCTTTGAGCAAACATGACAATGAATAGTCACAGAAGTGAAGTGGGTGGTTTAGGGCTGTGCCTGGGTTGCGGGCTAAGGCTGCACTGCGGTACAGTCACGGAACGCCTCTCTGCCTGGATCGTTCACGGATTTGCCAGTGTGTGGGAAGGGATGGGTGGGGAATGGAGTCGGGGGGAGCATTTTACTGTTAGCCCGAGCTGTGGATAGTGAAGCAGCGGGAGAAATTACATAATCAGCTCTTAAAAAATCGGTGCCAGTAAAGCAGCTTTTTGAGACGGGCTTTTCAGCGGTTTCTGATATACACGCATAGAGGTATAGGGGCAAAAAAACCCCAAGGGTCAAAGTAAGTCTAGGGATGGTGTTGTTCATTTTTAATTGTAGACTGTGTTCTGGTATCAGGTGCTGTAGATAGGAAAAAGTACAACCTAAGAAGCCCAGGCAACAGTGAAACTTCCTTTGTAATGTCATAAACGCCAAAGAGTTTCAGGAAGTTATTCAGAAATTTTAATGTATTTCTCTTATTCCTGAGATTATTCAGTCCCTTACATCCTGTGTTTTTACTGATCTGTTAAATTCTATTGAGGTTTTCAAAGCCACCCTTCCCAGCAGAAATAATTATTTTTGCTAGATTTTATAATTGCAAAGTAGCTATTTTTAAGCTGCACTGGGAAAGGCAAGAAAACCTCTCCTTCAGTACTGGATGGTGATTATTTTTTTTTCAAATGTAAAAAACTGTCACAAATTTTCTACATTTCCAAAAGCTACTAACTGCATGCCTGGTTCTTATTACATAATTTTTTCAAGGGCTGTAAATGGGCAGAGAGATAACCTGAATGTCAAATACCATTTGTTACAGCTATTTATTTTTAACTGTTCGGTAGACTTAATTAAGATGCTGTTTCAACTTTGCACAAAAATAATTTCTCAACATCCTTACTAGGATGGGCCAGCCAGTTCAGAAACATTTCCCTCCCACGCCCCAAGCTTCGTCAAATCCCTGAACGTAATGGATTTAGGAGTGGTGTTTTAGCCAAGACACTTGGAAGTGCAGTTCAAGGACTCCTGTCTCCTGCACATCACACTGCCACGGACCTGTAGCCCTTCTTTCTGCGTGGCACCAACCCGGCCTTCTCTATGCACGGGCTCAGAGCACCCGGACAGCTAGAGAGCCTGAAAAGCTTTAAACGAAAGTAGCAGCCTGTAACCAAAGCCAACAGGGGTCACAAAGAAAAAGCGGCATCTTTTCCTT
Organism: Chionis minor; assembly: GCA_013398295.1. Classification (NCBI taxonomy): domain Eukaryota; kingdom Metazoa; phylum Chordata; class Aves; order Charadriiformes; family Chionidae; genus Chionis; species Chionis minor. The sequence goes on from VZSF01000873.1 coordinate 1,292,984, forward strand.
AGAGAAATAGTTAGTAAACTGTAAGCAGTGTTACTGGGGATTTTAATTTATGGCATTTGTTACTTTCTTCAGCAGTAGATTTTTAAAGTGTATCTAAAGAACATTTCTGACCCTGGCGAAGTAACCTGGCAGCCCAGCTTCTTTAGTCTCGCTTAGTGGCCAGAGCTCAGATGTTCCTAGTTCTGCTTGTTACTGTCTTTAAATTTGGAGGGGTGAAGCTTCAGCAAGGGCAGTATTGGGACCACTACACAGTGCTTTTTACAAAACTCCTCGTCGTCACGATGCAGTACATGAGCCAAGATTCTGCAGTTTGTGAATATATAGATCCCCCCTCCCTTAAGAGCTTTCAGTCAAAAAGACAGCACTACATCTCTGTCTGTCAGGAGCGACTGGAGAAAGAGCAGATGCTAATTCGTGTTTTGTTTTTTCCCAATTCCTGAACAGGAACAAATAATCAGTCTAGTCAATCAAATCTGTGGAAAAGTATCTGGTAAAAATGGCAGCATTGAGAACTGTATCAGCAAGCCTACACCAAAAAGAGGACCTCGTAAGAGAGCGACAGTTGACGTGCCATCATCTAGGCTTTCATCCTCCAGTTCATCCAAAAGTGCTTCAAGTTAATCCTGAAGATGCCAACACTCTCATTTTGTCAATTTATATATATTTTTTGTAATTATTATACCATAGTTTGGAGTACTTGCTGTAGAATACAAGCTGTCTTTGCACTAGCTCTAAAGAAGATTTTCTTCTGGTTTTAGAGAACTAATTTTGTTTTAGCATTAAATTGTTGAATTTTTTTTTTTTTTGTACTTAGACTAGATAGATACAGCAGTCTGATTTTTTTAAACTGCCGTATGTTCACTGTTTTAAAACCGGCAAGGGGCTGATAAAATATTAATTTGTATTGTCCCTATGGCTGAAAAAAATAAAAAGCCTTTTTGGTAACTGTGAAAAAAAGGCTTTTAACCCATTTTTTGAATAGGTTAAAGTTTGATGTGTTTTATAATTTGTTCTCCAGTCATGTGAGCAGATTTTTCTAGAGAGAAAAGGGATAGGAGACAAAAAACTTGAAAGAAATTGCTTTACTTTGGCTGTCTTTTATTCTGTCACAGCAAGATGAGTTTTGTAATTTTTTAAATTGGAGAATACACACTTTCTTTGGGAGGTTATGGCAGCTGAAGATGGACTTTGTTTCCTAACTGTAGGCAAAAGGAGGAGATTTGGAGTATGTTCTCTTTTACCAGCACATCACTATGCATCTGTTTTGAGGGGAAAAATAAAAATTTAAAAAAAAAAAAAAAAAAAAAGGGAGGAAAAAAGACTGCCTGCCTTGAGGAGTCACGTGAGGGAAAACTGTGCCTGATTTCATTAGGAAATCCATTCTGTTATTTTTTGGTGCTGTTGGCTACTTTATCAAAAACCCTTCAATAGCATCCTTTAAAAAAAAAAAAAAGAAAAAAAGTGATTGAAGCCATAAGTGCTTCTTTTGTCATAGACGTGCAATCTTTCTAACATTCCATTTCCATTCCACTGCTGTTTTTCACACCTTTACACAGTCAAGCATTAATTTTTGTTTTGAATTTGTTTCATTATATGATCACATTTAGAGCCACTAGCAGGTCTGCATATTTCTTTTGAATGTGAAAATGCATTTGCTTTCATCTTGTTTTTTTTTTTCTCTTCATGTTGTAACAAAAAAAAAAATCACACCTTTTGTACATATGCCTGTAAATTTTTTTAAATACTTGAGCCTTTTCTTGGGGTGGGGGGAGGGACGGCGAAGAGACAAGATGAAGAAAAGCCTTACGTTTCACTTTCTTCATCGGTTGGATTGGATGCTTACAGGGTTTTTCTTGTAACATTTATAAGTGCTGCTTACATCACTGAACAACAACAAAAAATAATAATGGAGTAGCTGTTGCCCTTTTCTGGTTGTGTGTACAGTATGTGTGGAATAAAAAAGGGAAAATGTTTTCACAAACTGTTTTGTTTCGTAATTGAATTCAACAATACCGTAGCTACCCATATTGCACTGAGCTTGCCAGTGGTGACTGTCAGGAAAGTCCTATAATACAATTTGTTGGTTGTTGTTGCAGAAGACTGAACTGTTTTGGAATATTTAACAATAACATAAACAGAGTCAAGTGTTTTCAAATGTGGTTGTCTGGTTTTTATGGCCTTGCTGTGTACTTTTCCCTCTTGACAGTAAACTTCTGACTATGGCTTACAGTTTGACATTTAATTTATTAGCGCTGCTCTGCTCTCTTTCCTTGTAAGGAAAGACTTCATGTTGTTTATTGCCAGTTTTTTGTTTACTTTCCAGGTTTGTACTACGAGGTTTAATAAAAGAACAAAACTTTTTTGGACATTTTGTCTGTCTTCTGGAAAGTGAGTAAAGTAAGGTCCTGGAAGAAGAATTTCTTTCAACAGATGCCTGGTTAAATAGTAAATAAATAATTGTAGGTAGTGAGCTTCTAGCTTTCATTTCCCAGTGAGGGGTCAGGAAACCCTTTGTCAGGTAATCTCCCTTTGGAGAGAGAGCGAATCCTTAGGGAAACTGGCCCTTTCCCAGCTGGCAAGCAGCAGGAGATGCCTCGTTCCCAACCCTTGGCTGTGTCAGAGCAGAGTTTTGGAAGGGATCTACATCACAGCTCGTCCTTTTACTTACGCTGTTTCTGATTACATTCCTTTCCTCTGTGCATGAAGAGCAGGAGCCAGGAGCCTTCTCAAAGCAGAGCAGATCCCTGCAAATAGACTGTGAGACTTGACAAGAAACAGGTGTTAGACATGTTCAGACCTCAAGTTTAGAGAGAAAAATGACTGCAGAAAAAAATGTCAGTAAGATGATGATGACTCTAGGTCCTAAAGTTTATAAAAATGTACACACTTTATAATTAAGTCAGGTTTATTTCCCTTACATTGCTGGCTTGCATCAGTGTAGCCAAACAGATGTTACCACGGAAGAGTCAATTACACTGGTGCTCAGTATAAATAACCGTTTTTTTCTGATGGCTGAATTAGTCTCCTCTGTTCACTGTCATGGATAAAATATTTGGGTAATCAAGTAAAAGACAGGGTTGGGATAGAAATACTTTATTTTATCTTGAAAGAGGAGTAAGTTTATACAATGCTAAGATATCTGCTCCACGAGGAGTGTAACATTTCGATATGCATCTCTCCTCCTTCTCAGTTTCTTTTCCTTAACACCTATGGTAACTAAGTTGGTCCTGAATAAGAAGTGTGAGAGAGAAGACACTGCTGCTTGAGTAGACAAAGGCAGTAGGCAGACAGTAGGTAGTAAAAAGTAGAAAATAACTTTTCATTGTGGTTTGGATCCTAAATCTTCAGTTGCCGCAGCTGAAAACATGCAAGGAACAATTTGGGTTCAGCATTACACATCAGGTCTAAGTACTCCCAATCAGCCATTTAAAGGTTAGTGGTCAAAGTAACTTGTATCTTTCCCCTTTAATTCTCTTATACATAGTATATACAACACTTTTACTGCTCCCCTGAGCCCCAAGACTACTGTTAAAGTGTGTGTGCTTTAGGCATTTTTTTTTTTTTTTAAAAACCAACCTCCACATGACTGGCAATTTTGTAAAAAGGCGGTATTACTAAGTAAAAAGATCTGGCTGTTACGCTTGGTTAGCAAACTGTTACACAGGCAAGCTCTTCATTCATGTGTGTTCATTCATTCAGAGGTCATTCTTAAAGGATATGGTTTTAAGATTCAAAGAGTTTGAGAGTCACTTTCATCACTAACATCTGAAGCACCCTTTCTTTCAGTTACAGCAGCAAGAGCAGTGTCCACTTGAACTTCCTCTTCATCGGACTGAATAACGGGAGACTCTCCTTCACTCACGTCTTGGCTGGCAGAATCGGTACAGGTTGACGACAGCGAAGACAGTTTCTGTCGTAATTCAGACTGGCTCGGAACCTGAAGACTTATCTCATTCATGTAGGTGTTGGAGTCGGGCCCTTATAGTTGGAAAAAAAACACAACGACAACAACAAAAAATAATAATCAAGCTGTGGCTCAGCAAGGGAATGGAGAAGCCAGTACCGTAACGGAGCTCAATGTTGGTTAATGAGTTGCATTCAGGCTGTTGTGCTGCTTTTGCAAAACAACCAAACCCCTCCCAAAACACAAAGCTGCCTTTTGGCTTTTCTGAAGTTGATGTCAAAGGCAAGCCACAGGCTGGTTTCAATCAGTTTCTGATGGGGAATGTGTGTGTGCGTGTGTGTCTCTCACTCATGCCAGTATTGCCAGCGCTTGAAATCAAATAAGGTAAGATCATAGGAGTATTAAGTCCTGACTCTGTTACGAGACATAGCTTATGTCCAGTCTGCTGTTAGCCAAGGCCACTTAATCCTCCTAAACCTGACTCTGATACAGCGTTCAAACCTCGGCATGTGCTGAGAATCATCACCAACAGGAAAATCCTCCGAACTCAGTCCAACAGAATGATGCAAATAAACCTGGGTGGAGTTAAAAACAGAAAACACCAACAACTGGGGGAGAGGCAATAATAGGAATCTCCAATTTAGACTAAAAATCAAGGTCCAGAAGCAAACCAAATTCTTAACCACAGCATGAACAAATTCCTCTGATAAAGCTGTATCACAGCTCACGTGCACAGGAATGGGATTTTAAAACTATGCTTCCTCCATATCCTATGAAAGAAGACTTTAAGCAAGTTCAGTGTAAGGCGTTTGCTTCCAGTTTGAGAGTTCAGATTTCAAAATTATCTTACGTCCTCTTCTCTGAACACTTCCTGGCAGTAAACAAGAAGGAAAAACAGGGAAGCATCTAAACAAATCTTTCTAACGTGATCTGCCAAATAAAGCCCTTTTTTCCTTCTCTACCTAAGAAATGTTTTTCCATAGTGAGGGCACCCAGCTTCAGCACTGAGTAACCTTAGTGAGAAAAGTACTCTCTTGAAAATCCTGTGGGATTTTATATAAAAAGGTTTCAAGAGGGTCGGATGGAAAGGAGCTAATCGCACACCTTAACTCTGCTGTTTGCAGCGTAGGTCACACTGGATTGCCCTAGGACTGGTCCCCATAGTCGTGGTTTTAACCTCTCTGGGACCCAGGAACTCCAGAGGGAAACGTGCCCTCAGCATGTGTCCGGTTTAAAGACAAGCTGATAAATGTCTGGTCCAACACTGGCAGCTCTGACCAACGACCACCCTGCCTGGGCCGAAAACATGCTGCAACTCCAACCCGCTGTGCCAGTCCCGGGTGTCCAGTGCCTCTACTGAGCTGCTGCCTCGGGTAGTACATGAATTTATACTGAACACGAGTGATACCAGGAAGGTGTTCCAAAAGACACCTGTCTTTACATTGTGCACACCAACATGCATTAGATTAATTTACACAACACACACAGAGGAGGAGTTTCCTGGAGTAAATGTTTCGGTTCAGCTTATCAACTACCATTGCAAAACCAATGCCCATAAGCCGGCAATGTTTATGGCAAGACGAATCTGGAAACGTTTTGATGGCTTGAGCTGATGTTCATTTTTAGCAGTTACTAAAATAACTTACCTGCGTTTCCTGTGGTGTTCAGTAAATTTGCGAAACACATCTTCCCCTGACCAACCCAGTTCTCCACTGACAGCAAAATGAAGAGTTATCTTTAAGCCATCTCATTTTTCTGAGAATTAAGACTATTGTATATTTGGCTTGATATATATATATATATACACACACACTCACATGCATATTGGGGTACAAGGTCCTTAAAGCAAGCACAAAAATCCCTTCTAATTCAGAGGGGAAAATATTGTCTGGAACCACAACAGGAAGAGGGACAAGATGGTTACACTGTAGTAGTAGTAACGGTAGAGGAGTAAGTCTTGCTGCAAACTTAAGTTTCCAGTGCTAGAACACCGCAGCACTGGTACGTTATATTTCAGTGTATGCACATATGCTTAATAAATATATATAGATTATACATACATACTGTAATACTTACATTACAGCACAAAATAAACGATACCGTTCTCTCAAAGGCTAAAAAGTTTTACATCTGTTTAGGAAAAAGCAGCCACGCCTAGTAGTTTCTATGCTTCCTTAGATAATCCAGTTACACTGTTTGTTGTTAAGACACAAAGCTGCTTGGTCCAACATCTGCCAAAGACCCAGCAAGGGGAAAACAGTCCTAGATTCTGTAATTACTTGCATGCTCAAACAGTGATCAACTTTAATAATGCATGAATTGGATGCCTGTCCAAAACCATGGATCTGAATTTAGTTTTTGCAATAAAACACAAAAACCTTTAGTAGTCAAGCGTGCCTTGACTACCTACCATAAGCTTTTCATGTTCACAGCAAGCAATAATCACCTTTACATAGGGATGAAGAAAATTACCCCAGGATATTATTAACATTTTTCTTTACATATCCCAAGTTATAAGATAGAATTTAAAGCACACTATTTCTTCATTCTAAGTAGTTTTATAAAAATATTTCATCCTGTATTTTCAAAAGAAATCTAAGTTAATTTAAAGGAGCTTCATCATACCCCCAAGAAAACTTATTTTGGCTCTTGGGAAACACATTTTAGTACTAAAAGAAGTTTTTGATTAAGAAAGCACACTTCCCTCGCAGACTAATTATCCAGTATTACTAATTCCCTGCTTTAAGCAGATCTCTCATCATGCTGCCAGTTGCCAAAATGTAAGTCTGGTTTTGTTCATCAGAACACGTAAACAAAATTTTGGATTAAGATTTAATCCAATTTAACTAACATTACTAGGAGTAAGAAGGCTACAGGAAAGAGCTGCAGTATCAGAATCATTATTTAGAAGCTTCCAGAACATTGTCATGTTTTATAATATGAACTGCTATGTTGAAACATGTCTCTGAATCTCTCTCACTGAAGATCTTGCACTATACTGGTCCAAATTTACTTCAAAATGCCAAAATTCTGGACAAATTATAAGAAAGTGGTCTTAAAAATAAAACCCTAAGTACCACAGACTTTCTTTTGATGTTTGTTAAAATGTCTATTAACTTTAAATAAAGAAAAATGCACCTTAAATGTAGTATGTAACACATCACCTATCCATACTGTGATAAATATAATATGAAGCTGTAGTAACTAGATTAAAAAAAAAAAGAAAAAAAGAGACAGTCCAGAAATACCAAGTAGTGTTGCAGTAAGCTCTTTTGTAGTGCAACTAAATGTTATTGTTTTGAAAACTACTAATGAAAAATATTCAATCTATGTAAAGTGTAATGTTTTATGAGATAACATAATGCATTACAAATTAAAGCAATTCTGGTGATTTATGACTTTGCCTCTAAGCACGCTGTCATTACTAGTATCATACCCAGCATGGGAGAAAGCATATTATTGTCTTCGCCTCCTGAGTTTAAAAAGACATCAAGTGCTTCTTGGTCAGACATGTCCATTAGGTCCATCTGTTCCAGCATGTCCACGTTCACCTCCATGGAAGACATACTTCCAATCGGTTCTGTAGTGAAAACAGTGTAATGAGCAAACTGACAGTCAGCTACATGACATTATTACCTGTAAAGGCTTCAATAGCTGCTATAATTGTATGCATTAGTAATAATTAAACCAGATATAGAAGGAGCACACCCACGGGAGCTGCTCAGCAGCAATCTTAGCCCAAATCCACGACTACTCTGTGCAATCTTTGTTGTGAAACTAATGTCCATTACCTTTTTTTTTTTAAAAAAAAACATTTTTAGCAACAATATTTCTAGCAATAGCACTGTCAGAAATATGCCAGCATGGGTCTCAGGGGCAAAGATTGAAACTTTCCATTTTGCAAAACACTAACTCTCTGAACTAAAAGTCTTTTTAGAGAAAAACAAACCCATTTAAGCACAATCACTAAACACAAGGGATGCAGAACTTCAGAAATACAGATTAACGTTAACAGCAGCCATTCTTCCTCTTTCAGTTAGTCTAATAAATGACAGTAGTATGTAAAACCTAGGCTGATTGATGCCCAATATCTTCTCTCAGCTTGGGGATTTCACATTATTAATTACTTGGGCAAATTACTTATTATTGTCAATATAATACTGACAATTTGCAAGTGAATAAAATACTCAGATGAATACTTGGATGAGCATCTTCTTCCTTGAACAATAAAACATGCAAACACAGAACAAGTTCAGGGGTACTCCAATTTAAGTCCAGTTGCTGCACATGTAACATCAAATACTACAATGAACAGTTTAATGGTTTATCTAAATTTAACAACTACACTATTAAAAGCCTTCATATGGGAACTGAGATGAAATCCTGTAATTTGATTGCTTTTTTTCACAAATATATTATAGCTCTGTAGTTTTACATGTGCTGCAGGATCAAATCTTTCATTAAACCAGTTTCTTTGATATACACAGGTTCTGCATTCTACTGCAAAGCTGAAGTTCAGGAAGTTAGGTACCCTAACCCTCTAGCAGAGACACGTATTCAGTACCAGCCAGCGATAACGTCCACTTTTAGTTTAAGTGGACTTTATATACACAGAAAGCAGAAGATCCAAACTCAATTTTCTTCCTAGACCAAAGGTATTTAGATTTACACATCCCACTTCTCAGAAGACTGTCCTAGCAACCGACCTAGAGCATCTTGCAGATGAGTGTTTATGGCCCCCATGCAGAGAAATGGAAATGTTGGATTGTATTCACTGCTCTGACATTACAAATGATAGAAGAACTCGTCTTGGAGAAGAGACAGAATCTCTACATTTTTTCCTGCCACGAGTGATGTAATCTCCTGCTTGCTTTCTTTTTGGTCCTTCAGTGCCTGCATTTTGGCCCAACAGATGGATACCTCCCACACAGAAGTGTCTGTAGTCTACGGCATTCTTGCGCTTTAACTACTCAGGAGATGCCAGACTTGAGTCATCTCGTAATAAGGAGAGAGCTCAATCTGATATCCCATGTCCTAATCACATACTCTTTATCTTACATAGACAGTGGAAATAGCTACTGCCCGGGAACTGTTTCGAAATACAACACTGAGCTTTCATCTGCCCTTTTAAAATTTTTTCTGAGGCATCTCCTGCCAGGTCACAATCCCAGGCTTTGGAACTCCATTGAACGGAAGCGGTCACCCCCATCCATCTCTTTATAGGCATGGATGCACTCTTCAGCTGCAGAGCAAATTGCTGTTCCAGGTGTACTTCAGCGCTTTGCATTTCCTCAGACAATGAGCAGAGAGTCTGACTGATTTTCTAAGGTGCTTAAGTTCCCCTGGAACCCAAAGTTCGTTTAAAGAGCCTATCTGAAGTTTCAGTTCCACTGAGGAAGAATTTAGACACTGCAATACATCATCTGTAAGCATTAAAACCACTGCAGACTCTGACTCCTCAACAACGTTCTCCAAGTTGTGAGTTTGTGGATTACACAGGAGGTATTTTAAAACTTGCCTCGCCTCTCTGCTATCTGCAAGTATCCTGTAGACAGGTATTGCTCCATGTCCTGCTGGAAGGCTTCCTCAAAGAACTTCTGACGTTCCTTCAGCTTCATCTGCTGGGTGTGCTCCACATCCAAAACCTTCTGCGCATGTTCAGCATCTAGCTCAGCTGAGCGTAAAACAAACAAACAAATAAAAAATTGCATGTATATCCCCCTGACTCTCAGAATTTAAGAACTACTGAACCAGTCCAATACCGACAGACTGCTAACACAGGCAGTTATAAAAGAAGGCTTCTGAGCTTTGCAACTATATTTTAAAACTGACAGGATAAGAATACTATATTAGGCAGCATAACCTTCACATTAAAGTGACATTATAACTATTTATCTTGAGGCAAGATGCAAATTACTTGAACTGTGTAAACAGCAATACCCGAAAGCACTGTCCACCAATAACCAGGATTTCAGAATTCTGCCAAAAAAAGGTATCAGATGCTTCTGCTATAGTAAGTACCTAATACGCACAAAAGTAATACTTTCAATTTTAATGTTGCAGCACTTTTCCACAACAATACAAGTGGAAAGATGTATATGTATGCATGCTTATATGTATATTCATATAAATACACATACATAATGTGCGTTTGCATGCACATGCACGTGAGACTCTGTTCTTGTCAGCCTCCAGACAGACTGGAAGAACACTTTGAAGAATATCCTGCATGCAGTGCAGGTACACATCCACAAAAGCTGCAAAGGGAGCCCAAGTCGCCAGGAGGTGGGTAAATGGTACTGTTTTCAGTGACACCACACTAACATCAATATACAGGGGCTTCTCTGTATAGAGCAGCAAAGAACGTGCCAGAAGATAACAAGGATACGGACACCAAAAAAGCAGAGCCAACTACCATGAATTACTCATATGACACCACCTAGAAAGGGCTGGCTTGTATAGCTTGTACAGACATACAGTGACAACCGAATTTGTTCATATGTATCTATGCTGGGTCTCTAGAACTTCCTCTTTTCTCCTACAGCAAAGGAAGTATTAGACTGACTATCATTAGAAGAACTCCTTCCCTCCTGCTTTGCTCTACAGGAGTCACTGACTGGCCAGAGGATGTACAAAGAAAATACTGTGCTGTTTAGTGAAGAATAATATATTCTAGAATAAAAAGATGTGGTAGCTATTGAAGTACTAATCTAGCCAGACCACCATTAGAATGTGGTTTAGGAAAAAAAAATGGTTTTTAGGAGAAATATATAAACTTGAACCTTTCCTCTCAGAGTTTTCTGTCAATTTTTCTAAACCAGTTTCACGAGCTCTCTGCTTACAATATAGAAAGGAATTTGCTGGCTGTGCTGCTGATGGAAAGGACGGGGGCGGCGAGAAGAGCTGCTGGTCTGGGCTGTTCTACCCATTAAGGAAAGCTCCAGCAAATACTGCTGGGTAAAAAAAAGCCCAAGCTTCCAACACCAGACACACATAGCTAGATATGGCATCCATATGGACAAATGCTGAAAGAGCGTAGGGTTTTCTAGAACAAGCATCATGTCAGTCTTCCAGGGAAAAAGTGATGTTAATGATATTTTACAATAAGTAAATTCATTAAAAGCATTTACCACTATGGAGATTATTATCCAAATGCAGAACATGTTTTATTAAACCAGGCAAAAACATCACAGAGCAGTAATTCCCTCTGTTGCCTGCATCAAGGTCACAGATCATATACAGAAGCAACTGAGCTGTGATAGTTGCCAAAAGGAGCCATAAAACTGGACCAACACATCAAATATCCATTAAAACATCAGTAAATAAACTGAAATTTTTTTCTTAAAGCAGATTGCAGAAGTAAAACATCAGTGTACAATAAGAAAAGCATTTTCCTTTAAGTCAACACATCTTTATTATCAATTACGCTGTGGTGTATGCTATTCCTTGAAGCAACTCCTTTACTACCATCCTGAACAATGAGCGATTATTAATAACATTGTGTATGATGCAGAAATGCTATTCAATTGTAATAATAAAAGCCAGCGGCTCTCACTGACAACAGAAATTTCCCGTCTTCCTCATAATATATTCTGACAGTTTTGCACTCTATATTGGTACTTTCGGATATTTTTAACCCCAGAACAGAGACAGTATTCAAACAACATATGAGACTTGATCGAACTTCTTTCTTAGCACTGCACCCTCTGTCTTCTTCATTTTGCCCAAAACATCCTGTTAACTACTGGAATTATCACTGGCCAAAGCTGAATGGTAACAGCTGCCCTGCTGCACTGACATGTTCTAAGGAAACTCAAAATACGCTAGCTAAAGAGTTGTCATAGGCTTGTTCTCCGAAGACACTTACAGAGAGTTAACATCAAGAACCTTGCTGCATGATTTCACGCTCTGCCAGGTATAATAAAAGTTGCTTGGCTAAGCAAAGCCTAACTGCTGCATCTGGGGTTTCTGTTTGTTGTCAGAAATGCTAAGGATGGCTAGATGAAGCTAACGGTCAAACATGAAACAACAGAAAAAATGGGTATACTGTTTCTTTTACAAAGCTATTCAGAATTATGTTTTCCATAACTCAAGCATAGTTTTTACATGTTTATAAAACACTGAATAGAGCCATCACCAAAGGAGTTCTAAGAGGGACAAAAGTATCATCCATATACCATCATACACTGTTCGTGTCCACACAGGAATCATCCCCAGGATGCAAAACGAGACCTGACACACTTAAAATACTACCACATTTTTCCCTTCGCCATAAAATTGTACGTTTGAATTAGTAATTGCACCTATTTCTCAATCACACTGCTGTGCACAGGAAAAAAAAGACAGCAGACTACACAGAAAATGCCAATTCACAATTAGATGCAGACTTGCAGGAGTTGCCACGATAACCCAAATAAAAGGCAACTTGAATTCTGCACCAGCTATGACTTGCAAGAGAACAGAACCAAAAAGGAGGAAAAATACTTGTTAAAAATTGGAAACTTGAGTGCTGATGTACAGCCTCCTGTACCCATCTCCAGGAACAGCCCCATGGCCAACCCACAGCTCACCTCCCTCGCAGCCACGGTAGAACTTACAGCCTGCCTCCTCCGAAGCCCAAGCAAAGAGGCAGCGATCAGCCACAAAACTCCCATTTGCTACTTAAACCTAATTTTTTCCAACACTGCAGAACAACGTGCTCTCCCTGGCCTTCCACTCCTCCTCACCAGCCGCCTACATTTTGACCTGTTACAGCTGCTCATGGCAGCTGCTACACAGGCGTTGAAGCATGGAGGTCGGTTCCACCCTGGAACCGGCCACCCCAGCCTGAAGCAGCCTTCGGGAACGCGGAGCCCTACTGAGATGCTGCACTGCCCTTGCCTCCTCTAGCCGGATGAGGATTCATCAGGAAGTTTTTGGGGATGACTCTACTTCTCCAAACACCTCAGCAGGAGAAAAAGCTGAATTGTCATCTGCTTCTGCCCCTGTGGATCCTGCCTGTATCAGCTAAAGGGACTTGGAAAGCTGTAACAGCTAATAACAGTCATTAAAAGGACTGCCCTGTGATCTTAAAGGTCAATGACAAAAAAAAAAAAAAAAAAAAAAAAAAAAAGGTGCCAAGAATTTAGTCCTTAACGCATTGATTTTCCCTTTAGGCTGTCACCCCCTCAGCCTTCTTTCTGGGAAAAAATATAACCACTATATAGCTGTATAAATAGGCCAAAGATTTAGAAATCAGTACAAGACTAGGAGTACAATATTGCTATTTGGTACAACATCCATGTTTACACATCTTAATTTACATTTCTGATGTCCTTCAGTAGTCAGAAGGTGCGCTAACCACACACTGTAGTCTTATTACAAATTTTTTTTAATCTACAAATGAACTCTATTTCTGGGAAAATCTCATATCTGAAGTGTTTGAACTAGACACTAGAAGAATCCAAACAACAATCCAAAGGAACAAATTACAATAGCTTATAACCATATACTTTCAAGTACAAAGGACTCCTTTTTTTGATATCATTCACATGCCTGATACTTCCTACAAATTAAAATTCTGCCACAGTAGCTAAAGTTTCTATCCAGCCAATGAGCCGAGTGATCATTTTACTTTAATCTAAAACATTTTCCAGTTATACACAAGAGATTTCCTGAATAAGTATGGCTACAAAAACAAACCCCGTATTAGAAGAATGACTACTAAAAAAACCAAGCAACTGAAGCACTGGTTGTTGAGATTGCTGACACATCCCTTAGACCTAATGTAAAAGATGTCAAGTTGTCCAAATAGATGAGGGTTTGGTGCTTTCACACTGCTATACAATCAATTTACTTTCCTTCAATTAATTTATTATACTACTTTATAGTTTTCATGTGAATTAGAATCCATAAATGTGTCTGTTCTAAAGAGGGAAAGACACAGAGTAATAAAAGAACCTGGAGTTTAGATTAAATGCCCCTTTTCTCCCTGCTCTACAGTTCATGTTTTTTGTAGGCTCGTTCAAACAGACCATAAAACATATGCAAATATTCTTCTCAGGGATTTTCGCTTTCACTAAAGATATCACAGTTTCAAGCAGTCCTTCACTGAACTCACTCCAGGCTTTTGATGTTCAGCCTGTACTGGGGGTCCCAAAACTGGACACAGTACGCAGATATGCCGAGCAGGGGAGGATAATCCCTTCCCTTGATCTCCTGGCCATGTTCCTGTTCGTAGAGCCCAGGAAGTGGCCTCCCTCGCTGCCAGGCGTGCTGCTGGCTCCTGCCCAGCTCGCTGCTGGCCGCAGCCCCAGGGCCCTTCCGCAGAGCTGCTCCCCTGTCAGTCAGTCCCCAGCTGGGTCTTGCTGCAAGGTCTCCTCCCGCCCAGGCGCAGGGATTTGTATTTGTACCTGTTGAATTTTGTAATTTCCCTGTCAGCCCACTCTTCCGGCCTCTCTAGGTCCCTCTGGATGGCAGCCCTGCCCTCGCCGAATTGACAGATCCCCCTAGTTCGGTGTCATCTGCAAACTTGGTGAGAGCACCCTCCATCACCTCCTCCAGGAAAGACCAGTCTGCTGCTTGTCACCACCCCCTGGTAGAGTACGGCCCGTTAACCGCTACCCTCTAAGCCAACCAGTTATTTATCCATCTGGTTGCCCATCCATCCAGGTTGTAACATCACAATTCGGCTACAAAAACGCTGTGTGAGACTACCAGAACCTATTAGTAAACTGGCTATTCACTAAACAACTGAAAGCCTTCAAAAATCAGAACAAAAGAAGACAGACAACGGAAGACAGACAGACAGACAAGTAACTTTTCAAGTGCACTATAACTTAGCAACTTATACTTGCGACTGCCTCATTATATACTCTTTCAAGTAAAAATATCAAAGCAAGACTAGACGCTGAGGAATGCTTCAAAGAATGCAGTTTTTCTCAAAAATGTTTAAATTTTTCTTGACGGAATTTAGAATACATTTTGATAGTATGAGGGAGGAAGTTTAGAGCACTCCTGCACTTTGCTGACGGGGGGGGGGGAAGAGAATCTTGGCAAAGCTTGAAAAAAATTGTAAGCTACGTGAATTAGGTACACACAGTCTTTCTTCCAAATAGGAGTGAAAAGAAAATAAGTGAAAACTACAATATTTAAATGCTTTTAAACTCTGATTCAACAGTCTCTTTACAAAGTAATTTTTTTTAACCAAAGGCACATCCAAATAATTACAATCAAAAAAATTAAGTCCTGATTCACTAGAATGTGAAAGCAGGACTTCAGTGGACTTCAGTGAAAGATCATCTCTGTTGTAAAAAACAGACATCATTCCAAATGAGATTTATTGTCTGACTCTCAAAAGCCTGCATTTTCATGAAGATATATTTTACTAAAACTAAGATTATAAAAATTATTTTTATTAACTATTTCTTCATTAAAAAACAGTCATTAAAAATTACTGTATGTATTCCTTGATAATTTCTAACTAGTGTTTTTATAGATTGCATCAGAAAAAGAAAACTCTCATTAGCCCAGAAATAATCTAGTCAAGACGAAAAGCAGAGGTTTTACCAGTGCAGAGAAATTGTTTTTTAAGTGGTCCAATAAGCAGTTTCAACAAGTTGGCTTACCTTGCAAATTCCGTCTAAACAAATTGCTTACTTGAGATCCTTGAAAAATACATAATAAGTCTAAATAAATATCAGAATAAACCACTGAAAATAACCGTCTGTGTATGCCAAGATTTCAGTTACTAAAGCAGCACCTGGAGGAAGAAGCAGCTTCCGACCAATGTGACAGGAAACACGGCTTAGGAAAAGACTTCCACATAACTCCAAAATTTATTTGGCTACCAGGAAATCAGCATAATTAAGAGATACTAAAAATACACTCCACCAAACAGCCAATGCATGAATTGGGTTCTAAAAATGTAAATACATCAAGTATTAAAAAAAAAAAAATAATCACACGATCTTTACAATCATACGCCTCGCAGGATGTGAAAAGAATATTAGAGCTTGACAGAATTAGGATCTTTTAGGTCAGCTAAAGAAAAGGCCATTGCATTTACATTTATTTTACTTTCACAGTTTTCTTCAGCTCTCTCCTACTTTTTAAAGCTTTGTAAAGTATGATGAAACCCTTCTATGGCAGATCAATGGTTTGCTACTGCAGATGAGAATACACCTGAGCTATGGCCACACTGTACCCAGTTTGTGTTTGAGTTTTTAAACAGTTAATACAGCCCACATTGTAAATAATTTAGGGGTTCAGACAAGCCTGGAGCAGCCAAAGTTATATATATGAAAGCTTAAATCCTGCCTTGCCCAACTGTACTTTTTTTGCAATAAAAAGAACAGAACATCCTACATTACAGCCGTATGGCCCATCATACTCTCTTGATTGCTTTCACGTTTCTCTCTTCTCTGCAAGCTTAAAAATACACCAGGTTGAGGACTCCTCTGAAAGGTGGCCCATAGCAGCATAATGGGCTACTGGTTTAGAACTAGATCTGCTGTGCTTCAGAAACAGAAAGAATGCTTTGGGCCATTTAATTTCTTATAAAAAACATCCTGAAACCTGAGTGTATTAGCCCACTTGAATTTTTAAAATCAAGAAAAGACAAATTTTCATGCCTGCAAATGTGGTAAGCAGGAACAATTTTAGAATTATTTTAATTGGTTTTAACTATAGCCAAAATCATCATGGATATACTCTCCTACAGCACATCAGCGTGGGTTTTTTTCCCCCCACACTTGCTTCAGTATTTTCCTACCTTCAGACATGCAAATGCATGTCTTGCTAAAGACGGTAATGTTACAGCAAAAGCTTTAGGGAGGGAATTCTCTCCTCCAGGCCAATACTTGACTACTTCTGGGTTAACAAATCTACAATCTACTGTTTTCCAGTTTCCCTGTTCAATTTAATTTATGGTCCCAAGAACACTTAGTAACATCATCTGTCTTTCTAGAAGACAGAATTTAGCAACGTGACTCCAGTGGGATGCGAGTACCACAAACCCTCCTCAACTCGCACTAGGACAGACTGTTAAGAAGGGGGTCTTCTAACTCCCCTGTTTTTCCTTTAATTGGATTTCTATCCAACTGAAAGAGAAGAAAATGTTAACCTTCTCTTGTCACCTTAAGCTGAACCTCCCTAGCATGGAAAGTTAAGTCCAAAATAGAACAAACTGACAAGCATCTGAGTTGCTTGTTTCCTGCCCCCCTACAAATCCACCATTTACAGTATTATAAAAAAAATAATTGTGTTTGTAAACCGCCAAGTATTTATTTTCACTATAAATAAATCTGACCACGTCACATGCATCTTCAGGACATATAGGCTGGTTTGTAAAGACAATCTGGCTTTAAAAATCTAGCCATACACTATAAAAAATGCCATTATTACAGAAAATGTGCTTGCAAACAGTTCAAATGACTCAGCACTAGTCTACTGTCATGAAAAGCTGTATATAATGCATACACTCTCCAATTACTGTTTTTTCTGTCTCACCTCAAAACACTCATTTTCAAATGGAAAAACTAATCCATAGCAAATCTAAACCCAAAGTACTCAGAATAGAAACCACAGCATTGCAGTATTCTAATTCAGGTTTGCACAAGTCCATGAAACGGTTCCAAGTAAGATTAATAACTTCCCATCATCCAAGTACAAATTGATCTATTGAACAATTTAATTACTATTTTCCATTCCAAAAAGGTAATAACCACCTTTGCTTTGGAACTGGAAGGCTCTTAAAGACAGGCAAATGGCTTCTGCTCCTACAAGAACAGTGTTAATCCTAACCTTTGCATAACTCTGAGGTATTTGCCTTCTAGATCAAATTATGTGCCTGTGTAGATACATAAATAAATTATGCAATAGTGTTTTGCTGTCACAACACATTGTGCACACGTTGAAAATATGTGTTCTGCAACATGGCAAATAAGTCAGCAGGTATCAGCTTTTACTTGTCCTTCAGAATAACACTAAGCCCTGAACTCTTGCTTTGGTGGAACTATTCTTGACCCAAACTATAACCATCTTCAGAAACACAGACTAACAGAACAATACCATTCAGAGTAACTAAATCTTGCCTCAAAAAACTAAAAGTGAACAACTTATTGTCTTCTTTCCTACTCATTAAAACAAAACTAGGGGTTTATTTCATATATTGTCTTCAGAATAACCAGTTTTCTGATCCGAACATGCAATTTACACCTCCCTCTCCAGAGGGCGGGCTGGAGTCTGCCAAAGAGTCCTGCAGGCTTCACAGCCAAAAGGAAGGAGTTGTGAATTCATAGTCTCAGCACGGGTCAGTCTAATTTGACTTACCTTATGTTGACAGTGACTCGAAGAGGGTTTGGGTTGGTTGGTTTGTTTTTTAAGACATACTTTTATGCAAGTCTTAGGTCAACACAGGCAACGATGGCTCAATCAGAAAGAGGAAAGAACCAAACCGCTATGTTCCACAAAAAAATTATGCAACCAGTTGAAAAAGAATTTGATATTTTCACATTTCTTCCACATGGTTAGGCATTCACTATGCATTACGTGAACTACACGTGATAGTAGATGTGCTTTACAAATGTGTGGCAAACAACACTGTACACTGATGAAACTTCCATGTCCATCAGAACTCTTAAAACATTTTTCTTCAATAGTGAAGGAAACCATTTTGCAAATTCATATTATACTTGAAATATTTGATGCTGGCAACCATTCCAAATCATCAGTCCTCTCTCATCTGAATTGGTCATCAACCTAAAGTTCTGAAAGCACAAAGCCTGTGAGCACTACTGCAATCAGCTACAAGATCTATTTCTCCATTATCATCAGTGCTTTTCTGTTCGTGTTAAGAACATTAGGGCCTGGTTACTACAATTTAAGCAGGGCTTTTTAAAGTGTGAAATTTAGGCTCTGTTAAGAAGCAACAAATATCTCTCATTTCAGCAAAAAGATTCTGTGTCTGAAGAGGCACACGAGGTACTTCAGCTAAAACATGCATGTCTACCTGTTTGGAGTGGGCTCAATCAATATGAAAGGACCAGGGATTGACTACAAAAAGAATAAATAGGAAAATGCATTGAGATTTTTTTTTTTTTTTGAAATTTATTTCTATTTTAGGATAAGTATAATGGGAAAAATTCTACAAATTAAATCTAAATGTCCAAGTTGTCAGAACTGCAGGACCATCAGTGAAATCACACTCTTCCCCATGTAGAAGCCTAGTTTGTTTACAATGTCAAAATTTTATAAGCAGTAATATTTTAAAAAGACCATAAGCCAATCATTATATCTGTAGCACACACAGACTACTTGAAGTACTTATTTTTTTCTTGACAACTTAGTCTATTTCCTCTTCCATTTCTGTCAAAACAACTTCTACAATACAAGCAAAAATATTGCTATTAATTCCATCCTATTACTACTTGTTTTACTTCTTCATTCTTAGAAGTCAATATGAAGAAAAAGGACCATTAGATTACAAATCCAGTTCAGCTCAGCACTGTTAACATCCCAAAATGAGTCACAGTACAGACCACCTTTAGAAATCTGAGTAGTGACTAAACACTTTCATTTGATGTGATTAGGAAAACGAGATCTGAAGCACCAGCCTCTCTAACAAACCAGCATCCAGGAACATCCAAACAGTTTCTACAAAATAACATGAGAGGGGACTAATTTGCTAACAGACAGCTATTAGGGATGCGTTACCAGCTGGGGAAGTTTAAAATACATGCAGTCCTGCATATTCATTACATCAGTTATGCCAGACCCGTTTATTTTAAAAATCCCTATTTGTTCTCAAATGCAAAACAAAGATGCCATCGTTCTTTTCAAAATTGAACTTTTAACAGTGCTATTTACTAGTAAAACTAATTTGCAACATCAGCAATTGCATGTATTTTCCAGACTTTTTGTAATACTGTGAGAGATCTCCTTAACCTACGTTATAATATTCTCTCACAAAAAGTGTTGTTCAATTAATGGATTGCTTTTACATTCAGCCAAATGGACAAAAACAACTATACAGGTGCAATACAAGGAAGACAACAACAATACTACATTTCAAAGAGAAAAATGCGGCTGAATCTAAAAAAATACTTTCAGAACTTATGACTATATTTTCACGGATAAAATTCCACATTTTCTATTATGGAAATGCATCATATGAGAAGAAACAGGGCATCTTATGATGAGTACAGAAATATACACCAGTGTATTGCTTTCCACTGAACATTTTTATTTTTAAAAACAAAATAGCTTATGTGAAAGAGAAAAACAATTTAGTTAGGACAGGGACTGTGATTCAGAGGTAAGGTGATATTCAGTATGTCAGTTCTAAAGCAAGGATATAAAGTTTTAATTTTTTAATCAAGCATTTTAAGCTTTCTTTCATACATCTTGTTTTCAAATACTCAAAACCACTCCACTTGCTTCCTCATGTTTTTTGGTGTTTTTTTTAAAGAATAATAAATGGTCTGTAGCTCAGAAATAACAGATCTTAACAAAAAGAGCAGCCCAGACAAAAGTTACAACTTGCAAAATACTAGCTGTCTTTAAATAGCTCATTTGTAAGAATAAAATACTTCTGATGATCTGGATTTATTTATTTATTTATTAAAAAGATAAATGTTTTTGGAGAAAAACAGAGTGTCCTGAAAGATGATCTGTTCCCACTGGCTTGCTGACTTATCTGTGTGCCATATTCTAGCAGAATTGTTCTAAATTGCTCAAACTTGCAACTTTAAATATTGAAGGTAGAATAACGGTCATCCTTATATATAGCATCAAAGCACTTCCGTAACTTTACTGCTAATACGTAACAGTTTCCGCAACTTTGCCATGTTTATTTTTTTAAAAGCATTTAAGGACAAACCTCGAAGAGCAACCCATGTGACACAGGCAGATGGGAAGAAAACCAAAACCCTACCTTCCTCATAGTCTCTAAACTATGACAGAAGAGTGTGGCTGGTTTTTCTTTTTTTGCTTTGTTCAACCCTGAGCAATGTCTCATGCTTTAAGTCTTCCAGGATTTCTGCATTCCACATGGTAGCCAATATTTGCTACTAACAGGAAGGGAAGCTACCACGTCACAACGTATCAGTAGTTTTCACATTTTCACTCTGACATACAAGTTTTCACCATGCTTATTCTTTAAAAACAACCAGTGCACCAGTGTTGGCAAAGTCATTTCCCCAAAGAATAAACCCGATTTTATGATACTAGATCAAATTGGCATTGCCACACCAAGGAAGGTGGCCAAGTACAAAAGTAACTCTTCTAGACCAATTCTGAAGAAGAAACCCTTCTGGAAATGGGGTTTTTTGTTTGCTTGTTTCTGTTTGGGTGGTTTTGGGGTTTTTTTGTTTGTTTTTTTTAAAGAGGATCAGCCATCATCTGTTCTTCTGCAGCCAGCATAGAACTGACTTCAGGTGCAAACCAACAGCCACCATATTGCCAGCTAACACTATCATGGCAACCGTGTTCACTCTTGATGCAGATCAACAACTATTTTTGCAGTTTAGCCATTAATTCCTCAATGGCAGCATCAGGCACAAAATACCGGCGTAATTTTAACCCATGCTCATCTGGGATTAGGTGGCAGCAACAGATAAATTGATTTCTAAATTTTGCTATTCAAATCAGAGTCAAACTGATTTAAATGACAACATTAATTTTCACGTAATGTGTTAGACTGGTTTAAAGAATTTGTGCAAAAAAACTAGCAGGTCTTTTCTCAGGTGTGCAGTATCTAAGATCTTAATACCTTTATATTAAATTATTAACTTAATTGAGATTAATAGATTAATTTATTGGGATTAAATACAGCTAGGCAAGTTTCATTGGTTAACATAACTAAGTAAGTAGGTCATCCGTATCTTCATAAAAGGAGTGTAATTAACAGATAAGGCTTTTTCCTTATTTAATGTTCACAGCTAGTTAGTTGTTCACTGCTTCTTTTTAGGAGAAATCATTACCACTAAAGACTTGCTGGGTCTATCAGTTGCTCAGCCCAATACCTCAACGCATGTATAACAAAAAGAGACACCCCCCCACACGGCAAACCAGGGAGAGGATGGAGCAGATGTGTGATGTTACTAATGCATCAGCGGAGCACTAAACAAGAGCGAAATATGAAAGGAAAGGAGATACAAAGTAAGAGAAATGAAGATGGGGCGGGGGTGGAAGGGAAGGGCCACTGACAACTCAGATTGCCGAACGGAGCTAATAAATAAGATATGACCCTTTATTCTGTATTTCTCCAGTCTGGTAGAGATTAAACAAGTTGTGAGGAGAAAAACAATACCAGCCAGGAGAAAGAAATTTAAAACAGAGGCACAGAAGGCTTTGCCATATTGAAACCAAACACCAAGAACAAAAAGCCACTGCAATAAAATCCGCCATTATGAAAGAAATACACACTACTGAAGCTGCTCTGCCAGACAAAAAACCAAGAGACTGTAGGAACAATTACAAGTGAATGAGAAAGCGCATACTGCATGACCATTAATGACTAAACCCTATGCCTATAGTAAAAACGAACTGACAGATGACACCTAGGATACAGTATCTTATTCAAGCAAACAAAGAAAACCCACCTAAAGGATGCATAGATATCAAAGTGACAGTGAGGAGTGAATAAAAGCAGAAATTCAAGGAAGCTGATAAAAGCACTTACAAGGGGGAAGGGAAAAAGGAAGGGGGCTGACTGAAAAGGGAAGTCAATATAATTAGGACTGTGAAACCTGCAAAATAGCCTTCCTATGAGCTCATTCCTTTCAATATACAGTTATTTGAAATATCTCTCTAACCCTTTCCTCCCACCTTCTCTTTTTCCACTGTACAGATTCCACACAAGTCTTCAACACCTCCTGCCACATCCTGGGAATCTGTGCCTGTGTTGCAATACAGTATAAAACGAGGAATTAATACCCCTGACATCTGTATCAATCAACTTCTGCCATTTGTATGCACTTTAAAAACATGCATCTTCAGGCCAATTAAAAAGACAGAATACTTAATTTATAATCTTTTCCTTACCTCCTGAATATGTATAAGATCATACTAATTTAATTCTTAATCTTACTATATTGTATATTTTAGCAGTAATTAGTCAGGAGTACTTTAAACCTCACAAAATGCATGCATATTTCCTGCATAGTGTAAACACGCAGTTGATTTCTGAAAAAGTTAAATTTGTTAACTATTACTCTATTTCCCTAAACAGCACTTCTCTGTGCTAGGTGCCTTTTTCTGTAGCAATGAAAATCACATGCTATACCTTTACAACAGGTATAGCCACCCATACCTGTAACAATTCAAAGAGTCCCTACAGAACCTCACAGTGACTGTAGAAAAGAAAGTAGAATTGCTGAGGTTTAAAGAGTTAAGATAAACTGTAAGCAGAGGTGTATTGATCCTACCCAGTGGCCAATTATTCCTCCCTTTCATACCTAAGCTGGTATAACGTGCCTCTCAAAAGCTGAACATGCACTGGTTTTAGAAGGGGATATCATTAGAACACAATATGTCCTTTATTAAATATGAATTATTTGTTCACAACACATTCCGCATGACAGTGGGAAAACATTGCCTTCAGGCCACCATTATATCTGCCCTGTTTCCTTCTCTTCCTTCCTGTCACCATACATCTGCTTTGTCAGCCACAACAGCATCTAATTTCCATGGGCAAAGAGATTTGTTCCCTCCTTTTTAGAGCAACCAACAGTATTCTTATTTGATAATAACACAGAAATACAATTACAAAGTTTAAGATTTAAAGAATCAACAGAGATCGAGGCAGAATATTTCTCATCTCTTAGTTGCTACTGTAGACTCCAACAGATGTTATCGCATTTGATTTCACCGGCTTCACACAGGGAAAATTTAGTTCATAGTCATGAAGACCAAAATTTATTATTAAATAAAAGCTTAAATTTGATGGAAGTGGGTTACAAAGAATATTATGGTATCTAAACATTTGACGCTCAGACTTTGGGATGCTTTTTAAAACTCAAATGTGACAGGCAAGATGGGATAGTGAAGGGCAGTTAAAGAACAAACTCCTCGCAAGACTAACACAGCAACGACCTGATCTGTTCTGGAGCTTGGCTAACAACAGACCTTCGGAACATGAAGAGTGTCATGGCTATGAGTTCTTCCAAGAGAAACACAGCAGGGACAGCATCTGGTACATGCACCATCCTCAATATCAGTTCCTGAATATACTACAGATTACAAACAAGGTTTGAGGTGGGGATGGGAATCAACCAAGAAATACTACGTGGCCATTCCTGTTCTATTGGTAAAAGTATTTTCTCTCCAGGATTGAACAAATGATATACCAAAAAGGTGTTCAGCAAGTGTTGAACTTTAACCTATTGTGATTCTCTTACAAACCATCAAATTTTTTTATAACAGTTACTATCCAAGGCTAATGAGAACTGAAGCATGCATAAAAAAATCAAAGTAACATAATTATTAGCATTTCATGCTCTATAAAACGGTAGACATTTGGTAAAAAGCCTCCTATTTTGAAACATGCTTGCTTATATTATTCCTTTTAAACTATTTTTCATGCGTGTCTTATTTATTAAACAAGTTCCCTTGACAATACGTGTGTTTATATATGCAGTAAATTCAGTATCAACATCAAACAGTGGCTGCATCGCACAGAGAGGAAACTAACCATAAATTGCTGAAACACTGGTCTAGAAGAAAGGAAAAAGCACTAAGACTTGATAATACATGAAAACTATACTTTCAAAATAAAATTGGTAAATTTAGCGCATTATTCAAGAAAGCAGTAAGTTCTTCACAACCAACCAGAGAATATATACAAGATGATAGATTTTCATGAAGCATTAATTACTTCGTTTCTTTCACTCAAAAATCCAAACTACCAGCTTCACCATAAAATGACAATTTGTCTATCTATATTCATAACAAGGGATTTATTTTACAACATTAATGTTTTAAATAAAATATAGGTGACTATATATTTCTTTATTTTTATGAATTAATTTTATATATTAAAATATCTAGACAGATGCAAAACTCCTAGGTCGATTTTAATAAAGATAGATGTGTAAGTGCACACTTAAGTACAAATGCATTGTACTCAATGTATTACAAATAATTTCACATATGAACACTGTAAGTATTAGAAGGCTGGAATGAATTGCATTTTGCTGAAGAAGTTTGCAAGGTAGCAGTTTCCACTTATCATTTAAAATAGGTCAGAAATTATATACTAGCATACTGCTATTATAATCCATTTTTTAAAGTGAAAACTGTAATCATATCAGCAGCTATTAAAGACTGATGGCCTGCTTTTTCTAACACTAGTTTGATACTTTCTAAATAGCAAATTGAATGATGATACTCAGCCAAGGGGAAAACCGTATCAGAAAAAAAGCCTGAGAGAGATTGCATGCTATAAGCATGCACATATAGTAATGTATTTAGAAACTAAACCAAGAAATGCTATCCCTAAATCCACAGGTAAAATGAAGAATATATATTTACAGTGAACCACCCTATAATAACATGGGTCACATCTGATGATTCTCTATTTGGAAATACCTCTCGTGATCGGATCAGGAGATAGTGAGTTCTGCTCACATTTAAAGTGAGACATCAACGTAGGTAATTTCGCATTTAATTTTGCTTTAAATATTCTTTGGAAATTCTAGGTAGTTGAAAAGATTTCACCTTCTGCCTTTATTCACCTATAGGAACAGATTTAACAGAAAACGCAGCAGTCAACTAGTCAATTCAGTGGTACTGGAAGCATAATGTATATCCACTGAGTCACCAAGGTTGTATAAACTGATACAGCAAATTAATACCACTCCTTCCCTGCCTCCCCAAATACAAGCTACTCAACTACTCAGTCATTACAAATGAGATCTTTATTTCAATGCTAGGAAAAAAAAAAAAAAAGAATAACTGTCAGAGCCCAGGAACTGAGCTACGTTCTCACTCACGAAGAGATCTGAAGGTCAGAGCTGAGGCTTACCAAGTAAGGCAAGACCCAGACGTACTATTTGCACTTTCACTGCCCCTGCTGCACTTATCCTGAAGATGAATGCAAAACTCAGGTTTTTCAGATCACTCCAAGATTTTTGTAAAGAGACGAAAGAAGAAGTCCTGCAGTAAATCACTTCTCAGCTGTTATGCAGACTGGATTGCACTTAGCCAAGAGGTAACAGTCCAAAAGAACAACATGAAGTAGCTGAACTATAAAATAAAAAAAGCTATGTTAACAAGTAGCCATAAAAAATATGTCGCTAGCTATGCACACTTTTTAACTTGCAGAATTTAACAATGCCAGTATGAACTCTGAGCCTCCTGAAGTGTAAGACTCCTAAGAGAAACAAAACACTTGTCCAATATAGTCTTTAAAAAGTCACAGCGCAAAGAATTCTTAAAATAGAAGCTTGCAAAGCGCATTATATTGTCAGAGCAAATCTGTCTCCATCCCGCTAGAGATGCTAGCTCGGTGATCCGCATATAACTCCACCTATCTTTTAAGGCAAAAACTGTCCTAGTACCACTGCTTGTGGGCTTTAATGCAAAGTTCTGGCAATTGTCCAAGACTCTGGAAGGGAGAGCACGCAGCTTTTTAAATTTTCTTTTTAGGTCATGACATAAGAGATCACACTGATGTCCACTAATGCTCCATTTACAAATGCAGAGGGAAGTCAGCAACTCATACTTACGGAAAAAAGGAAGGCACTCCTAAAAATCATTCTACATGGTACAGAAACTTCATGTTTACACAAGTTATCTAACACTTTCCACAACGGTGAGTAAAACATAAAACTGAAAGTATCACATACTACATGGAACTGAAAACCAAGGGTAAAACAGCATCTTTTTGTCCTAGAAAACAGATGTTTTTAAATGGAAGTTTTAATTTTTAACAAGGAAATGAACGAATCAGACATATTTTCATTATTTTAATCAAATTTTATCCTGTCCCCTACACTCAGAATACAAAAAGGCATGTTTATCACAGAAATGACCAGACTGAGTTAGAGGTCAGAGCATTTTAACGCTAGTATGTGATATTTGGAACTTTGGTCATCTGTGAAGGAATCCAAATTGGGTTTGGGAGTTTGGATGTGGTTAAGTCTTCTGGCAATGATAAAATCAAACAGCTTACCCACATTTTTCTCAAACTTGGTCTTTTTAGCAAAGTTAATGCTTATATACAATCTTGTGGCTTTATACGGAACTCTTCACAGTAGCCTTTGCCAGCAGCCAGATGCCATATTGCCTTCTATATCAAAATAGCAACTAAGAATGATGGGTACGGACAGCACTGGATCCAATTAACAGAACATGGCAAAATTGACATTTATATAACAAAGTTTCAGGTTAGTCATCGATGACTAAATTTATACCACAGAGCTATTAATTCTCACCCTCTGTAGATAGAAGAGCAGCAGTTTCCAAGAAACTCACAAAACCAAGAGCTTATGAAAGAAACTTCTCTGCCCAACAAATTTTGGTATAAGTTGTTCAAATACTCATATATTCCTCCTTCCCGGTAATATGATGACTAGGGTAAGTCAGAGAACAACTGACGCTAGACAAAATAAAAGATTGAACACTATCACAGCATAGGCAGACAGTATTTTCAGTGCTGATAGGATTTAAGAAAGCTTCTTTGCCGAATTAATACTAGAACAGTTTAACACAATTAACAATTAGCTAGAGGCATACTAATTGCTACAAAACAAAACCCCCAAACCACCCCACCACAATACACACTGGCCTTTCAGGATATTTTTCTGCTTTTCGCGATGTTAATTCCTTCAACATGTTTACATGTAAAAGTGTCTTCAGCCTCCCTTCATCAAGCAAGCCAAGCTCACCTAGCATCTTGTGAAATAAGTTCTCTTCTCATATGAAGAGAACTCATAACTCAGTCGTTTCTCTGACACATCTCATTTGCAGCTGTCCACTGGCGATCTCATGACTGATCCATTCCTGCATGTTATTTATCTTGTTCACAGCTGAATTAATCTCAATAGCTCATTTCTTAAGTGTGACAATGACATAGATTGTTTTCCGCCTAAATCATTTTTTCCTCAATAACCTGCCACTTGCAGAACTTTTTGGCTTGCTATTGACTACCAGAGGACAAAATCTATAAAATTATTTTTATTTTTCTGTATGTTTTACCGCTGTTAGTCACCTATCCTCACAACTGCTGTTAAAAGTCACCTGTTCCCAAAAGTCAATCTTGATACTTGTGCTGCTGCCCAAAAAATATACAGAATGTTCAAGTCAAAACAGAATCAGATCCGATAAGTCTTTCTTAAGAGTTTTACATATGTGCACATATATTCTTATGCTTAAGACAGACACACATTTTATATACGTATATACACACTCATTTACCTTTAAGGTAAATACAAGAATACCTTGCTTGCAGAACCATAATGGACTGTATCTTTCATTCAAAAAGCAGCAGTATACATGTGAAAATTGCCATAGTGTTCACCACGTTAATTCAAGAATTACCTATTTTTAAAGTACCTTAAGATTAAAATGATTATGTTCTCAGTTGAAATCTTGAGCTTTCAAGGACCATAAAGAGTAACAGTAAGAATACTGGCTTTTCTGAAACTCATTCATGATGTTACTAATAATTCATTAAAAATAACTTTAGACAGTCTTGCATTTTACAACTTCCCTTCTAAAATAGTTGGATTTCTTCTGTCTCAGAAATCCTCAAAGTTTCCAAATTTCTATGAGGTACGCCTTAATATATAACCTTCTTTTGGTCAGTGCTAGATAAAGCCTTTTCTGTTTTCTCTTTTGTTGTAGAGTTAGTCCACAATCCATCCATATACCAAATTCGTTTTCATTTAATGAATTTCAGGACAACTACACTGAAAAATCACTGCTACGCAGAAGAGATCTTCAGTGGTACAAAAGCACCCTGAACTCTAGGCGGGAGAGGCAAAGAGGGAGAGGGGAAGTACTTCTGCCAGACTTCTTCCCACCCTGTAACTGGCAGAAGTTTTCATACCAGTTATGGTTCCCCAAATGTGCTGAAAACCAAGGACTTGGCTTTATATTCTGTCAATCTTTGCATCCAAAACATGTTCAGGTATGATGAGGACCAGATGCTAAGCGACCGGCAGCAAAACCCTCTAAATATGTACCAACAAGCAAAAAGGGAAAATCTATATGTCACCCAAAGCCCTAATGTGGATTGCCTTCCTCCAGTCACATAGGTTTTTGGAGACAGAAGCTGGGGCTGCAGGCCCTTCCTGAGGATGCTGCTCTCCAGCAAGTGCCAGAAGCTACCCTGTACATGAGACTAATGGCATGGACAACCAACTAGCACTCTTTAAAACAAAGGTAAAAAGCCCACTCTTCTAATTCCGCTGCCTGGTCAAACGGACTTTAAAAATAATACATTACACCTATGATTAAGGCTTAGGACAGTTAGGTCTGCAAAACAGTGATTCCCACATCATCAGCAGGCCACAAAACCTGAGCTTATCAAGTACCACCAGATCCATTTCCTACCAATATGAATGCACAAAGATACACTGAAAACCCAACTCATGTATTTTTAGTGGCCTTCTCCATGAAGCGCGGGTTTTTCACTTCAATGTTCAATAACTGGAAAAGAGATAATAAATCTATGAGGATTTAAGATTGTGATCCAAGTTAAAACCCTCCTGAGCCAATGGAAATATTGGTGTGCGAGGTCTGGAGTGATTACATAATTACCTAATTAAGCCAGAAACTTATTCCTATAAATGGCACCATTTCTGTTTGATTTAAAATGAGACACAGCCAACTACATTTTGATCACGTCTCATTTATGTAATGTCAAAATAGCATTAGTTGGCTTCTACATAAAAGGAAAAAAGGGCTGAGTGACATCTCCACAAGACTTTTATTTCATCTTAATCCATAGAGTACCCCAAGTGATTAAAAATGAAACAATGTGTTCAGTTAGTCCAAACTGCCTCTTAACCTCTTTCAGTTTTAACTCACACACTGTATTAGAAATACACAATTTAGAAATATTACACACATACAAAAATATTTTATTGATTTTTAAATAGCTCACGTTCAAAGTATTTCACAATTTTTATTATTCAATGCCATTTTCCAAAAGAATATTATTTCACCTGTTCAGCAAAACCAAATAAATCACAAAAAGGACGCCACACTACCTACAATATTGAAGAATTATGTTTGTATAGTTTCAGCTCTAATGCCTTGATACAATTTAATATGGCACACATAACACTCGCAAATAAAATGGGCAGAACTCTTTACCAGAATATCCACATTTTTGTTCCATTTACTGACCAGTAGAGAAACATTTGGAATTCTTACATGCCCACACATGCACCTCAGCCATTCGCCCTTTCTATCTGCATCATTAAAAACCTCAGCAGAACAAGTAGTTTAGTAACACTCTGCTGTGAAAGGCAGGACTGAGATTTATGTAAGGACATGCTATAAAGAAGGAATAAATTATTTCTACTGCAGCTTTTAAAACAATTCTACTATTTCTGAACACTGTAAGGACCAGAATAGTATCATATTTACAGTATCACTACAGAAAGAAATAGTGCCATGTGGAGAAATATAAAAAATATATAATCCACTACTGTACATTTATTTTGCTACAAATCAAATTGATGACATGTCTGCACTTACATTTACATTTCTAACATATAATAAAATAGAAGAAGCATGCCAAAAGAAAGAATACTGTCATTATAAAATTGCTCAAAAATTCATTCACATGAAGATGTAGTCACAGGCCGCAAGAGCCTACAGCATTTGGTCTTTCGGCACCCCAAAAACTATTGCATCTGATCTTGTTAGGGAGAAGCAATTCTTTTAAAAGCAGGTAGATGAGTATTTCTTAATTTCTCATTAACCTCAGCCTACACACATGGTGAACAAAGAGATTATCATAAAAATATAATAGGCCATCTTTAGTTTTCCGTTAATTTTTGCTGTCACTAAGCTAGAAAAGAAAATGTGATCAAAAAAAAAAAATCAGAATAATACTGGTTACCATAGAGGTGGTAACCTTTCAAAAATTAATGTTGATACTATAGGTTCTACTTACTGCTTCCTCTTCCCAGCACTAGTTGGAGGACTGGTATTGCTAAAGCTCACATTTCAGAAACATTCTCCAGTTCCATATTCTAATCATTATAAGAGTATAATTTCAAGGTTGGCCCCCACCCCACGCACAAAACAGCTATTATAATGTCCAGGATACAATTACATATAAGGAAAAGAAGAAAGATTCATAGCTGCACCCCCAATTCACCATATTTCCATTTCAATTTCAGGAAAGAGCAACAAGAAAAAAAGACAACTTCTGTCAATATTTACAAAGTAGTTATGGGTACAAAATGGATTATACCAGTAGTATATATATTGCTTGCAAAACTGACAATTTTGAGTGCAAAGTGGTCACACATTTAGCAGAACAGGGGGTAACTTTTGCCATCTTTAAGTAAACAGTCAACTGTTCTGTCTAGATTTATGGAAAACAATTATTTTGATAAATGAAG
The DNA here is from genome assembly GCA_013398295.1 of Chionis minor. Lineage (NCBI taxonomy): Eukaryota > Metazoa > Chordata > Aves > Charadriiformes > Chionidae > Chionis > Chionis minor. The sequence continues at coordinate 1,324,451 of VZSF01000873.1, forward strand.
TATTTCTAATCAATACTAATGGAGAGACCTCCCATGTCAGATGAATTATTTAAATAAACATATTCAACTTCACATTGTTTTTTAATAGGAACATCAAATTTAGCAGTTAGAATTACAACTCATAGGTAAAGCCTTGATAAAGGCATGCTCCAACAGGTTATTAAAATAATATAATAGTTCAATTTACTCTTATCTTTTGGTCCTCGACACCAACTGAAAAAATCCACATGAATGGTAACAGAAAAAAACTCTTTCAGTGGTTATATAAAAGAATATAAAAAGAATTAGAGTAGAAATCCACATCTTATTTCTATTTCAATTTATGTCCGGTTCTAAATATCATTAGTTACAAACTAACAGCATAAAAATGTTATCAATTGTATTAAGAAGATTGTTTTGTATGACATAGTGATGCTCATATTGATGTAAATCACACTAATTGCTTCATTTAAAAATATATGGGTTTATCATTTATTTATTATTTTATCTGAAGGAAACTAAGAATTAGGACTACTGCATCTATACTAATGAACTCACTGCTCTAATTTTTTATATTTGGCTTTTATCTTCAGATAATAATTCTCTGTCTCCCCTTATCCTCTAATAGCACCCCACCCTTAGACAAGTCTGCTTGAATTTTAGCTAACAAGGTATCTGTGTCTTCGTATTCTTTTACTAATTCCGATTAGTATTACCTTGACAATAACGCAAAGCGACACACAAAAGCAAAGCAATAAACAAAAGCTCTGACAAAATAGGCACTAGATCACTATTTCTTTCAAACTGGCTAAATCAAGTTGATAATTAAGCTCTCATTTATAGCACACCCTTTGCGAATCAGGTGGTAACTGAGGAAATTAATTAAGCTAACTTTAATTTCATTTTGCATTTTACATTAGCTTGGCAAATTAAGCTGACAAATAATAAAAGATGACAATAAAGTTCCACCTACATGAATTCTTCTGAGTGTTCTCAGTGGCTCCCGGAGATGACATGGCAGTAAGAAATAAGCAAGTAAAAAGAAAGACGGTACTGCTCAAGTGAAAGCTCCAGTTACCAAGCAGCTCCACGGACGTGCATCTTCATTGATGCCGAACAAAGACCGATGCTAGAAGGCTGCTTTTTCAAAGCAGTGATACCGCCACTGCCAGTTTTCAATGGGTCACTCGCACAGAGATGCATACACATGCATACTTCAACTCAGCGCCTTTCCAGAACCTGAATGCAAGCTCCCAGCAGCTGGGCTGTACCAGAAATGCACGCATGTATTTGGGAAGGTACCACATGCTGCTAAATAAAGGGGTGCTGGAAAGCGAGACATCTTCCCGGCAGGTTAACATCTGATGACATGCAGTTACAGCATGCGTTTATTTGGCAGAGAGCTGGAAGCGTTTGAACATTATTTAGAAGCAAGAGAAAGGTAAGGAAGGTTTCTGAATTTTTTTTTTCATTAGGCAGCGTTCACAGGGCTCTCCCCTCAAAGTATTTTTCCATAACGTGGCTTAGCTCAGATACCCCACAAACCAGATTACATACTATTCCTACTTCACACAAAAAATATTAAAAATTTCGGATGTGATTTTTAAATAGATTAGGAGTAGTCCTCTCTGCTGAAAAATGAATTTTTTGTATTACATATCCAGACTTTTCATCAAAAATTCAAAAAATGGTTATGCAGTTAAAAAAAAATTACAGAAACGGCATATGACCGACAATCTTTGGTTATGGTGATGCTGCAGTTACACAACAGTGCATTTATGTTTCAGAAATTGTAAGACGTTGCTTAGAATTTGGAACGCTGGCACACATTACCCCTTCAGTTTAGGAGAGTGCGCAGTGCTGCCGGAAACCATGATAGTCATAACAATTCCTTTCTTTTATTTAAAAAGATCACATTTTAAAAAGCTCCTCGATGACAATACTTCTCCAATCACCATCATTAGAGGAAAAATTACCAAGAACACGTGGGCCTGGGAAACTCAGTTTTGTTTCACTGGTGAAAACACCACCAAAAATGGGAAAGATTAAAATAATAATCGTGAGATAAACCCACCTTCAGCCTGGACTTCGGTAATTAAAGGATGAATTCAAGTTAGAGCCGCAGACAAAACAGGCTTCTCTTTTTTTCCACATCAATCATTTATGCGTTACAGACAATTAAAAAATTACACATTAAAATGATTTCTTTTCTACATAAACTGAGTATGACAGGACTTATGTTCCTCCCTGCATTTTTTTTTTCCTATTATCTACAGAGTTGGCTATTCACCCTGGCAATAGCCACAGAAAATCTCTATTGTTACACTGGCCTCCTCCACTCCTTACAAACCCAGGACTCTGCAAGGCTTACTCCAGCATCGGGCCAACTTCTACTGCACCCAAGAGGAGCTTTACACCTACACATCCAAGAGCCGTCTTATTTTTAGCTGCAGTGATGTCAAAATTGTGATACATCTGACCTCTGAAAGGGCTTTTGACTTAGTGCCACACTAAAATTTAAAAAAAAAAAAAAAAAAAGACTCAAGGAAGAAGAGAAAGCCACATAAATGCATCAGTATTAAAATTTGTTGGGAGAGAATAAACTAGCTCCCTCAAAATACAAAGCAACGTAAGACAGGATGAAAGAGCGCCAGGGTGCCACATTAAAAAACCACAAGATTCCCTAAAAATACATGTAGATAAAGCAGAATTTTAAAAAAAAGGAAAAAGTGTTCCTACCCTCCACTCTCCCCCAGTCAGAATTAGCATTAAAAAACCCAGATAAACACAAGGTTTCAGAAGTATCTGTCACATCAGCATTCTGTGGGTTATATTAATTCATTGTCTGAACACTACTTTCACATGACAGCCATCATATAAAGTCCTGAAATCTACTTGAGCAAAGAGATTACAAACAAACAAGCAGCACTATCAAATTTGTAACATACAAAGTTACATTATAGCCGAAACACACAACAAACAGAGTAAAAAAAAAATAATCCCCCAAACATTTAAAGCATTAAACCAGAAGTGGCTTGGGGTAACAGAAGTGACAAACCAGAAACTATCTGTAATCAGCTGAGTTGCAAGGGCACACAATATTTATTCTGAGGAAATCTGATTATCTAGTTTGTCCATAAACAATCTGGTATCTCTATATCATCTCTTTCTAAACTTCAGATTTCTTTTAGAAACTCTACTCCCTATTTACAGCTTCAAAAATTCAGTCCCATAACCACCTTAGAAATGGATGCCATTTTGTGACTGACCAAGACCCACCCAAGCCTGTATTGCCACTATCAAAGCAGCCCTGTTTTTCCTTCACCAGTTGAAAACTAATCAAAAACAGGGAGAGGGGAAATAATTTCCCATCGTATCAGATTACTAATCCAGTTGACAGTGCAGCCCACCTTTTGGCAAAGCATAATGGTGAACAGCATTCTGATGTAGCCATTAAAGATAAAATTGTAGATAATTTTGTCTCCACAATTTAAATACACAACCCCCTCCTTTTTTTCCTGTTCTATTGAAATGTAAATTTTGTTTTTTGTATAGAAAATACTGTCTGCCCTGAAGACTTGACACTTGTAGACATTAACCTATTAGGTAACAAATTTATTTCCATTCATCTGCAAAATAAATGCATACACAAGATATATTGTAGTTTGCTTCACCCCAGACATAATACTTAATCCACCAAATGTTTTGTTGTCTTGCAGGCAGCTAATAAATTTTCAACTACAGCTAATGTTCAATAGAATAGTGTTGTTAACACAAAAAAAAAGTCATGTTTAGGGGGTCAGCAAGAGGCAAGCAATCACTTCTGTGCGCTATCACATACAGTCTCTGTCAAGACAAAAAACTGAAAACTTCCACTGTTCTTGGGTATGTATTCTTACATAGAACAAGTTCTGAAAGTATGTCATTAAGTCTGGTAACTCAGTCGAATACCATCAGATGTGTGCAACTCAGCGCCATCCACCTGTGGACTACAGAAATATGTATTTGAAACCTTTTACATCTCAGTGCTGGTGATATCTGCCCCGATATATAAAGATTCAATTATTTACTGGGGAGGATTGAAATCAGTAGAAGACCAAGATTGAATTTTCCTTAATTTTCTCTATCTAAAATGATTAAAACTCTTTTGGTTGGTTGTTTATTTGTTTTAAAGGGCTTGTCTTGTAGTCCATACCTATTTCGAGGAAGGCAAAAAGGAGGACAGAAGTTACAAGTAGCTACATTCAGATCTAGAAGCTTTTAAAATGTGTCCTGAGTGTTAAACAAATGTGAGAGTCTGCAAACTGGAAAACACAAAAAGCAAAATCAAAGGCAAGGTAGCTTTAGGACACTTTATAATTTGTTTTTCATCTCCATCTGTCTTATCCTACTACATTATAATGGAACGCTTAAGTACTTAAACTTACTTGCCTTTCACTCAAGGTTTGACTAGAAGTGCCCAAGTCTTTCCATTCTACTGAGAATGGTTATCATACATGGGAATCTTGGACAATTCTTGCCACGGACAATATAGGACATCCAAAGTCACAAGGTTCTCCTAAGGTTCTCCTTCCATAGTCTGGATGGGAGGGAAGCTGGGAACACAGATTATTAACTAGAAAGCTATCCGAATATTTTCCGCTCATAGCAAAATACTGAGTAGAGACCCTGAAACCTGAATAACTTTGAAATTTTAAGTCCATCTTAGTTTGATTACAATAGAATTAAGCAACTGTTTCCCAACTGTTTCCTGATATGCCAAAATAAGTGTTGTCTTCTTTTATATCTGTGCTAAAAGGTTTCAATATTGAAGTTTTTGACAGTGGCCATGGAAGAGGCAACCAATCAAAGACAACTCTCCCTTTTATATTCAAATGAGTCATTGAAATGCAAAATCATAAAATACAACATTAAATTGGAACTTTCATTATTAACCAACTTGGTTATGGACACAATTTGTCAACAAAAAAAACTTTGCAGTAATGAAACACCTTGAATGTTCCTAATGTGACAGGCTCCAGGGCAGTATATTTGGAAATGTTAATGAACTCCATGTGGCTGGTATGATTTTCCACCACAATGTCATCTACTCTGGCTCAGAAGAAACATAAAGGATCATGTGCTCAAAATTACAGCACAACTTCTCCAGCAGCTACATCATTGAATGTATGAGCTCTGCCAACCACAAGCTGTAAAGATCTCCACTGCATATTACCCATGCATCTGGAAGACAATCTGAAGACTAGGGAAAAGTTGTTTATTTTGACAGCCATGAGAATACAGCATGATAAAGAGGATCCCTAGACTGGAAGAAAAAAAAAAAATCGGTTTGACACACTCTGTTGTGGCGAGCAATTTCAATTTCAAGAAAAGGAGAACAATGGGGTGGAGGCAACAAACTCCTCCAAATATCACTCAGAGAAGGGAACAGTAAAAGCCAGGAAATTAAAGTTTAGATACAAACATTTAAGCTACAGATAGAAGGACTGGAAAACTGCATCTTAGATGCATGAAGAGGGATCACAAAAGACCTGCATATCAAATGCGACCCAATGACTTAACCTAGAAGACAAAAGCAAGAAAAAACACTTCTTTACTTCATCAGCCTCCTTCTCAGGAAAGAGTATTTTGATAAAGCTTTTAAAACTTACCAGGATTTATTTGGGAGAGATTTCTGATGCAAAGAGCTGAAAACGTATTTTGTTGCATTGTAAACAGGAGTGCTGAAAATGGTCATATGACCGGTTTCCCTGAGCTTGAATGAAACTAATCCTGTTAAAGCTTAGAAATATGCATGACTCAGTAGCCAAAGTCATGTGCGTATCTGCCCTTACAAAGTTTCTGCCACCTTTCATTGTCCAAAAGCGCTGTATTGCTGATTTCTAAATGGTCTCTATTGCTTTAGTTTTCTTGCCAGAAAAAAGTCAAAACATTTCATCCTAAACTTTTTTTTTTTAAACAAAAAGGGACTTATAAAAGCAATTTTTAAATCTATCATGTATACAGCTCCCATTTGGACAAAGTCTGAAGTAAATTCAGCAGCATGTTATGACCATTGTGCAATTCTACTACTTTTATAACTTTAATTTTTTCCCATTATCTACCTCACTGCCCTGCTTGACTCTTCCATCTTGTAAAGAGATTAACAGTATTATGTAAATATTTACTACACAGTCCTGCCGTGCTGAAAGAGAAGAAATATTAAGTCAAAAAGAACACATGTATATAAAAAAATTTGTACTGTGTGCCTAGAAGAATGGTGGAATGACTTCAAATCTCAGTGTAGTCATGAATACACTAGGTTTCAAGTACCAAGAGAAAATAACCCCATATTTGCTACCTAATTTCTAGTTTCTCAGCTGTAAAAATGAAAACAACACACAACCTTTCTAAACTATGGAAGAATACAATACATCATATACTAAAACTAAATACACACTTACAAAAATACCAGGTAAAACTAACTCTACTATTGCAAGAAATTGCCAAAATCCACAACAGAACTTTTTTTTTTTTTTTTTTAGCAGGTTTATAAGCCTCAGCCAGGACAGAACAGCACAGAGTATAAGCCAGTTCCTGCAAGTGGTTCTCTGAAAATTGGATTTGATGTACACTAAGAAGAAACTTGCAGGCTACTTTATATGGCATACCTAATGTTTTCATCCATAAGTCTATCACCTTTGAGAGCTTTTCACTCTAAAAGAGAAAGTACCAAAAAAATAAACCAAACAACCTTTGAGATGTTTTGTCTTAGTGCACACACACACTTCAGGTACACAAATGCCAGTGTTGTAGCAGTATCAACAGGGAGACCACACACTCTCTGCCTTCTTCAGAGAACGATGCTTAATATAAAGAAGCAGGAAAGCTTCTAACCTTCACTTTCTCAGCATCACAGATTATTAAATAATATGTTGTGTTTACATTGTAATAGAAAACCCTTGAGATCAGAGGAGACGAGACTGGAGAGGTTTGTTCTGCCCCTATACACTATGGGTACAACAAACAACAAAGAGAATGTCTGGCCCTGTAAATAGTCTTAAAGCAAAAGGAAGACAAATAAAATCTTTTTTTCATGATGAGAGTACAATCTGTAATACAAACGTGAAACAGGCAGGTACAAATTATAAACCGGTATCTCCACTGAAAAATACAAAAATAATTCAACATTTCTTAAAATAGTATTACATACTTATTTCATGCTACTTGAAGGTAATAATATCAACAAACAAGACTCTTAGTGGAGTCTTTTCAATTCGGCAAACAGGTATATACACTGAGCTTTGTTAGAGCCCCTTCTTGATGACACCCAAAATCCTCAAAGAATACACTTAATAGGTCAAGGAATTACAACTTTTTACCTTAGTGCACCGAACAGGAAGAACTAAATTAAACCAGAAACAATTCTGTTTGTTGGTTATGTGAAGGTTGATTTTGTCTCAATATTATAGTAAGTCTTTAGTAAAATATTAGGTATACAAGGGCACTTAAAACATTTATAAGGTTATGAAGATTTTGCAAATTTACGGTAGTCCCATCCAGACTACACCTGTGTATCTATACCTATTTATATTTGTACATACACAAAACTCCAGGGAAGTAAAGTTTTAAAGGAGATCTGAGAGACCTGTGAAGATTCCTACCTGCCTTGTGAGCCAGACCTCCATTCTCATGGTCAGTGCCAACATACAACTAGTATTTTTTTCTGTATTTATTGTGAAATTGATGGGATGCATCACAGAATTCAAGTTTCCAGTTCTGCGCTATTTTGACCCTCAGACCATACCATTCAGTTTCTTAATTCCAGTAAAACTTACTTTCTATCCTGAGCAAGGCATAAGAACTCAACACTGGAGAATGCGAGAGTTACATTTGTACACTGAAAAATGTGCATACAACCCTCTTTTTACCCCCTCTAGCAAACATATTTAAGGAACGTTTTTAGTGGTACTTCATTTTCTGCAGATTCAGATAGAATGAACTTATATATTTATGCAACACATTTTTATGCAAGCCATTTACCATCCTTAATCTGGAAGCCAATACTTTTTAGCATATGGTATTCAAATTCAAAAATAACAAGTTACTATTATGAAATGGTTTCAACAGCACATTGAAAGATGCAAGCGTATATAAAGGTATTTGAAACAGTTCTTCTTTCCTAGCCCTGTGCTGGGTATTTTATGAACTGAATATTTATCAAAACATTTCATTCTGGACAGTTATGCAAGGATGAATTACTTGAGGATTTAGTCTATACTCGCAATACAGAAATATAAAGAATCATCTACCCAACTACTTACATAACAAACTTCAGCTAGAACCAACCTTTCTTGAATACAGGTAACCAGAGCTATAGCAAGATAAGATCTTACCATAGAAGCTGTATATAATGATACTTCCTCGCCTCAATCTTAAAATGTATTAGTTAACATACCTCTAGAACTATTTGCTTTTTAGATGACTACGTTACATTGCTAACTTAGACATCCTTCCTGCTCTTGCTGCTGCCTTTTCTTTCCTCTGTGCCAGGATTTTTATGTCCATCTACTGAGTTATTGCAGCACCCTTCATCAACTGAAACTAAACTAAAAACGACAGATCATTTTCTGCAAATATCTAATGAGCTTTGGAAAAAGCTTAAAACAGAAAAATGCAAGAAGGAGCCACCAGTTAAACTGGGCAAAGCTGCTGGGGAGCTGAAACATCTGTCGCTACGTAATCGTGAATCTTTCATGACCAGGAAGCTCTTACTCTCCCTGTTTCTAATCAGCTGATGAAATATATGCTAGATAATCAGAAATTTGCTGAAGGTCCAAAAGGCTGGAAAAACACTGAATGAAGGCAATCTAATGAACAACTCTATTTCACAATCCAAGTTAACCACAAAAATTCTCAGTAGCATCAGATCTGAGAAAGAACAACTTAGTAAGCAAGAAACCATAAAACCATTTCCTCCAAGTCTGTGTTTCCAATCAGCCATGCACCTGCTTTTTAGTAGTTTAATCTCAATTACTGGGGAAAATGTCAGGCAAGACAGTGAAAGTTGTTGACAAAGTCAAAACAGGGTATCTATTGTTTATTTTAAAGCATGTTGTTGTCATCTTATCAAAAGAATTTAGACCTGCTTGATATGACTCTTCTTGAAAGTTTTAGCTATTACTCCTCTCTCTTCTGTCAGACACAAGCTTGTCCATCAGTTCATTGTACAAAAAACCGCAGAAATTAAGGCTAACTGATATTTAATAGTAATTTTTAAAGATCTGTCACCCTGCTTATGCTTTTCCAGCCTTCCAGAGGTTCTATCAGTTCTTTTGATTACTGTAGAATAAATTTGGACATTTTGGAACCAACTGATCAACAGACCTAGCTTATCCTCTAACCTGGTCTTTCCTTGTTATAGCACGAGGTCCTTTCCCATTGATATCGTCTGCACTAGCCACAGACCCCAGGTGAACTTTTCCGTGAAGAAACGTGCAAAGATTTTTGCTCTTTTCTTGGCATCTGTTTGCCGTTTTCCCTCTAAAAACCTTTTCTTGGCTAAGAAGACAAGTCTTCTCTACCCAGGACAAGCCTTTCATAACTAGTATTGGAAATCTGTATGCCTCTGTATCCATTACAAAACCAGTTACTTAGTTTGGTATAAATTTCAAGGTCAACACACAGCTAACACCTTCCTCTTCCATAAAAATTACTGTCTTTGTGAAAGACTAACTCTCAAATAAAGTTACAATCTCTACTGGAAAAACAAGAAGCCAAGAGAAATAACTTTGGAAACCATCTTCCTAGCTTCCAGAAACTCACTTAAAATGCCTAATAAATACAAACAAAAAATCCCAGGATTCACTATTCTCACAAGTATCAGATACTACAAAGTAGCTGCTTTCTTTGGAGCAGAATGAGCTTAGCATTATCTTTGGTTTTGTATTGAGCTAGTCTCTGTTGAAAGCTGTCAAATCAATTAAAAAAAAGGGTTGTTATGGTAAGCTACAGATAAAGTGACATTTTACATAATCTGTGTTGCTTGTCTGTTAGTGTTAGCTTTATTATTTTCCATTTTTAGCATTATGTAAAGATGAGATAGTAATGAACTGAAAAGGCAAAGAGGAATGTAGTTGATAGAAATTTCCATCCTTTCTTTCAATTTCAAGAGACAATTAATTGACATAAATCAATGTACTTGACTTCATTCTCATAAATAAAGCCTAATTACAAAGCCACAGTCACACCTTATTCAAAGCAAAAGATAATAGCAATTGTCAACCTGATCAAACACTAACATTAGTAGGTAGAGTAAGCCTGAAGTTAAGATTTACTGAAAATTATAATGTTCCATCTATGCACCACAGACAAAGTGATAATCCATGACAGAGTTTCTAGCCATTGCATATTATTTAGGACAGATATTTGTATACACCATTTCATATATCCAACAAGTTGAGCTGCAAAAATTGCATTTGTTGATGTAACATAATACTGTGAAAATCTCCTAGAAATAGCTAGACAAAAGTCTAACAAGTAACAGCCTGTGACACACGTCAAAAACACATTCATGCTGGAAAAGACACCAACTAGTTGAAGACAAAGCCTTTAACTTCTAAAATTGAACACCAAGGGAAAGGGTTGAATTAGATACAGAATGTCTGAAACCTAGCTAAGACAACAGAACCATCTGTGTTCTTCCTACACTTATGACTCTCCCAAAGAAACCAGTAGCAAGAACAGGTAAACTGAAAAATAAACAGCCTGCTGGGTCAACATAAACTTTTCATTACCAAATGTAGAACTGGAACAGTTCCTTACTAGTTTCACTTTATACAAGAATTACTGTAACTCTTGCAAACATTCAAGTAGAAAATTAAAAATAGAATTTACCTTTGAAGGTCTCAAGTTCCTTCCTGTTGGAGAAAAGCAGAATTAAAAAGAAAACATTATTAGAAATACTGCACCTAGAACTACAGGAGATATTTTACATGGTTTAAGACTCATTAAAAGATGAAAACCACAAAAATTTGATTAGCAACATATACACAGGTAATATTACTACACGTGTTTATCTAAAGCAAACACTATCAGCCCGCTTACAACTTAGCATGTATGTGTACAAACTTGTACAATTATACAAATATTGCACGTTAATATCTAGCCACATAATTTCTACATACACTGTTGAAATATATCTAAGACTTCAGGTAATAAAACATCCATTGCTTAGCCCAGCTTTGACAATTTATAGCACAGTGAACAACAATTAGTGTTCCAATTTCATCAATGCTATACAAAAATCCTTTTGGCAACGGTAAAGGAGAAAAATTTGACAATATTACTCAAATCAGTTACAACACACTTTAAAGGCAACAGAGGCATATAGTGACATTCCTCAGAGGAGAAGACTTTAAAGTACAGAAAGTGACAGATAACCCACAATACTCACATAACAGAAAGCTAAGAAATTAAGCCAACAGCAATAGTATCTTTTTTCCTTCATACCAGGCCACCTTTTAGTAGTTGTGCAATTGTGAATGCAAATGCTATAAAGCCAAAAGAAATCTTTTCTTTGTTTTCACAAAATCACAAAATGTTACATTTGCCATCGCTACAGAATAGTGATTTATCATGATTTAGAAGCTAAAGAAAAACCAAAGTAATTGCTTAGTTAAGGAAGAATGCTGTCCTTTTCCTTAAAAACGGCTCGTTTATAACAATCATCTTTTCAGTCTGTGCCTTGCAGACTGCTTAGTTAGATTCTGAATTTTGAAAGCAAAAGTGATTATAAGAAACAGAAATTTAAAAAAAGACTGAACTAACAGTTTTCCAGATAAATGATTTTATTCATTATCCATAAACTAAAGCATGCTTCAGTCATTACTGTCGCCTACCATATACACCATTTCACAATACATGTGCTATACCATAACTCCTCCTCCTCTGTAACAGATGATGCAATTCAGCATTTATTCCTGCCTCAAGAACAGACAAAACTGTTTCGAGTCTGAAAAAATTTATTTTCTAAGCAGGACAAAGTATTCTAAAAGAAACAAAAGAATACAATTACCTCCACATTTTCAGTGAATGTCCCACTTTTGTCACCAAATGTCAAATACAGGTTTTTGAAAGAACGGCTGCTTTACCAGGAAATAAGCTATAGTGTGATTTACAGTAGAGAAGCCTATTAGCTGTAACTTCCTGTGAGTATCTATTTCCCTTCCTCCTGCTTCTCCTCCATCACTTTCCCAAGCTACTTTCTCCCTTTTCTACCACAGAAAAAAAGCTACTTCACAATACCTATGATTTGCAGGTTCATATCCTAATAAGTTTTTCCTACCCTGCATATTCTAAATATAATTACTAAATTCTTAAACACTCCCAAAAGTTGCACTCATTTTTTAACAATGGCATACTAGTTGAGAAAACAACAATCACAGGAAATGCTTGTTTTCCACAGATTGAAACAAAACCAGATTGAGGAAACATCTTGTGAAAGTAAGAGAAAAAAACCCAACTACGCTACTTGTGCCCAAAATTAAGATTTCTTACGCCCCTTGTCTCCAAAAGCGAAGATGAAACAATTACTCTCATTGTGTTCAAACAGATTAGCAAACAAGATGGTAATACAGTAACCAACCAAGAATGATATTCATTGCTTTTGTTAAAACACGAGAATTTTCCATTTCAAAATCCACCAGTATTTTTAGAGTGTCACTATATCCATATATATGTAATTGCTATTCATTAAGAAAGTTGGAAATGAATATTTGACAAGGATTTTTTTTTTTTTTAGAGCACATATCTTTGAAAAATTTAAAATATCTACAATTAGCACACAGTAAAAATACAGATTTGGAATGTAAGAACCTGCATTTCCTAGTATCTTCATACAAATTCAGTTCCAAAGACTGATGACTCTCTGTATTTTAGACGACATGAATGAACTAATCGCATCTTGCAGTTTCTCACAACTCTCTTCACAAAAGATACATTTAGAAATATATATTAAAAAAATATGCTCATTGAAAATATGCTCTGCATCAGCACCATAGAGGATTTTTCTTTTATTTAATCAAGTTATCCAAATAAAAGCTTGAACTTTTAAAATTTTAATCCTAAATCTCGTTCATCATCAGCTTTGGCAATAACCAGATGCTAAACTTAAAGTGGAAAGGAGACTATGACATGTAAAGACACAGGAAAAACAGATGGCTTAAGATTATATCAGTACAGTTTCTGGGTGTGTAATTACAAAGTTCTAGACAGAGGTACAGAAAACAAACATATTGCAAAGTATTACATTTCTCCTCCCGTTTGTAAGTAAATAATCATTTCTGTATTTACTGATAAACTGAAAGGAAGAAGATATCTTCTCTATGAATCTAGAGACAAAAAAACTCATGTGCAGAAGTAAATACATTGAACTAAGAAGGGAACTACATATTTGGAACACAGACACTCCATAAAAGAAAAAGCAGTCAGCTTGGGTAATTAAAACAAAACAGATTAAACTGAAAACAGTTTTGTAAAATGGTCATCTTCAAAACAAGGTGAAAAGGCAAGCAGGAGGAAAAACTTGCATTGGAAGTAGACCTGGGTGAGTAGCTAGGACTGCTGCCTCTTATTATTTTAGATCTTGCCATAATAAATTACCAGCTTTGATGCTATATATTATGTTTTTGTATTTTTTTTCTTTTACTTTAAATCGATCATTCTTTGAGATCATTTTTCACATCAGGTTTATACAAAAGACACAGCAGCAGAGCTCAGCTTTTGATGGATAGCTTACTAACAACATCATGCTGGACGACAAAACTGCAGTACAACGAATCATCTCAGCAGAAGAGTTCTCTCAACTGCTTCAGCTCTAACGTATATCATCCCATACATGTTTTCCACAGGAAAAGGCTAGCCTTCCCCTCTGCCCCATTTGTCTAACTAGTTTAAGGCAACTGAAAGCGTTCCACAGAGAACTGCTCCTGAATTTTACAGAATTTTCATCCAAAAAAATTCATGCACTTCACAGACGGATGAGAGAATTCTTTCCATTATTATTAGAAAGAAAACATAGACCTGCCTTGTCCCTAGCCTCACTACACATGAAGGCTCTTGAAGCCCAGTGTGGGCTGTTAAGCATCTATCCAGGATTAAAGAAACTCCCATGCCAAGTCTGACCACTAATCAATACAACCTACTATTTGGCATCTGACTATATGCTCTTTTCCTTTAGCTACCAAATTTTAGGTTAGTGCCAACAAATCTGGCTAGTTACAGAAATAAGAATTTTCTTTATTTTTTTACATCTAACAGTAAGCTTTCAGAAGAAATGACTTAATTAATAGTTGTATTATAATATAACATAAATACCTACCTCCTCTTAGTGAAAGATTAACACCACTGAGCAAGAGAAAAAGGCTAAAATAACAGGCTAAAGGCTAAAATAATCGGACTATAAAGGTATGAAGGCACTTTAAAAGTAATCTTGTTCTGTGTGCAGTGCAACTTAGGAACCCCAGCTTCCTTCCTGAGAGGCAAGAGGCCGTACGGGCTCCATCCACACTGGAGTTCGGCTCATGAAAACTGTCTGGCCACACATATAGGCCGTAATTTTCATCTCTTCCTTTCCAGTTGCTTGTTTTCATAAACTAGATGGGGAGTTTAATTACTCAGAAATTCTATACCCCTCAAATTCAGATGAAAATGACCAAACCGATAGAAGCCAGTAAAGGGCAGCAAAATTATCAGCAAAATCCCAGTTGCATAAGCCTGGTTGCCTACTTCTTCAAGATAATACTTAAGTCAGGACGAAGATGATATTCAGGTATATTTTAATGCTGGCATAAGAGACACACTAATCAGATTCTCAGCCCCTTCTGAGCATGATGGACACAGGTAAATCTGCCTATAAACCCCTCTATGCGCTGTGCCTAAACAGGCACAGCAGATGTCCTATGGTTCAAAATAACCTAAAGAAATTAAATCAAATCACTGTTAATGCAAGAGATGCCATTGAGAACTTCCCTAAAACACCTCATCAAAAAAGACCTAAGCTACAGGTATAGAGGAAAAGGATATATACAGACACTGAAAAAACACATTACTCCATTTTAGTCTCAACGACACCTTTTATACATTTTGTTATTTGCAAGAAGTACACTGAATTTTGAAGTGGATTAAAACTTGAAGCTCTGTTGAGACAGGATGTGTCTTTTGAATTACTATTTTTCAGTTACCTGGAATGTTTCGATGATCATGTTGTCAGTGGTCTCAACTCCATTTACAGAAAAGTTGAGCTTCAGGGTTGGTGGTAAGAAAATACAATTTTGGAGACAACAGGTGAAACGAACTGTCTACAGTTCGTAACTAGTCCCACAGAGTAACTGACACAACCAGAACTTACACAAATATTTAGAAGGCAAATACAAATTCCCCATTACTTTCCCATTCCCCACTTATAACTGTTGGATTAACCCTGCTTTAGTCACTGGGCAGAAGAGATGGACATCAGGAAGAAGATTATACTGGTTATTGCTGATAAAAATAAATCCAGAAAGAGGAATTCGGGAGTAGGAGTCAAAACCATCCTCCTTTAAGTTACTGAAATCAATGGGAATTTAGTTTGTTCAACAAAAGTAAGACTAAGTTCTCAGGTTCTAATGTATCTTGCAAAGGGCTGTAACACTAAGATCAATTTTCTGAATGTAACAAAACACCAGGGAATTCAGTTAAATACCTAGAGGCCATAGAAACACCACATTCTTTACAATGATGCCAGCAGCCAGAATTGACAGTTCCATATTTTATCATGAAGAAAAGAGTAGGCAGATAAGAAAATAACAAAGTCCTAAATTAATGTCAGGAATGATTTTATATCACTAGCTCTGAAAGTAATAGCCAATAAATTCAAACTACTAGATCCATGCATAAACAAAAAGACAATCTCAAAACAGCATATGGATGGTAGAAATTGAGGATTAAATTTGAAAGATTATGTTTATAAATGTTCAGCTGTAAATAGTATTTACAAACATAAATTAACATTTAAAGAAAGCATAGCTGCTTCTGTGCAATTTAATTTTAAAATATTTCTGGCACCTAACAAGATCCAAACCCAAACCTAAGAAATCCTGCATTTTACCTGTTACATCTGGTAGAGTTAAGTTTTCAAAATGATTAAAAAAAAATTTCCTTCTATAGCCTGATTCAAGTTTTAGTAAGCTAAAAAGCTATGAGAGGGACTTTCCTCTGCATGTCGTCAGAAGTAAAAGCCAAAAACCTGAGAACTCAAAATTTATGTCACTTGCGTGGTGCGCAGAAATAATTCAAGTACCTTTTTGTGTGTGTTTAGGATTAGCACTTATGACAATGATACAAAAAAGTTTTCCCTCCCCCAGATTCCTTGAGCACCCTTTTCAGATCGCTTAGGCCAATGACTACTTCGAAATACATTTGAGATTGAAGCAACAAAAAGCCTCTAAGTAACAAAAAATCCATAAAAACTAAAACTACTGCTAAAATAGTGTTGGAATCACCCAGCAGGCAAGGTTTTCCATTTATCTGAAGAAGCACTGAAGACAGGTCAGGATTCTTCAGCATCAAATGTGAAATTTTATCCAGTAAAGGAGAAGAGCAAAGAACTAAGGAATTTAAATAATGTTGTAATGGAGATTTTTTTGCATACATATTCAAATGCAGCTACAAAAGTAGCTGAAGTTGCTTCATGTCTTCCAGCAAAACTTCTACATCAACTTCATTCCAGAAGATGGAATGGATTGAAGCAACATTTTCTAAAAGAAATTGCGAACATTAACTGGTAACCAAGCAAATAAATACAACTGAAACCAAATATTACCCCAATATACTCAGCATTTTTAGGGTACAGTGAAAGCATTTCTCTTTGGATGTTTCAAAAAAGAAACAAATATTTATCTTGATGAAGACCATTGGTGGTCACCTTTCAGGTGCTATCATTCAAAAGAACAGTAAAAATGAGGGAGATACCATTAAAACCAGAAGGAAATTGTAGATCTGAAATCATTAAAAGCAGCAAGCGTTTTGCTCTGTGCTAAGAGACTGATACAGGCTATGCAGCATTGGAACCATTCCAAACTAAAATCTGAAATGCAGAATAAATTCTTAGCTCTCTCTAAAAGCTTATGCCTTCAGATGTTAGTTTTTTGCACAGGATCCAGTTCTTATGTTTTTGTTTTCACCCTGTTGCTATCCAAAAAAGGGGACTATTTTTAAATTTAAGGTTTTTTTAACTTTTATCTTAGTATGCAATGTCACTGGATCACTGAGATACACGTATCAGCAGAGTTTATTTATTTTTATTATACAACCAAAAATTTAGGAATCAATGTTTAAAGATGAAATTTGAGAAAAAAATTAAGAGAAGTTACAAACAACCATAAGCTACAAAGAAATTTGAGAAGCTACAACGAAATTTAAGCGAAGCTGAAGTTTAAGAAAAGATTCAAGCAACTCCACCAAAGGCCACCTCCACCATCAACTCCACCACCTTTAATCTTTCCTAGAAAGAAAAAGGGTTCCTGCAAACCTGTTTTTGCTAAAGAGCCACACAACAAAATCCAGACCTTCTTTTAACTCGGCTATCGATTTCCCCACAAGTATTAAAAGAAAAACAATTACATTATTCAAAAACTGACCAAACTTTATTCACTAAGTGACATATAGTATGCCGTAAGTCCAGAAAACCAATGAAGTTAAAAAAGCTTGTAACCCCTCCTTTACCTCAAACACCGAATGCGGTTCCGTACAGCATGAATGCAACTATGATGGATAGAAGTTACAATTTGTACCATTTCAGGCATCCTCAACACACCCCTTTGACACAGGAATGTAAAATCTCCCTCAAAGAGGTATTGTCAGTAAATGCATTTAACACATTTTTTTCAACAATTTTTAAACAAATTGGGTTTGGGTGTAAGTAAAAGGGAATTATTAAAGATTTCAGGAAAATTGTTCACAGTGAAGAAAGACAGACTTTATCAGCAGGTACAATACCTTTCTCAAAAGCAGAGAATGCATTTTAGAGTAGTAATGAAAAACACCTAAGCCCTGTTCTCCTGCCACCAGCCACAGTGAATGAATTACTTTGATAAATAATGCAGTTCTGAGGTTAGGGAGAGTGCAAAATGATGATTAAGGCAGTCCCAAACCATCTCTTTCTATTATTGGTACAGTAAGTCTGGACAAAGAATGGCTGGTACTAACAAATTGACAGGATTTGCAGATTATGCCCACTGACCAGCACTACATAAAGGCAGAGAAAAGTTACGCAGGATTGGTATAATGTTTAATATTTTCCAGATAACATTAGTAAGAGGTGCTGTAAGATAGAGAGGATCCAACACAAACATTGAGTCTTTAATCACAGGTCACAAAAGCCAACAGAGAAAAAAAATCTTTTATACGCCTATTCAAAAGAAAATGAAACTATAAAGAGAAGGTACACAATGAATCTCTTTATAACAATGTAATTATCTCTCTGCATCAAGCAAAAACCACCACAAAAGAAGGGCAAAATTAAATCAACTTAAAAGTGACAGAAATTATACTGCACATTCACACTTTGCAAGTAGTATAAAAAACTGCCAAAACCCCTACAATCCTTTGATCTGCTACACATTCAGTCTTGCCCAATGTTTTCAAATACTTGGAGCACTGACAGGAAGAAAACTCACTAATAATGAAGCAGCATGCTCCTTTGGGTTTCATGCATGCAAAACACTGTACTGCAAGTGTTCTTGCAAAGAAAAGAAAGTTCAGAGACCTAAAATTACACAAAAGGAAGCACAATTATCAAGGGAAGTTTTCCAAAGCTTGTGCAAGCCCAGTTTTTCCGGATCAATTGGAATTCTAACTGTGTCTGTCCAAAGAAGTGCAATAGCTGATGGCCATAAAATTAATTCCAGCCCGTTATCACCATGAAAACACTGTGCAGTATGCAAACTCTTGAACAGCGGGATGGAAAAGATCTCTGCAACGTGAACCTGCTTTGTGCACAGAAAATTATAGTCATACAATTAATGCTTAATGAAAGCTCAAAGTCAGTCATCCACTGCATGTCTACCATGAAAGCTGTCCTGTAAGTCCTGCATCCACCCTTGCAAAATCATCATTTATGTAACCAGGTACACGGAGGTATAGCAGCTGAAAATCTATACCACCAGAAGACTGCTCAAGAAGAATATGGCATGAAACCTTACTTTGATGAAATTTTTGATGAGAAGTATTAATCATGTAGCTGGAGACTTAGAAATAATTCACAGTACATTTAGTTGGAAAGAAAAAAAACCCACACCATTCTCGCAAATGTTTCAAACAAGTATATTTTTTACATATAAAAAGTTAATTTGATAAATTACATGTAAAGCTTTTAAGAGTTATAAAGGTGCAATTTAAATTTGTCACTGCCAGATAGGTGAGAGCCCTCACTGAAGATGATGTACTGTACAGTGTACTGTTCTAGCTTATCACTTGGGGAACACTATGGGATCTAAGCAATATCTACAGACATATAAGTTGTCTTTTAGGCAACATGATTTTGTATGACAGTGTATTATTACCCATTCCATCTTCTCTCTTTTGACCTTGGTAAAAAAAATAGTAATTTAGGTTAAACAAAATCACCAAAAAAATGGCAGCTTTTTACAGTGATACTGCAGGGAATAAAGATAATATTTGAAAGAAAACGTAGCACAAATATAATAATACAAAATATTTTTGTATGTTAATGAGTGACCATTAATTGGACCAAGTTAGAAGGATCTTTTTCAAAAAGTAGACTAGTCTGAATTGTTTACAGTAGTTTTTGATATTTACTTTTTGAATGTTTATGTTGGTGAGGCCTAACATAAGCCACTGTATCTAACTGCAACAATCCTTACTGTTCCTTATGTTCCCAAAGCAATTAGAAAGAGGGATAAAACCAACAGAAAAAATAAACTTAACAGTGGTAACTGATTAAGACATTTTCTCACATACACATCTCTAATCTACACAATGCAACTGCTGTAAATTTTATACCTTTCTTAATGAGAAAGTGAATCAAACATTCTTCTCCTCCAGAAGCATAAAACCACCCTTATAGCATGGCAATGCATCTAACAATTATGACAATCTGTCCAACTCCTCATCTACTGCACTAATAACCAAAGCATGGAGTCACACATTATTTGATAACAAATAAACCTTTAAAATATAAAAATTAGGAATAAATATACATTTTAAGAAGGTATTTTCTCTTCAGGTAAAGCAATTCTTCAAATCTCAACAGAAAGGGGGAAGAAAAAAAAAAAAATTAGTCCCTCTAAGGTTTGCAATATTACCAAACATTCATCTGTTGAAGTATACCCCAGCATCAGGCTATACTTCAGACTACAGATTTTAGATTTCTTCATTCATTTTCCTTCTATCTCTGTTCTCAAAGCAGACAACTACTGTAAAACAGAAAGGATTCTTAAGACATCCTAAAAAAATTAAAATTCAAACAACTATGTTTAAAGTCAAATGACACACAGTAAAATATATTCACACATTTCCAGTGACAAGGACTCTTTGCTATCCTCAAAGTATTCCTACAAAATGTTGCAGTTGGGCAGCTCCTTTTAATTGGTAAAATAACCAGGAATTTTTGTTTCTCAAAAAATGGTGATCCATCTGAAAGATACAAATGGTACTAACAGCTTCATAGGAAGTACAGCTTCGGGACAGAAACATTTTATTTTATGCCATAAGCCTGCAATTCAGTGCACTTAAAAATTGGCACCAAAGTGAGCTTCTGACAGTGCTTCCTAAAGGACACAGTGCTTCGGGAATGCAAGAACTGCCGTAAGAGACTGGAGGGATACAAGGAATTTTCTGCAATTAGAAACAGTACATCCTCAGTCAGAGGATGAAGGGAAAAAGAATTGTGCTTGATTGAGAAAAGGACAGGAAACAAAACATCATGGTTTAATGCCAACATACATGTAAACAATTACAGCAAGACTAACTAGAGAAAATAAAGGTGGAATCTAGACTTCATACAACAGTACTGGTACCCTGATCAATGGATTTAAAACCAAAAAAAGATAACATTAAAAATCCAGAGATAAGCGCACAGAAAAACAATCAATCCCCCCAAATGTCAAGTGTTAAAATATATTGTGGAAAACACCTTGGATTGATGAATCTACTTTGAAACTAGTACTCAACACAATGACAAAAGTGGGGAAAAATGATCTGTTTCAACAGAAATAAAGTTGCTCTATTTAATAGGGAGACCTATTTCTTAAATCAGTTCCCATAGTTACCATAAGCTTCATTTCAAAGGTTTAATGTTGACCTAAAGCACTTTCTTCTAAATCTTTCACATAGGAAGACTTTTTCAAAAGACTTGAAATACGTGAGCTTCTAGCCTAAGCTCTACAGCGACTTTATAATGAAATTACTTTTTGTAACACGCTTAAAATAGCCACAGTTTCTAGAGTTTGTGTTCATCATAGTTTTCAACCCTATATTGTCAAAACACAGGAAATTTATTTTTTTTCTCTACAAAACCACTTACTCCCTGAAAATAATTTTTGTGTTAAAGAGAGAGCATAGACTCCCATATCCCCACTTGATTCTTTCAGTAGCTGGTATCAGTAAAAACCCCAAATACTAAAGAGAACACAGAATATGAGTTCCAAACATACGTAACAAATCACACTCACATTAAGTTAACTGGCTGTTCATTCTTCAAGTATCTACATTAGCAAGTGTCCTTCTAATAATGAGTTAGCAGTTAATTTCTTACCTAAATAAATACAGTGGTAATGATCAACCAGAAATTACCTGCATTTTTCTTGTTTTGTCTAGATCTGACCAAACGTAATCAGCTTATAATTACGTTAAGCAGTTTGCTTAGTATTGTATTTATAGAACTGATTAGATGCTGCTAAGCAGAGTAGACAACAGTTTAACGCTTTATTTTGATGTTGAAAGCAGAGGTTAGGGGAAGAGGAGAGGGAGCAAAGACGGCAGAGAGAACAAAACTCGCAAAACTTCAGAAAGATTACTATATTTTAGGGGGTACAAATTTGTTGCTTTATACTCTTTTTAAATTTGTGCGTTATTTGGTTAAATAGCAGCTATTCAGAGTTTTGAAATTATTACTATTAAATATTTAATTACTTAAATAGGTACAAACAGGTGAATAATCAGCCATACTGACTACTGTTGACTCCTCCTGGAAAGAAAATGGTGTTGCCCTGGCTTGGGAAAGAGATAATCCAGGCTGCAGGAAAATGACAAGACCACTGCCAAGGCCCTGGCCTGCAGTTAAACTAACTGTACAGGATGTGGAAAACTAAAGGACGTGGCCTAAGAAATTGCTGAATATGACAGATAACATAGTAAGAAGCTCACAAGAGCTACAGATAGCACCATGAGGGATGGCTGGACTTCACAGATGGTTAAAGGGGAGTTAAGTTAGAAACAGCCAAACTTCACAGAGAATTGAAGGGGGTGGGCAGGGAACTTTAAGGTACCAGGGACCTTCTGGGAGGCAGAACTTGCAACGCCAGCAGTACTTTGGTATCTGTAACACCACAGAAGGTCAAGATTCCCTAGATAACAGTATCAAAAATACCATTTGAGTAGCAAAACCCGGACCAATAGGGGAAAAGTAATAAACAGTGGACTGTTTATCTGACATGAAACTGGGATTAAAGAATAAAAAAGAAAATAAAAAAAGAAAAAAAAAGAAAAAGAGCTACAGGGATGGCAAATGTGACTAGTGCTGTCTGGTGCAGTCCTGCCCTTGATCACCACATCCTAATTAGGACCGTAAACTAAACCAGTTGTTCTGACCATACCACATGAGTCAAATGTGCTTCCGCAATCAAGAGAAGCAAGGAGGGTGTCAGGGTGCTTCCCCTGGCTAACAGAAGGACACCTGTTTGGTCAGATCAAGTTACCTGGTTATCCCCGTGTCAGTGCTGGCTCCAGGTCTGTCAGCACCCATACCTACCCACCACTCCCTAACACAGGCTGTCAGGGACTGTCTTTGACAAACTGCTTCAATTTAACTTCTCATTTATATAATGGACTTAATACTGCTTTTCTTATCTCCTTCAGTAAGATTATTTTTGGCACTGTCAGTGACAAAACAAAGAAAGTCAACAGTTTAGGTTATTTAAGCTCTTAATATTTATCTCTTGCTACTTTATCTTTTAGGTAAACATGAACCTCAAGAGTTGGAGGTTCTGACTTTTCACACATACTGCTACAAATTGAACTTTGACACCGAGTAGTAATGCCCTGGTTTTGCAAGTAAGAGAATGGCACATTAATACCTTTCATAGAGAGAAAAAGGTATTCCTAGTATAGGATAGAACTGAAAGGAAGATAGAGGAAAATACAGTTCCTAACTTTACAAGTACATAGGGGAAAAAAAAGAAATCCAAAAAACAAGGGAATGGATGAAAAGAAACAACACTTTATCAGTGCTTATTAACACCAGCCCTTACTCCAACTGTTTCTAGACAATAATAAGCACTTCATCATAACAACAATGTAGCAATAATCTTCCAAAGACACACACTCTTTGTTCATCACCAAGAGTCAAACCAACATTCAATGACTCTACTAACAAATTTGCAAATTCCTGTTTCTTTAAAAGGTGAAAATAAAAGGGATTATATTATACACAAGGAAAAAATAATTGCAAAAGGCTTATACTTTATGCTTATATTTATAGCAGTTGTTTTATTTACCTTTTTTTTTTCTTGTAGTTTTCCAGCTGTAACGTCTGCATACATTTGTATCTTTCCAACTCACACTGTTCACATAGGTCCTCAAGACACAACAGTTGTTTCTCCATTTCCTCAAAGTTTGCCTCTAGCTGGGCTATAAGAAATACTTATATGAATATCAAATTGTTTCAATAGATGTACAGCTCACCTGAACAGAAACAGGAATTCATAAAAGTACATAATTAACATGGTAATAATTACACATATATAAGTGGCTCGGAAAGATAAACAAATCTCAGTTCACATCACACTGAAAAAGAGTGACAGCAGACCCATGTCAAGGGAGATCTATCAGTGTCAGAGTAAGACACTGAACGGCTATATTTGCCCCAGTACCTTGGTCTCACAGGTTTATGGTCCATACTTCAGGAAAAGAAGCATCCAGAACTCGTAATTTCTTTTTGCTTCTTGGGCACACTGTCTGTTTAGCCCTTCCTGCCTGGTACCAATCTGGGGAATAAAGCTGTGCTGCCCGAAACCAGTTTTAATCTTAAATTATTCAAATGAAACAAAAGTAAAGCACACTGGGAGAATTTTAACTTTTAAATAACCTCGTAATAATATAAAAGAATACAGACTTCGAAAGTTCACACTAAACACAGACTGTTTACTGATAGGCATATCTCTAGATACCCAGCACTTAAAAACATGCGAAAACTCTTAATCTCCTCTTTAACCATAATTGCTCAGTCTCAACTTAAAAGAGATCATGCCTATGAAACGCCCTAAGAAACCTGATCTTATCTTGTAGCTCACCCTGTTTTGAGTAGAAATTTGAACTAGAGAACTCCTGAGGTTCCTTCTGATCTGAATTATCTTATGTGAATCTTGTACCAAAGGATCACTCTCTCTGCAGGTGATTAATGCAGAACTCCATGTCCCTCCTCAGGATGGCAAAGTGGAAAAGCTATTTTCCCAAACTCTAATCAGCTAGTCACTCCAGAATGGAGCTGTGTGAATACATGACTATTGTTCAACCTTTTGCCAGGACTTCTCCTATACCAGAGGGAAGGTAAATTGCAGGAGGAAGGATAAGTCACATTTTTACAAAATAGCAACCATAGAAGGGAGTTTGCAGTTGAGAGACAGATACACTAATCTGTTGCAGTGTATGAACTTGATTGTTTATGCAAAGAACTACACAGATGATGGAATGAAATAGCAGAAAATGTGAAGTAACACTGAGTTTTGGCAAATGCCTGTGTTTCACCTTTGCCTTTAACAGACAGATGCAATCTCTATAAAGCAAGACAAGAACTATTAAGTTCAAGGTAGAAAAACGTGATTTAATGCGTTACGGATGCTCAAAAGGAGGAAACAGCAAGCTGAAGGCATCAGTCAAAACTTCAATTCTGGTTTGGCCATTCTACTTGGAGCACACAAGATTTCAACTTTCTTAGCCATTACTCAATTAGAAATTGCTATCCTAGTGGTCCACCTAGAAAAGTAAAAGTTAAGACCTTGTAAACAAATTTCCTAGCATGCATATTCATATGTTCAGCTTCTATAGTCATTAACAAGTAAGGTACTGTTCCACAACAGTCAGAAAGGGAAACATGAATCATATAATCAGCAAAGATTCCTTAAATTATTTACCTGTACACAGATTACTTGGGGGGGAAAAAAGGGGGATGGGAGAAGCAGTTGACAATGTGGAAACAAATTTGGGGAGAAAAAAACCCACTAAAACCTTTTCAGTTCTACAACCTGTGATGTTTACCATGCATTGTTTACCACATACTCAACTTTCTCTCACAAAATCCAGATGTATTCAAAAGGGCAATATGATTATAGTTACGACTGGTGGTCCCTTTTTGCTTAAAAAATGGACTCTTCTGAGTGCATTAAAATCCAAATGTCTGTATTATGCTAACTTGCTTTTCAGAATGATTGCTCACTTATTAATTTGCAAAATTCACAAGCACAGCAGGGCTCAAGATAATTTACTTAGGTACCTGTCAACAACCACTGTTTTTTCCACTTAAAACCCCTACCACCTGCTTTGCTGTACTTGCAGTTGAAATAATATTAAAAGACAACAACAAAGAACAGGGAAATATAAAGAGGATAAAGAAAAGTGAATTCTAGAGGGCAACTGATTCCTAGCACTAGCATTTGAGCAGCCTCTAGTGGGAATTAAAGAAAACACTGTGCTCCTGAAGAACAGGAAATAATATTTAGGATGTCTCCAGAAGACAACAATCTCACTTTACTGCAACACAGGTTTCAGAATTTTTCTTTCTAAAGTGAAAGAAAATTTAGTTGGTTTTCACAAAAAAAAGCCAAGACTAGCTCCACAGCAATAGCATCAGCTACGGTTGTGAATTAACATCTCACCTTCTCAAATGCAAATGTGCGTATAAAAAGCAAGTTCCAAACAAAGCTAGATATTTAATCAATCTGAAACTTAAGCCATAATGCTTTGAACAGCTCTTACCTATAGTCACAGATAAATAAGTTCATACTTTTAAAAAGGTGTTTAGAAAAATATGCAACCTATAAATTCACGTCCAGTTTATGGTTCACAGTGGCACCTAGAATGAAACAGCCCCAGAAAGCCAGCTAACATTCTAAAGAATACTTGCAAGATTACTACTTCTTTTTCAGCTCTCCAAGAAATCCCACAATCAAGTGGTCAGGCAACGATCACCATCTCACTCTGGAACAGCATTGCTATGAAGGAGAAAAACATCTCCTTTTAACATTTTTAAGGAGGCTGGAAAAAATCCATTGTACCTTTACATTAAGAATTTTCCTGCATAGTAATATGCCACACTTGGCAGAAATAATATTTATTACATAGCCGAAAAAATAACTTGTTCTTCAGGTGACATCATTCCAAGTATATTAGTCTGGCCTATATTTCTTACACTATCACAGGAATAACAACACTATTACAAGTTTTATTTCTTAGTTTTAATTTTTTTTAAAAGTACACTCATGTCTGATCAGATGACATTAGATTGAACTATCTTCCATCAGCATACACGGGTTTGCAGCTACTCAGGTACTGAAGTATTTATCTCGAACTCAAGCATCACAAACCAATTTTGTTCCTGAAAACACTTTCTTTCTAAAGTTTAGCTAATTTAAATTTACCACATAAAATTTCTTTTAACTGAAACCTATGTAACCTGTAGGTCTGCAGTAGTACAAAGATTGTTAGAGAACGTAAACGACAGCTGAATATCAGATAATATTACAGTTTTCAACTTTTCCTACTGTAGTTTTAAATGCAGCTTTCCTGCACTGTCCCAGCCACCAAGACAACAGGAGTCACCACGGAGCATGGACAAATGTTTTATGAAGTTCATTTGTTTTCTGACTAAAATCCAAAAAGGCAGAAAAAAGAACGGGTGGAAACAATTATATCAAAGAAATTCTTTCTACCTCTAGGTCAGACAGGGACACAGATTACTAAACTTAAAATAAAATGAGCAGTGAAAGACATATACATACAGGAAGAGCTCAGTTCAGCTGCAACACTTGAAAAAATTCTTTACATAATTACAGTTCTACTAGCTCTCAATTTTGATTTGTTTTTAAAGAAAAGATCTCAAATCTGGCTAGTACCATACCATTCACATGAAGCTGAAGTAGCTTCTTTGCTCAAACTACATAGCAAGTATACTAGGAATTTTTTCCTTGGCTATTCAAGCCACAGACATTTCCAAGTTTACAACACCAAACTATGTGCCTTTTATATATATATACACATATATATATACACACACCCCTCTACTTTATACAACAACCGTCTCTACTGAAGCATGCTGCACTGGAGCCTACAAAAGAGAAAAACTCCCTGCTGAACATAGGTATCATTACACCATATTGTTCAAATTTCCTGGTTTTACATACATTCCCCCCAATATTTTCCCCAATTTTCTCACTAGAAGATAAATGCTGTTTCACCTCAAACAATGAAATTCATGAAAGCAAGAAAAGTATCAGTAGTTTTTAAACAACCGGTCACCCAATTAGAAAAATGTTTTTAATTAATAATAAATATTATTTTCTTTAAACATTTTCCCAACTGCAAATCATTACTCATTTACAGTAAAAGTTTTTACAGCTCTCTTAACTTTAAAAATAATTTTAAAATAAAAAATAAACCACTAAAACCAAGAGTCTTCTAATGGAACATGCATTCTCAATTTCTGCATTATAAAACATTTATCCAGCTTTTTCAAGCGCTATCAACTGCTAGATGCTAACGAAAAAGAAACTGTTATTTAAGTAATCAAACACAATTCAGAAATCCAAGTTCAAATGGCAACTCTGTGAAAAATCTTGATTTTTACTGTCTGGTCTTAAATTCCCTTTTACTTGATCAATACCTACTAGTATCTAAATTCTGACATAAGCCACAATTAATAAACAGATAATAGTAAAATAATAACTTATCTTCTCCAAAGACCCTCATGTCTTACACAAGGAGCTAGGTCTAGGGGCTGTTACTACACTTTTTCCTCCTAAAAGTACTAGAGGTTGTCTACAAACTGATGAAATGGATAAAAATTAAATTCTATAATTTCAGAACACAAGAGGTTACTGGAAGTATATTGCATTATTCTAACTGGAAAAATCTTTGCAATTTTTATCAAGAAATTAAAAAAATAAGTATACTTCATTAGAACATACTTTCTTTTGCTGCAAAATATGTACCCAAAATATGGGGTATTAAGTTCTTAAAATAGTTCAAATGTTACCAAAATGAAAATCTTGTATTTAATGAAAAAGATATTATAATCACTGTGACCTTTTATTTCAAAAGTTTTACTACATTTTCTT
The DNA here is from genome assembly GCA_013398295.1 of Chionis minor. Lineage (NCBI taxonomy): Eukaryota > Metazoa > Chordata > Aves > Charadriiformes > Chionidae > Chionis > Chionis minor. The sequence goes on from VZSF01000873.1 coordinate 1,353,016, forward strand.
AATGTCTGCAGAGGCCATTAAGACGACTTTAATCCCACTTCTGAAACGAAGGGTACACAGCCTTTTTTTTTTTTTTCTTTTATGCAAAATACTTGTGCTTCTCTGAACAAATGGAATAGAATTTTGTAAGGCTAGAATATGGCAACTTTCACACTTGATACACAATCTGAAAATAAAGCATGTCCTTCTGGTCAAGATATAAACAAGGACAGCTCCCCTAAGTAGTGCAAAAAGTTTCTGTTTCCCTAATGGATGTACACAGTCCTCTGACGAATGCTTGGAAAAAAATATTTAGTAAAGATAAGGAAGCAATAGCTTTTATCTCTGTGAATACACACCCAAGCCTTATCTTCTTCCCAGTCTCACCAGTCTAAATATTTTCACCCTACAGTGGATCTGTCATCTATGTTCACAACCAGCCTTTCTGAAACCAGTTTCAAGGTGATGCTTAACATTTGATTTTTTTTTTTTTTTTTTTTTAAAAAGGGGGGGGGGAATTAGATTTGGATCAAGGTTTATGCGCATTCATTTGCTGTAATCAAAATAGATATTAGAGCAAAATGTTCCTGCTCAAACCCAAAGTGTATTTCATATTAAGACAAGTATGTCAGATATTGACAAGCAGACATTTACTACAACATCTCAAATAAAAATTGGCTTAAGTGATGATTCAAATTCTGGACTTTGAAAAGGCAGTAGCTGTCCTTTTCATTTTTATGCAAGAGTAATTTTTTCTTCAAAGTTTTCAACAGCAACTACAAGTAGCTGTGTAATACAATAAATCTATCAAATGAAGACAGACTTTTTACTTGAAGTGAGGGATGACTGATAATGTAAGTACTTAACTTAAAGGACTTTATAAACAGTGCTAATGAAAATCTGTCTTGCAATACACAGCAAAAGCTAAAGAATCTGTACATGATATACCAATTTTAAGTAGGTCACTAAAAAGGCCCATTTCCATTATGTAAGATTTCTTTTATCAAAAGCACCAAGGGCTCCCTATCTACTTTCAAAATGAAAGCACTCATAGATTTGCTAGAAGTATATCATATCACAACACAGAACCATTACTCTTCTGAAATGATTAAGATTAGCCAAATTACAGCTTGGATGCACAACCCAGGATACAGCAGTTTATGATTCTATATTCACTTTTTTTTTTTCCCTTACAGAATGTTTAACTCCTTTAAAATTCACAGCCACAGTATTAGTCATCTCTTGGAAAAATAAATACAGTTTACAATTATAAAAAGCAGAAAGTTCAGAGTTATAAAAACTAAAAACAGTGAGCAGAATATGATTTACCAGAAATTTCTGGTAAATCACTTCCAGAAGTGTAGATGTTGAATTTGGTATAAATTATACCTTTCTCTTCAAATAGACTCTACAATACTTATCAGAAAAAACAATTCCAAAAACCTTACAGTGGTTACGAGGAACTAATAAAAATGTCTAGCTAAATTACTTGAAATCTGACACAAGGTTCAAATCTCACAACCTTATCCAAAATTCATTAGCTTCCCCAAGCAGACTGGATAACGCTTCCTTAAATCTTGCTTGTGCAGTATCAAAAATATTCTAAGGACACTGAGCCTTCTCCAAGCAACTCTACAATCAGTGTGAGATTAATTCTGGTTCATAAAACTATAACATTAGGAATGGGAAGGTAACCCCAATTCATCAGGATTTATAGCATTTACAGTTATGAACTATAAAGACTATTCCATTACATTTTTATTATATTGTTTATCTTTGGTCTACCAGTAGACAATTTTGTGCATGATGATATTAAAATCAGTATTTAAATAAATCATTATTTGAATTGACATTTCCTTCAAAAATAATTGAGCTTTTCAAAGAGCCAACATTAAACAGCTCCTACACTTGATAAAGCCTTACTAAACAAGGTGGTATGAGAAAATTGCAATAAAAAATTAAATACGTTCCTTGGTTCAGAAAGAAATAGCAAAGTTATTACTAGCCTACCTAGGAACAAAAGGCTATTTGTGCATATCCACTGACCATAGAAGAATGAGAAATTAGCCTTTGAACACAGAAAAGAACCCTCCTTTTCTTCACATCAGATGCCAGCACACAAATCCAGCCCACCCCACAAAAAAGAGAAGCTGCAATTACATGAAGAATTCCTGCATACTTCCCAGCTGGTGTAAGAATAGTGCAGGCAGAGTCCCTGGGGAACTTAGCTACTAAAATCCATGCACAGACAGCAGTTTTTCAAAACTTTAATTTGATGCAACTTCTTGATGCCTCTTGCACGGAGGCAGCAAGAGGCCTACTGCTGACAGAAAGGCATGCTACTTGTCAAACGCTGCATCCTCATTTCAAGGCTCACTAACACCAGGGCTTTTCAGAGACTAAGGGGCCAGAACATTTTTTCCTAATTTCATTTTTAACAGTGGATCAACTGTTTTGTATGATAGGTTTCCAGAAGTAGTCTGATAAAACATTCATCTATTCATCTTCTCATTCTTTAAATTAAATCAACTGGTAAAGTTATAAATTTGGTAGAGTTATAAAAATTGGAAGCCATCTAACAAACACGAGGTATTTGATAACCTTAATATGTAGCATTCCTAGTTGTACCAATGAAAAAGCTGGGTATCACTTCGGAATAGCTTACTTAAACTACGGAAACCAGCTTTGGAGCCAACAATTACTCTCACTAAAAAGTTCCTGCCTTGAAATTGTCCCAAGCCAGGTAAATTTCTCCCCGAGCCCCCCCAGTAAATGATGATTTAAAACAAATAATCATACAAAGTGATATAGACTCAATCAAAGAGAAGCAGCTACATACATTCACACCATTGTTCACACTATTTAGAAATGTAAAAAGACTTCAAGAATAATAGTTTTCAACTGTTATTGATACGCAGAGATACACAATTATCACTTTTTTTTCCCCAAATAATGACACATACAACGTTGTAACTACTGACAGAGCAACCACTACTAATTTTGCTCTTTTACAAAACCAGTTTAAGAACTGCTGTTTTAGAATAGAAAGGATGTGTTTGGGAAGCAAAATTAAATTTTATAATTGCAAAGTTCACAACAGCTGAACATCAGTCTAATCCTCTGTACTGACTTGAATGCTTATGTCTATAAAACCTTACCTAGGCTTGCCGTGAGGCATTCCAGATCTGCTAAAAACCCAGGTATTTGTTGGAGCTGATCCTGTAGTTCCACCAGACTGTTCCTTTTCTTCTCCCAATGTGCAGAAAGCATCACAACTTCACTATCCACCAGCTGAAACAAACAGGTTCTGTTCTTTACTTGAAAAGTTATGTACCTATTTATAAGCATCTTTTTTTTTTTTTAGAATTAATGCATCTGCAAGCAAAAGGTCAGCATAGCAAGCTCATAGCACTGCCACTTGTGTACTTCTCAAGTAAATATACAACATGCTCAAGAAAGCCCCTGTAGTATGAAATATTTATATCAAAACAAGCCAAAAAGTTATTTCTCAATATACTAATCAATACACAAAATATTTTATGGATTTTATTAACTGTAAATAACATGCATCTGGAATTTTGACAGCAGTGTTGCACTGGTACACAATAACAACATCACAGTGCCGCAATGTTAGGCTTATTTAGATCAGTAACAGTTTAATGTTGCTAGTCATACTGATTTAACTTTCATAACAAAATTGGAAACTCTGCACATTCAAAATACTTTAGAAAATGAAATAAAAGGAATGACATTTAAAAAAAGTTGCCTTTATAACAGTCCTGCTTTTCTGATAAACTTAACTGCAGTAGTTGCAAGTCTTTAAGAACACACTTTAGTTAATTTTTGTTTGATTCTCCCAAAGTTTTATTATACGACAGTATAATAGGAAGAGGATACACTGCTTAAATTTTTTATTTATATAGGTCAGATTCTATGAAAAACAGCAAGATTGAGAGATTTTAAGTAACAAATGTTTCCTTTATATATGATACTTGAGAGGATTCAATTATAATTGCCCTGCTCTAAAGTTCCATTAGCCATTCTTCCTCTTGCACACAACTGCAGCCTGTGGCTGTATCTGCATTCTGAATTCCTCAGTTTTTGTAGAATTTAGTTGCAGAAACTGAAGAAGTCTGAGCAACTGGCAAAGGAAGTTCTCAAAGACTTACAATTCTACCCACTCCAGACAGATTCTTTAAGAACAACTTATCCCATTTCCAAATTCCTCCAACTACTTATCCCAGTCAAAAAGCCATCCTGTTTTACCAGACAATATTTCAAAACTTATTCCAAAGCCTAGTGAGACTGAGACACTTCAGAAGACCAACATCCTTATTTAAATGAAGGCAAGTCTATTTTCGAGAATGAGATATGGGATTTACATCAGTTAAACAGGAAAGCACACAAAAAAAAGCACACCATGAGATGGGGGCGAACATCAGAAAAACATTTCAGCCCAGAGATAACTGAATGCAGCTAAAATTACTTCAGACAAAATTTTAGATGGAACTGGTAGCTACCACCTATAAATTAACATGGTAAGACTGCAGTTAATTAAATCTTGAAATTTTCACTTTCCTTTCTCTAGTCATCATTTATAAATCAGACAGCACGAGCAGTTTATCTGCTACTGGCCACTACCAGAAATAGGATACTGGACAAGTGGACCTTTAAGTCTGATATAGTACAGTCAATCTTGTGTGCTTACACAGTTTATTGAATCCTGTTTCTACTTTTGTAAAAAAGAAACAATAAACCACAACTATTATACTACTAATACCTAGTAAACATCTGAATTTCATGGAAAATTTCAAGTCTTTTTGGAAGTTTTTCATTCTAATTCTCCCAAGTAGCCATAATACATGAGATTAAGGTTACACTGTTTTTATATATATGAAACCTCACATTGTTTTCAGAACTACAACTTTTAAAGCAAACTATTGCAAGTATTACAAAACTGTAAACAAGTCATTTAAGAGATCTTCTAAAAAACCAATCATCACGAGCAGTAAAATGCACAAAGCTGGGAGAGAAAAATTCATCTCTAGAAACTGAAGGTTCTCAATGGAATGCGTGGAAAAGGTAGGCCATACTATTGCAGCAAGAGAAAGACGAACATAAAATAATCTTTCTTACCCTAAATGCACCTCTTCAAAACACATTATGCAGTGAATTTTTTATCCATTGGAAAAAGATACAGAAAAGACTCGTAAAGAAACCAGAAGAGTCAGGTAGGATGCAGCCAGCCAAAGTGAAGGTTTCAGCCAGGACAGAGAACCCCACGGCTCAGTCCTGCTCTGTATCGTGGCCACCCATCTTACACCATCTGCCCCTTAAACAGGGTTTGAAACGGAAAGTCTCATGTGGACCTCCAAAACAGCAGAGCAATGCATTGGTAGCACTTACTGGAAGTTTTCTTTCCCTTCATTCCAGAAATAAACCACACAACTTGTCACTTTACTTCCAGGACAGGAAAACCAGAGAAAATTAGGAGAAAGTACAGACACTTCCTCAATCTTTTCAGCCAGACAAGTCAAATGTTGCTGTTTCCTGTCCACTAGGAGAGGGCAGCAAACAGCATCAGCCAACAGCCCTACCCTGATAGTAACCCAACCTCAAATATATTCTATACTTTCCCAGCTCCCCCCAGTGCTTTTAAAGAGCTACAACCATAGGAACACGCAACATCATTTTGGCAATTGTTTACATTGAATAATGTTATTTAATGTTTGCATTACATTATTGTTTACATTGCCATTTACTGACAATGTTAAGATGTCTTAAGCAGTCTCAAAATAGTATTCCCAGATAGCTTAAAATCTTTCAAATAATGGCAGAAGAGTGCAAAAACTGACCACCTGAACTTTTAGATATGTCTTATTTTTACCATCACACTGATAAAGTTGTACTTCTCAATATCCTTTTATACCAAACATATCTGACAGAAAAACAGTAAGCTCATATAATTAATATTTTTTGCGTAAGTGCAAGTAGTGATTGCAATTATCTGAAAAAGGACAGAAAACGAGAAATTCTGGGTGTCAATGTATCAGTTGAAAAGAACTTTAAAAGCACTAGGAAATTCTCACACTCAATGTTTGTTACAGTAATCTCAGAAAGTAAACAGGAGAATGAACTTCAGATAATTCTTGTTAGACGACACCTTGTTAGAAACATGATCACCGAGAATGTCTTTTTTTACAATATCTCTGTTTAATACTTTAGGAACATTAATTGTAGGTTGAGTACCATCAAATCTAGAAGAGATGCGAGAAACAAGAGGAACTGAACATTCGGATGCATTCCATCAGCTGCCTGTCAAACATCATTTTAAAGCCACAGTAAAAAACAATGCAACTTGGGATTTTTCCCAAGTAGCAATACAGAGCATTACTTTTTCATTATACTGGTTGTACTAGATCCATCTGGGATGGAGTTAACTTTCTTCATAGCAGCCCACATGGTGCTGTGTCTTGGATTTCTGATCAAAACAGTGTTGATAACACACCAATGTTTTGGATATTGCTGAACAATGTACTTCTACAGCGTCAAGGCTTTCTCTCTTCTCCACTCATCCCCACTCCTCCTGCAGTGAGTAGGCTACTGGTGGGCAAGACACTGGGTCGGAACACAGCCAGAACAGTTGATCATTGGCCAGATGGATATTTCATACCATATAACACCATGGTCAACAATAAAAAATAAGGGTTTGGTCTTCCAAGGTAACCACTGCTCTGGAGACTGGCTGGGCATTGGTCTGCTTGTGGAAGGTTGTGAGTGACTGCTTTCCACTGCTTGTTTTTCCTCTGTCCTTCAATTATTAAACTGTCTTTATCTTAAACCATGAGTTTTCTCATTTTTGTTGTCCTGTTCTCTCTTATGTCCCATTTGTGAAGGAGTGAACAAGGCTATGTGGGTGCTTACCCAGTGGCCAGGGTCAACCCAGTACACTGGTACTAAAAATTTTAGTTTAAAATTATTTAAACATTTTAAAATATTTCAAGTGTGGCATTGTTATTTTTTCTTACCTCTCCAGCTTTTGCACAATCTTTGGCTCCTTTGTGAAGGGCAGCCCAAGCATCTTCATACCTGAAGAGAAGAAAGATAAATGACTACTTTTACTACGTTCCCCTTACAAAGGAAGAGGATTTCATGGATGTCACTGTGCTTATATTTACAGGTACTACTAGAAATAATAGTTTAAAAAGCTGTGTATTTGTCTTGACAGAACAGTAAATACCAGAAAGAAATACAGAGTAAGACATAATTTCTTTCAAAGAAAAAGTGATCTGTGCTTTTTAAACTGCTAGCTTACATTAAGAGCTAAATGGACGCAGCAATATTTATAAGACTACACATAAAAGCCTTAAGCACTAATTGGAACCCAATTTCACTAAGAAAATGAAAAAAATTACCAAGATTGTAATCACAACTCAACTTTCCCCAAAAAAAGAGAATAGATATTTTTTTAGAGATAAAAATACAAAGGAAATTTATAATATAAATGACATCTGTTACTCAGAAAAAAATGTGATTAAATACACATAGAATACCCTTTCTTTTCATGGCAATCAAAGGCATACTGTCGCTATGATAACAGAATGAAACCATATCAAATACGTAAAAGTTATAAAACACCAAATTAAAACCACAGGCTGGGCCTTGATGCTGGTCTCCTTTATCCCTGTGCATTAGACCCTGAACTAAGTCATCTTTCAGATGTTACTTTTCCTCCAGAACTTCTGTTTCACTAACATGGCAGCACTTAAGGATTGAGCAAGATTTAAACATATTTATAATTTAGTAACCACCCCCAGTCTACTCACCACAGAACATCAAAAAAACCTATTAGTAACACCTTAATTTTCTTCTCATTTTCTTAACGTAATAAAGTTATTTCTGAAATTATAGGAAGCAGCCACTAACAAAGAAATGGAAGGTCATACCTGCTCAGTAATTCCAGTCCAGCAGAAAACTCTGGCAAGCACTGAACAGTTCTATAAAACAAATAGTAAATATACAAATGTTGTTAATGAATAGAAAGCTGTTATATAATATGTGTGTGCACACATCTGCATTTGACAGATATGCTGAGCACTGAAACATTCCCCACTGTCCACTTTCACAAATGTTTTGTCAATTCTGGTTCAAGGTACACAGCGTACCTTACAAGAATATTCCAAAGCTAGGAATTTTTTTCCCTTGTTATTTTACGGTAGCCCATTCTTACCTCTTTTTGATTATGTCCATTAAAAACAACTTTTATGAGATAATTTCTTAATACAGTTCACAAACACACAGGATGAACATTCTTTTAATTTAAAACAGGGGACAAAAACATTCTGAAAATAAGAGTACTACACAAGTTCTTTACGTCTCTCAATGAAGATACTGCACTTAATGTATTCTACATTAAAAATAAATACTAAGCTTAAGAACCTTTGCCAGTTTAATGCTCTAACGATCTCCAATTGAATTCATACATTTTCATTAATAACAGCTTGAAATATAAAGGTAACTTATTATAACTTAAAGAAAATGAACAATGCAGCACTTTTAAGGATGTATTATGTGAAGATTTTGATGTAATCCAAGATTCATCTCTTGGAAGATTACCAGAAGAGACTGTTTTGCACTCTCATCCAAACAATTTGAATGGAAAAAACCAAATACCATAAATGAAACCTTTTTTTTTTCCTTAAACCAAGGGAAAAGCGATAGAACCAGTGAGATGAGAAGGGACCTCAGGCTGTCTCTAGTGCAACCTCTTGTTCAAAGCAGGACCAACTATAGGATCAGACCAGCTTCCTCAGGGCTCTGTGCAGTTGCAACTTGAAAATCTTGGAGAACAGAAGCTTCACAGGCTCTGTGAGCAACCTGTTCCCCTGCTTGATTGTCCTCATGAGGAAAAAGCTTTTCCTTACAGCCTTTTCCTGTCTGAAGCTCTCTTGTTTCAACTTAATGTCTATCGCCTTTCGTGTTTCCACCTTGTACCACTATCAAGAGTCTGGCTCCACCTCCTTGATAACCTCCTCACAGGTAATGCTGGGTTGCTGTTATGTCTCCCCAAAGCCATCTATTCTCCAAGCTGAACAAGCCTCGCTCTCAGTCTTTCCTCATATACAGAGAGTTCCAATCCCAGCCATCTTGGTGGCCCTCTACTAAACTTGCTCCAGGCTGTCAATGTGTTTCTTACATCGGGGATCCAAAACAGTAGCTAGTTGTGCTCTATGGAGTGCCGAGTGCTGGGGATAATCACTTCCCTCGATCCCACTGCCAGTGGTCCTGTTCATACAGCCCAGGAAGCTGTTGGCTTTCCTTGCTGCATGCATGCTTCTGGCTCACATTCAGCTTGCTGTCTCCCAAGACCCTTAGGATCTTTTCAGCAGAGTTGTTTCCCAGCTTGTCCGTCAGCCCCAGCCTGTATTGTTGCAGGGGATACTTCCTTCCCAGGGAAAGACTTTGGATATGTACCTCTTGAATTTCAATGAACTACCTCTTGACCCATATGGGCTTTTATGGGTCAAGTTCCCCAAACTGATCTTCATCCACTACTGATCAGTCTCTTCCTTTCACTAAGCACAGAAGACTGGGAGACCTTGTTTGTGAGGACTGATGCAACAAAGTCATTCAGTAGCTCAACAATATCTACATTTGCTGTCACTCAATCATCCACCCCAGCAATGCCACATTTTCTTTATTCAGCCTTTTCTTATTAATGCAGGGCTAGAAGCGCTTCTTGTCCTTGACATTTCTTGTAAGTGTCAATTCTAGGTGAGTTCTGGCTTTCCTAAGGCTGTTCCTGCATACCAAGGAAGTTATGAAGAGAGCATCAAGAAATTATCCCTGACACCCTCCAGAAGTCTTCTTGACTGCATCCTGCTGTGCCGTCCTTTCAGCAAATGTAAAGAAACGTAAAGGCCCCCACATGAATAGGCTTTTCATGATACAGAGAATTCCTCAAGTTGTTTAGAGAAGACGAATGATGTCTGACCTCCTGATCAGATGGTCACTAACAAACTCCCATTGCAACATCACCCTCACTGGCCTCTCCTCTTGACCCACAAGCTCTCAGCCATCCTTACAACCAAGGTAAGCTGTATTTGTATCAGAACTTTATCCGCAAAGCAGAAATCAGCCCAGCATTCCCCTGTTTGTGATGATCTAACTGATTCACCCAGTGCTTTTCTGAAAAAGTGATGCATATTTACAGTGCATCAAATGAACCAAAATATTAGAGACTGGAAACATACAAAAATGAGTTGCCTAAAATAGTTTTATTCCAATCTTCACCCATTCTTAGTTTAGCTTCTGTGTCTTGTCAATAGAACCAGTCTTCTCTTAAAAAACCTTTACATCCAAAACATCAAGCTTCAGAACTTAATACAGTTTATTTCAGATGCCTTATTTTTTGTTCAGGGGTTGTTTTAAAGCTAATTTCTGTCTACACACTGTGTTTTAGTAAGAACATGCTTTACACTAAAGCACGTCTGAGCTCATTTGAAGGAGCAACATTCACAGACATAATTTACAAACGTTGAGTAGTCTTTCCCTATAGTTTACAAAGTTGAAAGACGGAACAATATACTAAAATGCAGAGGATAACACACACCCTCCCAAATTCTTAAATCTTCTTGCAACAGAGATGAAAATAGATAACTGAAGTACTCCATTACACATATTTTTCCACAGTATAAGGGCTCATATTTCTGTTCTTGCACTAAAAAAATCGAATAAAAATTTTAGTACACGAGTCACAGAGATTGTAAACAATTATGTTTCAGTGTACTGCAACTTGAATCTTTTATAAAACACTACAAAGCACTGAATATTCACATAACTTAAATAGTAATTTATAAATTGATTGATGGCCATCAGAAATTACTTAGGCCTATCAATCAAGGTTCTATTAAGCAAAGTATTTCCTCAGTATTAGGGTGAAGCTTTTCTGTTATTAAAAGACTGTTCCATAAAATGATATGCAAATGTTTTTGTGACTGATTCATACATACAAACCACTTTCAAGCTTTTCTTTAACAAGAACATTCTAGATCAATGCTATACATTAAGACATTTGAAGTACCTCTGCCTGCTTTTTTTTGCTTCTCTTGATTTGTCCCCCAAAGTCTTCAACCTATAAATCAAAACACAAAACCATAAGACATTTCCAACACTAAAACCAGATATTTCCAACATCAAAACAGAGAACTTGTTTGAACACATAATGTGTTAATTCCAGTCTATTATAGTTGATTTTTCCAACTTATTTCACAAATAAACCAAATTTCACTTAGTTTTGTAGAGACCGTCACATGAAATTATTTCCACATACACTGCATCTAAATTATGAGATTTTTTTGTTCTACAAGTGCATCAAGCAATTATGTGTGAAAAGTTTAAGGGGAGCTATATACCCAAGTCATCTAGCTCTCGATAGTGTTTCCTTAGCAGACAGGTACTAAAGATCTGCATAGAAATAATCATTCCAATCCTGAAGAACACTCTTTACAAGAAGACGTATGTGCCAAGGAAAAGTACGACAGTCACACAGAAACATTTTCCACTTCCCATAAATCTGTCAACACAAAACTAGCACAAGCACAAGTTTACTTCTGCCAGCTATCAGAATCTCCAGCAGCACCACCACAGCATCCTGCTACTGAGCATATCTGAGGCTTGTTGCACCTATGGCCAGTTTCAAATGGACTGGTATCTTTCTCCTAAAATACAAAACAAACACAACCCCCCAATCAACAACAAACGACTCACACACACACACAACATGCAACTCTTTTCCACTCTTTACTCTTTTTCAGCCAATCCTAGTCAAGTTGGCACTGCAGAGTGAGAACCAAAACCTCCTACTATTCTCTGACCACCAAGATGATGGTATGACCTTTGGAATCCCAGTTGTTCAGGTCAGGGTTAGGAAGAAATATAAGACACACAGACATGAGCAAGATGGAAATGAGCTATGAGATATCCACCAGACGCAACACACAGATATGCAATCCTGAGTGACTCAGCGACTGAAAAGCACCCAAATACATAGACATTCAGGCTGCTTCTAGGGTGAGCCCAATCACTCCCCCAGTCTTCACCACCACCAATTTCCAGGAACTCAAAGAAGAAATCTCAAAGCTCTACAACAATACAGATGGTTGGCCATTTGAGACAAGACATGCTAAGGCAGGTCTCCACCCCCTGTTAGAGAGCTGTTCATAATAGTCAAGCCAAGTAGCAACAACCTCAGCACACTGAGGAAGAACATGGTTGCAGAAAGCTCTGCAACTTGCCCGTCTCCTCTGTCACATTCTGCAGCATGCACACCAGCCTGCAACAGCAGTACTCCTCTGCACACAGGGACAGAAGGAAATGTTGGGTCACAACTACCTTACTAGAATTCTCTTACTAGAATATCTGCCAGGCAGACAGAAATAAAGTTTAAAGGATTTATCGCTACACTACACAATATTGGCTCCCTTTCCACAGTGCCCTCTGTACAAAGCAGGGTTACCATGTGCCACACCATTCAAGCTGGCAGAAGCAAACAAGTTACTGCCCTCAGACAGACAAACACAGCTCACTGTTGTTTTTTGTGCCTGCAGGTAAATGGGTCAAAATCTAGATACCTCATTAACAGGATACACCAAAGTAGACAGGCGACACAGCTGAGCAGGGGAAAGGAGAGCTCATTTCTTTGTGCGCAGAAATGGCTAATGACCCTAAACTGCGCTTTCCTTGGATCACACAGCCCCAGATTTAATCTTTTTCAGCTGTAAGCAAGCTTTCCTTTGGAAGGGATATTCTTTCTCTAGAAGCCCTGGAAAAGCTTCTCCCTTTCAACATTTCAAGAAATCCAACTGTTCCACTTTGCAGGCATTCACATGTAGTTAACAAGTTGGCCACAACTGGCCCAGTATTCGTGACACCAGAGATATTTTCTCTGGGTTTCAACCAACTTGTGCTAAAGTCCTAACAGTATAAAATGACTTCTATTACCATTTTGGTGGGGTAGGGAATGGGGCAATCCAAAACATTATGGCATTGTGGTTGTGTTGTCTAAGAAGGGAAAAGGGGCAAAACAGGACAAGTCATGTTCTGACCTGAACCCATAGAGACACTACAGGAAAAAAATGATGCTCTTCACAGCCTCTGCTACTATGGCTCCAAGATACAGAATCCCAATGGCAACAAAGAATACATGACAGATCAAAAAAAAAAAAAAAAACAACCAAAAACAAAACCCCAAAACTTAAAGAAGGAACTTTCCAAGAAAGGTACTTTAATGGAGCTGCTAAAACACAAAGATGGAAATGATGAAATCAGAGACTGTTCTCAAAACAAAACATTATAATACAAGGAAGAAGGTAAATTAGAGACTACACGGATACATTGACTCCACTGCAGCAATAGAGGGAGATACAGAGTTAAGTGACCATCAGATAGAACATGTTATGACCTTTCTGTTGTCCTCTTTCGTCATGTGAAAAACACCTTTTTCAGAAGAACCTTACACCACACTGAGGCATGAAACCCTGTGAGAAGTTCTAAAAATAACAGCAAGACAGACAGCAATAAAGCAATGCCTTAGACTGTATTCTTAAGACATTTTAATATTCAATTACTGTTTATTGCGACAGATAACATGTAACCTATTTACCCGGTTGATCAGTAGCTTATTCTATCAATCTCTCTGGACCATCATATACTGGTGCAAACAAGCCATTATAAAGTATTTAAGTTTCTGGGGTACATACACACCCGTCACTATATATAAATATTGACCATAGGGGTATTATAAGGCAGCCTCAACATGGCCAAGGACCAGGCAGTTTTAAAAAGTAATAGATTACAACACGATACTCTCCTGCAGCTCGTTATGTGCCAACAGTTTTGCAAAACAGACATGACCTTGTTCTCCGGCCATCCCCTGACTTGCCAGCAATGCTCAGTTGGACCACCTGCTTGTACTAAGAACAGCATTGATAAAGGGCCGATCCAAAAAAGCCTTGTGAGGCAACGCAGGAAGAGTATCTTTCCACTTTTTAACTTTAACTTAAGCTGCTCCTTCCACGCTTCTTTTCCCCAAGTGACAGTAACTCATCTCCCACGAGAAGAAAAGCTTTTCATACGCCAAAGAGAGTACAACGATGCTCTTTACGCAAGCACGTTAATCTATAAAACCCTTGAAGGTCAGTTACTTCATGAAAAATTCAAGCGCGTTAATTGAGCCCATTCACATCTCCCTCATTCCCTCTCCACAGCAGCCTCTCTCCCTCCCCTGACCGCAGCTGCCTGCCGAACGCACCACGGCACCTCCTCCCCTCGCCTCCCCACCGCAGCTGCCGGGGCTCG